>JAVJGG010000058.1:17094831-17132576 GCA_035590195.1 Aviceda cuculoides
TGCAATTGCTCACCACCCGCCAATCGACACCCAGTTAGTCCCCGAGCGGCGATAACCCCCGCCCCCACTCCCCCCAGTTTATATACTATATGTGATGTCCCATGGTATGGAATACCCCGTTGGCCAGTTTGGGTCAGCTATCCTGGCTGTGTCTCCATTTGCAAGTGGGCTGTTCCTTCCCCACATTTCAAGTCTTCTTCACACCAGGACAGCTTGAAGAAGTAAAAGGAGAGAAATGAAAACTGGCAAAACCAAGAACAAGTACGGAAGCTTGCAGCTTTGCTGGTTACAGTTTACCAAAGCTACAAAACCTGGGGTTGCTAAAAGAAAGCGAGTCTTAAAGTTGCCACTTCACACCTAGCCCTCCCTACCAGCTCACGGGGCCGTGTCCAGCCATATGCTGCTCCTTCGGCCTCAGCAGAGCGAGGAGGAGCAGGGTGCACTGCCTCCCCAGGGGAGCCGGCAGGGTCTGTACAGGCGAGGGGCCGCAGATTTCTCCCAAAAGCTGTTGTTGTGGCTGCCCGTCCTCTTCCTGGTCGCATCCTCAGGGGCTGCCGGTTTGGGCAGGCTGGCTCCTAAGGGAGAACCTTCTTCCCACAGCAGTGTTCTATCCTCTGTGTGCTTCTGAGAAGCTTTGAGTCAGGTCTGCGGAAGCTGCTTATAGCACTGCAGGCCTGTCAAATGGGACTGCTGGATTAAACCCTTTTACCTCTTTTTTTTTGGAAGCTCAGTCATTTACTTTTGCTCAAACTTTCACTGCTTTTCCAAGTGTTATTCCCCTGGCCAGCAGCATCAGGTAATCCCATTGTGTCACTGACAGGTTATCTGCCACCAAATGGGCCAGATACTTGCTTAGAGAGAAAACAGAAGTTACTGGTGTGGCTCAGGTATTTGCATATATTTTGCAGGTCAAATAAAATAGCAAAGAAGACATGACATAATTCAGGTGAACCAAGCAAATAGAGGACAGATGCCTTACTAGCTTGCGATTAATTAGGCTACCAGACAGTAAAAGTGAATGCTCTTCTAAGCAATATTGTAACCAGGATCAGGACAGGGCTGAGTAAGTAATACGCTTCAAGAAACATGAGAAGACCATGATCCTGGCACTGCTCATCTTTCGGTTTATTATAGGTTAAGAGTTAACAAGGTGGCTTCCAAACATCATAGCCAAGCATGGAAATCGTTTTAATGAGACCTGCTATGTGGAAACAATTCCCCTTTAAAAAAAATTGTTGTGGAAGCTGTGTTAGGGAATAGTGTGATTATTGCCAGCAATATTGCCTGAGCCTGTGACAAGTCTACCAGCAACTTAAAATGAGTATACTCACCAGAGAGCACCTCTCATGTTTGGAGGCTGGCTTTAAAGAGCTCTCTTCTGAAAATACTTTTTTTTTCTTTCTTTCCTGTAACTGGGTTTGCCAGTCCACTATCTCCTCTTTATGGTGAGTAAATTCAAACACTGCATATTAGGAAAGAAGCAGCTGCTAGAAAGAAAGCCTGAAAATGCCTCTTGGCTAATGAAGCTCCACTGGCAGGTACAGCTGGTACAGCTATTGTGTATACCAAATGCATCTCTTTCTGCTGTCGTAATAAAATGAGAGAGACGTGACGAAAGCATGCTAAAGACAAGATACGTGATTTTCTAGAGGTGTAAAAGAGCTTACAGGTGGCTTTTCATGCAGGGGTGGAATAACTAAGGAATGAAGTGTTGTGGTCCACTCCTGGAACACATTCTACATCCACCGGGCACAGACTGTCTTTGTGCAGCGTGGAAAACCTGTCCCTTCAGGCACAGAAACAAGGGCAGTGCCAACATATTGAAGTATATTTCTATCTGCGAATAAGATATCAAAACAAAACCTCTGAGACTTTCAGGGGCCCTGCACCATGGTGGTGTCTTTAGTTCCTCTGTTGGGCTAGAGGGAAAAGCTAATAGTGTCTATCTGTTTTTTTATATTTCTACAGGACAATGTTTGTGCCTCTAGGATTTTTACAGTCACCCAACTCCCAATTCAGTGACTTTACTGAGAAACTAGGAAAATGCTGGCGTTGATATTTTAACATGCTGAAAACCATCAAGAAATGAGGACAGTAGGCTTGGGTCACCAACCTTGATAAGGCGGTACAGATAGTACGTGACCTGGAAAAAAACATACATACACTAGCTGGGCATATCAAATGAGGCTGAAAGCTGTTAAAAGGTCATGGTACTGTTCCTCCCTGTGAAACTAGAGAGCACTGATACCCTGCTCTTTCTCCTCCGGGGAGATTCTGTTCCACATATCAGGTAAAAGGTTGAAACATTTTAAAATAAAGAGCAAGATTTTAGAATCTCCTTTAGAGTCCTCCTTTGGACTACCTAAATAATGATTGTAGGCAAGGTTTGGTTTTTGTGTTGCACAGGAAGAAATAGTAATAACAAAAAAGGAAAACAGGGAAATAAACCCATGATAGATATAATAATCAATTTGTTTTCCCATGCAAAGACCTCCATTTGAATATGCATTTCTACTAGCCTCCATATTGCTCTGCCTGAATAGAGGCAAATGATAAGAGGATTTGGAAAAGAGAAACATTTTCTGCTGCGTCAAATTTATTAATCTCAGCTCTTGGTTTGTGCAGTGCAATTCTAAAAAAGGTTTTGGAGTGACTCTGGATACCTCTCTTAAAACACCAGCTGGATGCTCTGATGTGGTCATGAAGCAATTAGGAATTTAGGAACAGCTGTGAGAGAAAGTGAAAATAAAACAGAAAGCATATTGTGTCAGTGTGTTAATCCAAGGTATGCTTGTAGCTGAAATACTGGGTGCAGTTCTGATCATCTCATCTCAAAAAGAACAGTCTGAAAGTAGAAAAGGATCAGATATCAGCAAGGAGGGTAGTGGGATGCATGGAATACCTTCTGTCTGGAGAAGGTAAGACAATGGGGCTCTTACCTTGGGAAAGAGGCAAATGTAGGCATGAAACATTAATGTATAAAATAGTGAAAGATGTGCAGAGAGTGAACGAGGAACGATTTTTCACACAGAGTGGCATGTAAGCACAAAAGAGATTATAAAGTGGCAGATTAAAACAGGTTCACAAGAAAGTGCTACATTAATACATAAATAAATTGTAAGTTCACTGCTACAGCCAGGATGCAACCTCTGGCTCAGGATGTCCCTAGGCTTTTCTTGAAACCAAAAGAATTTATCAAGGGAGGTATTTCGCTACATAAACTGACTTTTTACCTGCTTTTGCCCATTGCTGGAACAGGAAACTGGTCTAAAAGCACCACTGGCATTATTCAATGAAACACTTCTTGCCAGGGCCTTGCTTAGTCCAGGCCAAGTTTCTGGAAGAGCAAATGACTGAAGCAAATTGGTCAGAGGGTTGTGTTAGCAATCTGAGAATGGCAGACAATTACAGGATCCACATGGATCCATTATTCATCTCACAGTGATAGCTGAGTGCTATCAAAGTATTGGGACCCAACCCTTGCTCTCAGAAGACAGCACAGCAACTCTCGCTGCAGCTGTCCCTTCCGGAGAAAGAAGAAGAGAGGAAAAGGCATCTAGAAAGGTGCTTTTCTGGTCCAGAGCACATACGTATGAGGACCAACCAAAGGATGCAATCACATGAAGGATCCAGGAGTAGTAATACAGAAAATAATCCAGTGGCTGCAGCAGAAGGTGCCTCAATTAAGAGACATGTGATTTAGAAAACTCAGAAGAGAGTGGGAATCAGCTGTGCGTGTATGGTGTTTTTATCCTAGTCATCATACCTCAACAAAAGTCCCAGTTCCATCCGTGTTTCTCGGGCTCTGTTGTGATGGAGATCTCTGGCATTAATTTGAAAGAGTTGGGGGATATTTTCATAAAGCCAGCTATGGAAGGCAGAAAAAAATGAAAGTGAGATATTAAACTTCAAACACTTGGAGTGTTTGATTAAAAAAACAACCATCAAACAAACAGAATCTACAGCAATTTATTTTTTCATTTTCAAATAATTATAGAGAGTTATAAGTGAAAGATAGGAAAAAATCCAAACGTAGGAAAGACATGAACAAAAGGCCTAGCAGAGAGTGATGGGAACTGCTGTGTAAGCTCCTCATTAATTCCCTGCATGAGTGTGTAATCCGGACCTTAACTGAAAACTAAACTGACAGAACAGCCAAATTATCCCTTAAGAATAAAGAGCTAGTCTGGATTTAACAGTGCTGAAAATGTCTGAGCTGGAATTTTCAACACATTTCATCTACTTTATGAAAATAGAAACTTCTTGACATTTAAACTGAAGTTCAAATCATACTCTGATCCTTCTTGATGTAGAAACAACCAGGAATCAAGTGGCCTCCTAAAGGATTCAGCCTAAAGCCCGTAGGAAATCTGATGGCAGAGTCAAAATTCCAGGTTTGTCCCATTTTAAAATAGGACAGGAATAAAAGTCACCTGCTAAGTAAAGAACTGCAGCTCCTTATAGACTACAGTATAATTATGAAAAATAATGAAAATACATTGCCTTTGATGTCTCTTATCACTTATTTGACAACGAGTTCTCCCAATGTGTTTGTGGTTGGCCGTAGTGATTGTATCACATCGTTGCCCAGCCCAGGAGTGGGGCATTGCAATACCCTGTTTCACTCTGTTCCTTTTTATTTCACTCTGCCTGGACTGTTCCCAAGTGCTTTCTGCTTGGATTTCTGTCCCTAAAGCTGGATCCACCTCCCTTGGACCTCCTCCCTGGCTGCCTTGGGCAGCATCTGGCATCAGACCCCAGAGCAGAGAGCATCTCAGTCTCTTCCTTGGCTGACCCGGTGGTGCCTGACGTGATAAACCCTTGGCCCCACTTCTACAACGTGTGCCACAACCCCCTCTGGCTGTGCTTTTGTTTGTATGGAAACCAGGATACAGGTGGAGGAGGAAGGAAGGAGAACTGGTGCATGGTTGCCAAGGGCAGTGGTGCTGCAGGATCAGTGATGGTGGCTCTAAAGTGGGCACCCAGGAAGAACAGAGGAGGGGGGTGCCTCACTGTGATGTTGGATAAGCCAAATACAGTCAAGTCTGATGAGATGGGTACTAAGCAGAAAGGAAGGGACGCTCTTACATATGGTGCTGGGAGTGGCAGGGCAAAGAGATGAGGGCTGGAAAGCAGATGTGGGAGGGGATGTGAATTCAGGCAAGGAACTAGATGGAGAAGGAGAAGAGATGACAGTAAGAAAGCCATTAAGAGGGCTAGAGAGCAGAAGACTGTTTTAACAGGCGTTGGGTAGGGAGAGAACTCAGTCTGAGCAAAGGGACGGACACAAAGAAACAAAGGAAGGGAAGATGGGAGAATGAAACTGGACCCATGTGATCTCACACACACAGTTTCACATGGATAGACTATTAACACATATTTTGGAAGTTTAGCACTCTTCCTGGTATGAATTGTGTTGGTGGCACCTCTGGAGCTTGGTACCTTTGCAGGGCTGCAGCCTAAGAAATACATGACCCCAAGTATGTATCTGTAATCTTACATTATACATGTGTAATATACTCAGGGGCCCAGTGCTAGCATGAGTTTTGATTATATGTGTACAGCTTGCTATCTAGGGACACCAGTGTAAGCTACCCAGGGTACGGGAAGCAGGTTAGCCATGTTAGTGGTACACATCTGGGCTAACGAGCCTTGCTGAGAAACCGCATACCCTAATTCTGCTCCTGTACCTCTGCACATAAGCAGTAAGCTTATGCTGTGTAGACGAATCTCCAGACCAGAGGCAGACTCACGTATGATGTCCCTTGGCGATGCTGAGACAGAGATGAAGAGACACTTTGGGGATTTATAAAAGGCTGACAGCTAATTAGGATGGGAGTTAGAGATGTGTTGCATTGGTGAAGGAGGATGGAGGTATCTGGAGCTTTATTAACACAGTTTGTAACCATGTTAAAAATTAAACCCAAATAACTGCCACAAATATGCTTCGCACTCTTCAGAATTGTTCCCAGGCTGGTGGGGAGGGGAAAATTTGCCTTCTGTTTGCTTTTCTTTCTTTCCACTCATTCTCCATTTATCTGTGCTATGTTAAATAGTGTTAACTTCACTCAGCTTTCCTCTTTCAATGGATTAGGGTGATATGGGAGAGCAGTGGAAGTGGCAACACTGGTTACTGAGCAATATGCTGCCCTATGATTTCTGTAGAGAGACTTAAATGCATTATTACTTTGAATATATTTGCACACCAACATTTTGGTTAGGGACCAGACAATTTCAGGACTGTAAATTTTGGAAGAGTAGAGGTCATGAGTTCAGATACAGTGTCCAGAATTACTCAGTGGCTTCAGTGACTTCAGGATCTACAAAAACTGGGTATACAAACTGTCCAAGTCCCAAACCAAGAAGCTAATAAATATGCATTGCTATCAGTTATATTGTTTCTTTGTTTAGATTTAATATCAAGGGGCATCAGTGTTATATTTCTAATGATGAGTTTGTCAAAAGTGCATTTACATATGTGTTCAATAACTCTGAAGCCATAGCTATTAAAAATTATATTTTCTTGCTTATCAGACAAGACAGCAAAAATTCTCAGTACTTTAATCTTATTTTGAAGTATTTCTTAACAGCTTTTTTTTTTCTGAATTTACCAATATTATTTTTATTTCAGACTGAAAGATTCCAATTTAATGATTGAAGATCAATCATATAAGATGAGTCCCAAAGCAAAGAGAGCAAAACAGAATTTGGTATCTGAGGACAAAGAGAATGAAGCCATAGACTACTCAGTGCCCATATTCACAGGACGGTATGTTCATTTTCCTTTTAATTGGTATCTTGTTTCTGTCATTTTATTAACAAATTGTAAAATAACAATCCATTAATCTTTTTTTACACTCATGCATCTCAAGGTGATTGTTTGCACTTCATATGAGTGATAAAAAGACAAAGAGAAGTCAAATGACTGGCAGAAAATCAGACATTGATCATCCAGAGCCAGGAAACATGAGCCTAGGTGTCTGGACTTTGTTTTGAACACATTGCCAGGGCCACTTTCTATGAAATTAAGATATAATTATAACCCTGCTTATTGGGAACCGGACAAGCATGTTGTCCACATTATTTAGCTTATTCTTTTGGTTTGAAGACTTGTTCTGTAATTCAATGTCTCTTACCAAGCATTAAACATAGAAACAATGCAACCATGTGCTAACGTTTTGTCCTGGCACAGGGAAAACCTGGAATGAAACCAAATACTTTCTCAAATCCATCGTAATGATTTATACTGATCTCACGTATTGATGGTATTTATTACATGGTGACTACTGATGTAATACATCTTACTGCAGCATTGTTCTCAGCAAAGCTGAATGTGAACTTTATGTGGAAGCCAGAACCAACATGACCAAGGAGGCTCCCCTGCCCTTTTCAGGGTATGGCATACTGATTGTATTAGGAGTCTCCGGCAGTTCAAGCATAGTCACTTGTTCAGATTAATACATAGGGGAGTGGGGTGTGGAAAACTGGTTCCTGATTGGAGGCCAGGAGAAAAATTTCTTGCCCACCTGCAGTTGAACAGAAACCTTCCTTCACCTTGTCTGTCTTCTGCAGCACAGCGTTTTTCATGGGACACTTCCAAGCTGTTTCTGGGAGCCAGTGCTTTTCTGTCTACTGCTTAATCAACACCCAATGTCTGCATTGTGTCTAAACTTGTGCTTTTATGTGAAACTGAGTTCCACCTTGTCAGTGGGAGATGTTATTGCTTTGGCCTTTTGAGCATTTGTGATGCTTTTGTGATGAGACCAGCAATTTGGGGTTTTATTAATTCCCTCCCACTATGCTGGAGTAATTTTTTTCTCGCCCCTTGTACATTTCTGTGTCAGATTCACTGCTCTTTGATCCAACCAAACACTCAGAAGCACACACTGTTGCCTTTTTAAACCATTGCTTTGGAGTTTCAGCTATGTCTTCTGTGATAGAAATTCATAAATATGTCTCACACAAGATTCGCAGTGACATATTTTCAAGGTTTCTCGCTACCTTTGCATCTCACCCAGTGTTTCTGCTTATGTAGCAGTAGATTTGCAGCTCACCGTCATCTCTTTCCCATGCCCTCAAGCACAAATATCCTCCCTTTTTAATGTGTCTTGAGTCTACAAAAGTAAGATTTATAGTGTTGTTCAGTAATTGAAAATCTTGACTGATGGCTAGTACTGCTGGACGAAGATCTTTTAGTCTGTTTACAGGCCCCTGTGATCTTAACACTTCATGTCAACATCTTAAAAAATCATCTTTTTTTTTATTTTACTTTTTTTTGTAAAATGCATACAGTAATATCTAACTCAGTGTGATGGTGTGTTGCTTCATTTATTTGTGTCTGTGCAATGCTTTGGGATCCTACATTAAAAGACACTGTGGGATTCTTACGTCATTCTTACTACTCTTCTTCTTACTGTTGTTGGTATCAATCTTACTTTTTGCACATGGCAACTCAGGAAGTTGTGTGTGCTTTTGTGCCACTGAAATGACCCAAATAGTTTTTTTAAAATTAGTTAAAAAATATAAAAAGGGCATATGATGATTGTTAGGGCGCCCAACTCAACATGGCATAAAAGGGTTGGGGTATCTGTTTGGGGTTTTTTTTTTTGTTGGCATGATGTTCACGACTGCATGCCAAGACTGCAGAAGTTGCGTGCCACATTTCTGTCAGATATTTATTTTTGTTTGAAAGATAACAGCTGAAGCCCATTGAACCACGTGCATGTTATATGTCATTCCCAAATTCCCCTG
Organism: Aviceda cuculoides; assembly: GCA_035590195.1. Classification (NCBI taxonomy): domain Eukaryota; kingdom Metazoa; phylum Chordata; class Aves; order Accipitriformes; family Accipitridae; genus Aviceda; species Aviceda cuculoides. The sequence continues at coordinate 17,103,583 of JAVJGG010000058.1, forward strand.
TGAAATTGATGTGTTGTTTCCCATGGGCAGATAGCTTTTACAAGGAATAGTTATTTATAAAGGTCAGCTCTCCACGGGTTCATTGGAGCTGTTTCCCATGTTGCTGGATGACCTTCAACGCCGTGTCACCATTTCCATTATTTGGTACTATTTTGGAGCCCTCAGGTTCTGCTGTAAAAAACTCCCTTCCTCAGATTATTCACTTCACAGCTGTTCTTCTTGAGCACCTAGCCTAATTCTTGCAAGATAAAATTAAGGACAGCCAGCCAGTATTCTAGATAATAAAACACCTAGAGCTTGGTTTAATGCCACAGGTGCTAAAGATACTGAATGTGGTTCGTAGAACTACTTGCAACCACTAATAAGCCTATGCCAGAGAACTGCAGATGGCAGATACCCTTTAAATAATATTTTGTGTGCCATTTGGGGTTTGATCCTGTTGTTTCTGTTTGAAAAGTGTTTTCTACTGAAACCCCTGAGACTTGACGGCAGAATCAATTCTTAAATGGTACTATGTGATGAATGCATCTTTCTGATGCATTCATCAATTCAGGGAACATGTTTCTCTTTGATCTGGGAAGATTATAACAGGAAGAAATGATTAACAAATCTAAATATTTAATACAGATGACTAGGCTGAGTCCTATATTAGTCTGAGGATATTCATCAGCTCCCAGAAGATGCTTTATGCCTTGAGGAGTGGGTCCATACTGTGAAGTTGCTGAGATCTTAACTATTGTAATTAAGGATGAAATAATATCAGCTTCCCTTTGAAGGAAAATGCCACTGATTCATTTAAACTGAATGTAGCTAGCTACATTCATATTCATTAAACTGAGTTTTCAAAATTGTATTTAGAAATATCTGCCATATATCTGCAGCTTCAGATGGTATTTGTGGGGGGAGCTGATGTGCCTAAGTGAAGGGAATCAATCATCCCACTGATTCTTTTAAACATCATCCTGTCAAAGCAGCCTGAAACACAGAAAGTTCAATGCAGAGTTTGAACACGAGGGAGGTCAAAACTCTATGCTGTTAAGTAAGTTTTTTAGTCTTTTAAGCAATTTTTATATGTAATTTAGTTTACAGCACATACCACTGCTTGGTTGTCTTGCATCTCACCAAACTGACTTCACAGCCCAAATATAAGGGGCTGGACAGGTAATTATGGGCTTGAATCCAAATTTTCTTGACTGTTGAGATGTGCTATCAAATGCATAATATTAGCAATCTTAAAGAAAACAGAAAAAAATCATTCTTCCTTATCTTTTTGCTTTGTAGCAACAGTAAGCCTTTTACTATAAAATAGTGAGGCTGTGCTTGAGTGCATTCTGGAAACAAAGAGGCTGCTTTCTCTATAGTGCTTACAAGATGGCACTTAACAAGAACTTAAACAGAACCTCTTTTCAGTGTGCCATCTAATGTTACCCTAAAGTAACTAAATTCAGCAGAAAGATATTAATGCTTCTCCTTAAGTCAAGGAACTCTCATTGTATATCCACTATTATAGCAGCTATAATGTCCTGACAGTGCCAAAACAATATAGCTGCAATGATACTTCCACATCTGCATATGGACACAAGACTGGACCCGTTGAGAGTAACTGTTTTTTGCATCTCTCCTCTGTAGAAAGGCTGAGGAAGATGCTTCAAGAAAATCCTTAATCATCTTGTTGAAAACATTTGGAAGAAGAGTCACCCTACAAACATTACAAGATTGACTTTTCTGTGACTAAAGAGAACTTTTCGTGATTAACAGTATTGTATAAATCACAAATGAGGACATTGTTATACAGCTACAATTATCTCCTACTCCTTTGGTAGTGTTATAATGAATGATGCAGCCATAAGTCAATAACTGAAGATCTGTGGGTATGCCTTATGCTAATCTTTACAGCAATGGAGATATAAAGCCACAGCAGGATAATGGTTAAACTGAAAATGTGTATGGCATAGTTATACAGAGAGGCACTGAAAACAGCCATGACTTCAGACAATGAAATAGTCATTCTGCAGTACCCTTCCATGTTTCTGCTTTGAATACACATGAGACTGTAATAGCAGGAATGTGTTATGAAAGAGTGTTGGCCACTGTAGCTGGCTAATTTGATAAAAAGTATAAATGGAATATGTTCTCAGCATTTTTCAATGCAATTCTGCTTTTTAAAAATTCTTTCAGAGAAGTGAGTATCAGTGGGATCACAGACACAGAAGAAGAAAGAATTAAAGAAAGTGCTGCATATGTTGCCAAGAGGAACCTTTTTGCCACAGGTGGAGTTAGTGTCAGCAAGGTGGCCAAGTCAACTTCTGAAGAGGAACATCATGAAAAAAAATCAAGGAAAGTAGCAATCCGGGAGTCTGCTGAACGCGTGGCCCTGAAGAAAACGGTAAAAGAGTAGAAATGAACACCTAGACTGTAAACAGTGTGGGTCTTTTTGTTTTGTGTTTGTGACGTGCTTAGCAAAATAGAGCCCATATTTACACCATCGGCAATCACAATAATGGTAGTAAAAACCCAAAGTGTTTTCAATGGAAATCTTTTCAATGACTTAAAGTTTTGTTATTTTGGTGTCACATGGATAAGAAAAGAGGCGCTGTGCCTGAGGTAGGCACCAGGAACACTCCTGTTGTGCTGGGAGAAAGGGACGGAGAGCGGGGCTGGGGAATGCTCTTCGGTCATGCCCACACCTAGTTAACATTGAGTTGCTGGAGCGTGTCCGGAGAAGGGCAACCAAGTTGGTGAGGGGCCTGGAGCACAAGTCTTATGAGGAGCTACTGAGGGAGCTGGGGCTGTTTAGTCTGGAGAAGAGGAGGCTGACGGGAGACCTTATCACTCTCTACAACTACCTGAAGGGGAGTTGTGTGGGGTGGATGCTGGTCTGTTCTGTCAAGTGGCTAGAGATATGACAAGAGGAAATGGCCTCAAGTTGTGGCAAGGGACATTTAGATTGGATATTAGGAAAAATTTCTTTACTGAGAGGGTTGTCAGGCATTGGAACAGGCTGCCCAGGGAAGTGGTTGAGCCACCATCCCTGGAGGTGTTCCAAAAGCATGTAGACAAGGCACTTCAGAACATGGTTTAGTGGGCATGGTTGATGGTTGGACTCGATGACCTTGAAGGTCTTTTCCAACCTAAATGATTCTATGATTCTATAATGGCATCGACCCACACCACATGCCATCAGCCCAGGAGAACAGCAGTGCACGTACAGCAAGTCCTCCTTAGCCAAGGGATGGCCTGAGTCGGGCACAAGTGTCCCTTGGGGAGGTGGAAAGGTGCTTCCCAGGGGTGAATGAGCAAGGAAGAGATTGCTATTGAGCTTGGTTTAGTTTGCATCCTATTTTGTAATTCTGTCAATTTGCATATAAGCAGATTTTTATTTTACTTCCATCCGAGTCAAGGAACAATTTAACTTGTGCTAAGAAACACAGACACAGCAGAAAGCGGTTACACCATGTTTTAACAACACCTCCACTACACAGGATAAAAAAATTTGTTTCCTACTAAAATAGTGGTGTGCATTCAAGCTGAGGCTGGTTCCCAGTATGAATTTTCAGTAGTCTAGCTCAGGAGGTTAAAATTCAAAAGTAAGCTTTTCACCATTTATGGCTTGTGTTTTCTTGTTTACACAGCACTCTGCCTTCAGAGAGACAAGGCCAGTCAACTAGAGTTTCAGTTCTTCAGCATCAGAGCTATGGTAGCGTGTAGGGGTTTCCAACACTAACAAAATTACTTGTATCCAAAATAAAACTGTTAAATGAAATTAGGAAAAATCCTTCATGTTCATAGCAGCAACACAGCTATTCACAGCGGCTTAAACGCCCTGTTTTGCATTTCGAAAAATGAATTTGGAAGCCAAACTGCATAATCCTGTCTCTTTAAGAAAACTGGGATTTGCCATACTAACCAGCACAAATAAGCATTAAATATAAATCACATCTGTGGCACTTATCTGGTTATTTTTAATCCTAAAAATGCGAAGTTAAACTGAGGGCAAAGTCACGCTGCTGACTGCTGAAAAAAGAGCTGCGGATGGGTTTCACCGGGCCGTACAAGCAGCGGGACGGGATGGGGGCACGCTGGGGACGGGCACGCACATGCAGCCGCTCTGCAGGATGCTCTTGTGTGCCCTGTCACAGCAAAATGTTGGGCACTACTGGTTTAGCCTGTTCTGGGTACATTCATTAAAGTTAATCAGAAGCTCAACAGCGAGGGAGAAAACAACTGCATCTGCTTCCTAGAAAAGCTATGAAGAAACCCCCCAATTCTGTGTTCTCCCCACGGGAAAGTTCATGAGAAGTCCCCAAACGTGCCTCATGCCTTTATAGGACAGGAAATCTAGTTAGATACAAATGCTGACACTCTTGTGTGCTCTATCCAAGATGTTTCAGGTCATGAAACAGACATCGCCCAGCTAAATACTACACTCATTTTCACAGGACAAACCGCAGCAATACTTTCAAACCACAGCTAATCCCATCCAAATGGGAATGTAATCTGTTTGAATAAATAAGAAGTAAAAAGAAGAGCGAAGCCAAAGAGTAATGAGCATTTCTCAGGGCTGTGTGTCACGGTTAGCCGAGTATCTGAAATTGGGGTTGCATCATTTATACTGTATACGCCGAAGAAGACAAACTGCCCTGTAAGGCAACACAGACGAATGTCTTGGGACAAAAGAATCCATGAGCTAAACTCTGATATTCCGCTTGCTGTAGAGTGCTCTTTGAAGTTACTGCATATTAATTCCTTCTGTAACTGTATTCACACAGGCGCACACAGTTGCATTATGAATTTTTCATCTTCTTCTACAGCACTGAGCACTAGCCACAGCCAGAGCCGGAATGACCGACTCCACGGCACACAGTCTGACTAGCGCAGAGCTTCTTGAGCAGCATGCACTAACTTCTAGTGATGTCCAAATACTGCATTTCTTAATACTTTTTGCCATAAACATTCAAAATGTTTCAAGTGGCTGCAGCGGAGCCTGCCATTATACTGCAACTCTTCCTACTGCAAAGCAATTTTATCATCTCCCACTCAGAATTTATGGATATTGCAAAACCGAACTGCAACAGTATGAGTTTCATCTCTAGCACAAAAACTTGCGTAACTTAACGATAACATATTTGGTCTGTATAATGAGAAATAAAAGGACAGCGGTATTAAACGCCTTCCCGATGCTGAGGTATTTGGCCGTCTCTCGCTCTGCAAAGCAAAGGTTACGTCCCCTGGCCTGCCCCGGCTCCCTGCCATCTCCCCGTCACTGGAGATTAACGCCTGCCCTGGACCGCTGGCGCGGCTGCTCCCAGGAGTATCCCGACACCTTTTCAGCAGAAAGAGCCGCGTTAAGAAAGCGCAGTACTGGAAGCTAACCTGGCCAACTGAGGCTTAACAAAACGTGGGTCCCAGAAGGGGCTCTGCCAGCCGCCTGGAGCACCGGGGGGAACAGCCCATGAGCAGCTGGGACGGGGACTTCTCCGTCCCGGCAAGCTGGAGAGACAACGTGATCGCGAGTGAGCCGCAAAACCCTATTTCTTTATCTGACATCCCAAAGCATCTTGGGTTTACACCCAAAGACCCTGCACCCGGCAGAGCTACAGACATGCACCGAGCCTGCTCGAAGCACCCACCTCTTGAAAAAGCCCCCGAGAGACTGCAGCGCCAAACACTGCAGATCTGGCAGACTTCTTCCATTTATGTACAGTTTTTAAAGAAACCACCTTTTAATATGTATGAAATGCAGAATGACCATTCCCAATACGTCCTACAATAAATCTCCCTGGTGACATCCAAAATCCACCTCCCTACCCCCTGCTAGATTGCCTCCCCTTCCACTCCAGGGTCTCTTCAGAGGCTGGGTTTAGGATGAAGCTATCCTAACCCTGTGCCTCCAGTCCTCCACTCCCCTTTTTTATTGTTTCTATTTCTCCTTCCCCATGAATATTCGTGAACTAGTTTTTATAACTGTTCATGTCATCCCAGAAGAAATTTAAGTGGAAACACATGTGATTTTTACCATTTTCCTTCCTGTCACAAGGATCAAAATAGCCACAGGGAAACTGCCCGCAGTGTTATCAGAATCACTTGTCTGCAGTTTGGCAAAGTTCACACACTGGCAAGTCCTGGAGTTGTTTAATTGCAGAATCTAGAAAACAGTTTTTAGCCTGGCACATTTGGGAGAGAGCTATTCCTGAAATAAAAAGAACTACAGGCATTTTTGTCTAAAGTTAAATTCTACCAGAACTGGAATGCACACATCTTACTCCCTCAGCTATAAAATATAGTCTCACTTTTTTCTGAAATGTTGACCTTGTGTAACTTCACTCAAAACTTCCCCAAACAATAAGATCTAAAAGCCATTAGAATAACAGCCATGAATTATATAACGAAAAGAATAGATCCTCCCTTTTTGCTCAGCAGCAATAAAGATACTCAGAAATAATATAAGGATGTCAGTGCCACTGTGATCTATACAGGATTCCGAATATGCCTGTAACCAAAACCTCTTTAAAGTACAGCCTGGGTTAAATAAACAAAGACCAATCAGGACTGCTGCAAGCAGCAGTGCTCGGCTGAGTTCAAGTCACTGCATATCCAAAGGTCTTGCTGGATGAATATTCAAACAATGCATTCAGCCTCACGACCTTGGACTCTGCTAAAGAAAATTCCAGGAGACCTCCGAGGTCTGATCCTCCACGACATCGCTGGGAAGGGAATGTAGAGATTAGTGACCTGAAAGAGTAACGCAACAATCTGGAAGAAAATATAAATCGTACTGAACAAGAGTTGTGAAAAAGGTAAGTAACTGCAAACAGCCATAGAGCAGCTGTGACAGATATCAAAATCACAGTAGGGGCAGGGGAGGAGGGGAAGGGAAGAATATAAAACTGTAGTATCGAATGACAGCACATAATACGCCAAAGAAAAACTTTGTCATAAACGGATCTAAAGCTCCATGCACACACTGTGAAATTGTGCTGCTGTAGCCAAACTGGGGACCAAACTACATGAGAAAATAAGCCAGGAGTTGACAGTACTCCCTACTCAGAAGGGCTGTGCTGCTTAACATGTTGTTCAAATACGCTCGTTATCTAGAAGAACGAAATACTAAAAGCAGTACTCTTTCCTTGTAAGCCAAGAGCACGGACTGTGCAAAGATCTCACTTAAAACAAAGAAAAGCCTTCTTTTATTTTTCAGTATCAGTGCTTGCCTTGGCCCTAGACAGTCCAAAAGCAACAAGAGAAATTTTTCCTTCATTTTCAGGTGTTGCATATACAGACAACTGCGACCACTTGCTAGGTGAGCACAAGAACGACCAGTTCATTGACTTGCACCCTCCTGAGCACACAGGCTGTGGCCTCAGGGGATCTCCGGACAAAAGTTGTATCTATACTGCCTGCTCGGCCAGCTCCAGCCTGGGGCTCACGCTCTGCTACGCGCGGTACTAAGTCACGAACCCAAACCAGAGCCCCCCACTTCTCCCCGCAGTCCCTGCTACCCCGCAGGGCCAGTCTCAGAAATGCACCAAGGGCAGACCAGTGAGCCGTAGCCACAGAAACAACGCCTCTTACTTGCCAGCACTCAGACGCAGTGTTCCTTCACTTTATTTGGGGGACAGGAAAGAGAACGATGTCCCCCCCCCAGCCCAACGCCAGCCGCCTCGGAAGGACTTAGGGGACACGGACAACTCTGAGCACAGGGGACAGCCACGCTCACAGGACTGACCCCCAGGACGCAGCACGGCATGACCTTTCATCCCACCCATCCCCGCCACTTCCTTGCTTACTTCCCGGCTGATGCGGGTCCGAGGAGCACAGAAGAGGTTCGCTTGCTCCAAGACCACCTCTTAAGCCTAGGGTGGTCCTAGCCATCTGCTGAAAGAGAAACTCATGGTCATGACATATTTTGGAATAAAAGAAAGCACGAACAGGTAGTAGAAGGGTGGGCACGAGGATGAAGAACAGACACAAAAGCTGCGTGATTTCTTTGCACCTTTTGCATTCCATCTGTATAGTGGAAAGATTTTAGCAAAATAACGCCCATACTTGCTCTTTCCTGAAATACACTGTTGATAGCTGACAATGAGAAAGAGCAAAAATGATGAGGGCCAGGTATGGTTTGCATTCAAGGGTTCTGAACAACAGAAGTATAAGTGACTGACAAGATGGGTACTTATAGGTTTTAGTTATTTTATTTCTAAATAGATCTATTCAGACAGGCAGACAAGTGGTTATAACTCAGCTACAGACAGTGCGTGACATCCTTAGCACCAAGAAAATTTCCCCAAAAGAATAAACAACAAACTTTTAGAATGTGAAAATCTTATTTACTATAATCTTAAGTTTTCTCATTGTATTAAAAGAATTGATATTAAATTCAAACAGCACACATCTGCTGATGAAGTTTACAAGGAAGTTAAACCACTCAACTGGAGAACAAACTGCTTAAGGACCTGTAGGATGCACCAAAGTGATAAATCAGCAAAGTGGTCTGCTCAATCAGAAACTATTTTGCTGATAATAAAGAGATTTTTCTTCAGTTCAGCCCAGTTCAAGAACTAGTTCTCTTAAAGGCTGAAGAACTGATTGGAAGAAAGGATTTTTTTTCCCCTCCAAACCTATAAAACCTTGGCAGAAGAGGCTGATATAGCTCTAAAATCTGAAAAAAAATGGAAACCAAGAACAGTCCATTCTGACATCTACGTAGTCCTACCTACAGATACTGTCCAGGATTTCTAACAAGTTAATAATTCCTTCAACTGCAGAGGCAAAGCACAGCTTGCTTTTCAAATGTCCAGTGTACCTGATGTAGGCTGATCACGCACTAGTGCATTTTGCAGTCTGATTTCATGGAAAAGCAATTCCGTCCACATGCTCCAAAGCTGCTCCAGGATGTGAACCCAAGCTCAACGAGTGCCGATGATCAACAGAGTTGCTTCGGAATGCACACTCCTCATCCAAATTAAAATGATACTTTTAATGTACATATAGTGTTGTTTGATTGGTAATTCCCTTAGTTTCAACAGCAAAACATGGTTTTACACACTTCTCAGTGCTTCTCATATATGTAACTCAGTGTTATTTAAACAATTTTATAATACTGATTTTCTGCCTCATGAACTGAATTCCAAGAAGACGTCACCACGAGTAAAATATGACCACATGCTACATACATTATTCACCATCTATATCAAAGAATATGTACACAGTTTGTAAGTCTGAATAGCAAAAGAAGTACCAAATTAAGGAAAAGATTATATTACCATTGACACTCAACACATGAAACAGCTCTCAATCAATACGAATCAATCTTGCAAGAAAAATAACTATGAAATACAATCCAAAAAGTTTTAAATCAAATCCCTCTCTTACTAATTAAGTACACATTTAAAATCAGTGATTAAAGTCACTTCAACTAACCAGACTGAACTGCAAACTCAAACACTATTTAAAGGACTACTAATAAAAATATAATTGAAGACCCAGACAAGAAGCAGACAAGGGGTTATAACTCAGCTATAGACAGCATATGACATCCTTAGCACCTGGAAAATTTCCCCCAAAGGTTAAAAAACAAACTTTGAGAATGCCAAAAGCATCTAAGGACAAAAGACAACTGAATACATTATTTTTTTTCTAGTTTACTGTAATTTACTCTTAATGAAATTACAGGTGCAATTCACACCTTTCTATTTTCCAGATAAATTTTACAGGTTTGGCGATATTCCCAGTGACCTCTTTTCTTCTCTTTTCCTTGGTTAAAGGGAATTTTGCTTGTCTGACTACCCACAGCACATGTCTGCAGCTACATTTATTGAAGCGATGTGATGAGGCAAAGTTTGCATGTTTACCTAGTCACGATGGACAAAAAAGCTTTGCGAAAGCTTTTTGCTGAGAGCCCCCACATCACTTCAAATTAACTGCATTTTCTCTGGGAGTCTGTTCCTTACTCCTGAAGGCTGTTTGCAACACAGAGTTAATTATCCTAAAGAAATGAAACACATTTTAAACAGTTATGGGTGAATGCATTTTCACAAAAATAGCCGAGCCCCAATTCAGCCGAGCCCTGAAAGCCAACGGGGGACCTCAGGGAAACTGAGGATGGGGAACAGGAGAGAGCACCTCACCTGCTGCTGCCATTAGCCAGGAAAGCATGAAGCATTTTGAACCACCTTAATGGAGCAAGCCTCAATAATCTGAGGCAGAGTGGAAACAAGATATCAAGACACTGAAAATTTTTCGGATTAAAACTAAAAGAGCCTTGGCCTTCTGAAGGCCCCTGTTTATACAGATTGTGCTGAAGTGGGTGGAATTTTAATCATTTCATTTGCAGCTCACTATTAACAAAGCCAAACAAAACACCAAAAAAAAAGGCAACTGCAACAACTCCACATTTCCACATGTAGATAGAAATGTAACAAAGTAACTGTTATTTCTTGAGCATTCCCAGAATTCTGACCTGCATGGACTGGCTTAAATAAAAAAAAAGCATCCTTCTCTTTCAGCCTTAGCATTTTGGCAGTTGATAAGCTCAATCCTGTATGAGAGGCCACTTAACAAGAACACAAAACTTGCAAATGTACGTATTCAAACCTGGAAACTTCTGATGATAAAGTTGCTTGTATAACTTTGACTCTGAACTCAAGCGGGAAGCAGCCATCAATGACACGGTCACCCCAAATCTCTCCATCGTGATGCTCTGCACATTTTTTTCTATAACTCTAAACATATTCATGTTGTTGCTGGAACAAGCAGTGGATACACAATCACATGCAAGAATGAAAAGCACCTGTGAAAGTCACATAATAAAACCAGTTATCTGGTGCTTTACTAAATTTACTAAACACAAGCTTAAAGAGGACTTTGGAGGAAAATATTATGCTCTAGAGCTTCCTCAGATGTGAGGCCAATAATGAATCTTTATTTTTGTCCAGTTTTCACACATACTATTTGGCCTGCCAAAGCCAAATGTGGGAAACATTCTGTCCTTTATTTGAACGTACATAAATTATTCATGCACAAAACTATACAGGAACATATGCATGTGTGAGAAATATATTTGCAATGTTATATGGGTGTAGTTCTTTTAAATCTTATCTTTTCAGCTGCATATTTGTTTCTGATCTCAGCATATATAGATGAAATTATATTTATAGGGAAACATCAAAATGAGTGATATCCTTCAGTTCAAGGGGTACTTAAAAACATACACTCACATAAATCAGATTATAAAGCATCAATATAAATGCCCAGCACTTACAGATAAAATATGCTTATTAATTTGTGTTGCCCTGCGGATCCTCAGTTCACTGACTCATTCTGTCATTCTGGATATGCATGGAATATACACTCTTAATATCAATTTTATCTGGGTTTTATCCTTCTCCTGGGAGCAGAGGAGGACAGAATATAATACTGCTCGTATATATAAAGACAAAATAATTCATATCCTGTGGAATGCTACTTTTAGCATGAACGACGTGTCAACTGTCTCCTTCTGAGGTGTGGTAAGGCATCTAAGCAAAGAAATATCATACCCCATACAAAAAAGATTAAAAATATTTTGTCACAAATACTATCTTACAAATGTATTCATGTGTTAATTCACTGGTTGCAAACAGCATAACAGATATGACAATAATCATACACATTCGTCATTTCTTTCCCATTCAGTATATTGGATTAAGTCGTAGGAGCAACGCACTTTCTAAATGATTGTTGCTTACTCCTCTCGCAATATCAGCGAGTCTCTCCACAAAGATCTTTCTAAGCCATGAAGTACGGAGTCATCTACAGAACAAAGAACAGTGAAGTGAAAAAAGTCTCAAAATTAAATAAGCCTGTGGATGTAGGAAGTCTGGAAGGAGGCAGATCATGTCTTACACAAAAGATTATCAAGAGACTCGTGCAGGGACATACTGGAGTCAGACACGGCATTGCCTATGGAAGTAAAACATAGCGGTGAGTGACGGGACAGCTTAAACAAATATGCACACCAAACCACAATTTCCAAACTGTTTTTTAAAGAAATACAGTAAATATGAAACAGTGTCAAGTAAAAACAAATCAGGTCCTTATCTCGCCGCCGCAGTTGATGTTGTATTACAGCTTCCCAGCAGGTGTTCATGTTAGATTAGGCATGGTAAGATCTAATAAATACAGCCCTCCCTACTACGGGAAGGCAAATTAACTGAAAAAACAAACCCCAATCACAGACAGAAATAAATACCGTCAAGCGGAGACCACAACAGAGTCCTGACTGACAGCATCGCACTATAGCTTTTTTGATTGAATATTAGTCTTCATTTTATTAAAATAAACACATGTATTAAAAATGGACCACGTGTTCTGATTCCCTAACAAAAAATTATATTGCTTCCGTCCCAAAATAGGAACCAGGACAGCCTCTATTTTTTCTGTATAAAAGACTGTACTTCCTTCACGAGCATTACATGACCAACCCTAATTTTAAAGCTGACTTATTAGTGACCTTTTGCTGTTAGGAGGAGCATAGTGTTTACACATCTGTTGAAACACCATACCATTTGCAAAGTAATATTTAATTAATTCCATAAGATGTTAAGGCATGTTTTAAATAAGACCACCACTGATAAAGAAACCATGCCAGTTAAAATCGGCATGCTGCTTGATAAAGCTTCATGTTCATCAGGCATACAAATCTCTCCGGTTTAAAAAAAAATAAATAGCAGAACTTGCTACAAAAATCTCCAATTTTCTGTCTAGAAATACTTCTCCTACAGACTAGTGCCTTGCATTTTTACAAAACAATCAAAGCATGGCACTTTGAAGTTTAGCACATTCTAGGCAAGATAAAGGCACCATAAATATTAATTAATACTGCCTGTGAGCAGTTCTCTCCTGCTACGTCTATGAGCAGACTTGGAGTCCAGGATCAGAAATCAACCAAAAGCTGATATACATACCTTTAAGCAGAGCCAACTGTATGCCTTTAAAATTGAAATTCTTATTTTTTCAAGTAGTTTAAAGAGATTCATCAATTAAGATGAAATACATATTTCAGTTAGTTCTAAGATTCACCTTGATAACTGCCATTTAAGATGAAAAGATTGAAAAAGAAAAGATTTAAAATCCTACACATTAAACACTCACTGAACAGTACCATTTTTCTTGTCCTATTTATGGCATTGCATGCCATTAAGAGAAGGGGAGTGAAAAGTGCTTTTACGCGTCTTGATGCTTAAAGCATATTCCCGTTTCCCTTATTTCAAACCTATTTTCCTGGATGTCCAGAACTCCATCCCTTCTACTCTTTCAGTCAAACGAGCTATTTCAGAAGCAAAGCCCAGCCACCTCCTCCTGATTTTAACACCACGCGACGTACACCTCTACGACTCAGCTGGGCGAGAAGGTGGAGGAGCAGCCGGACCGGCTGCCCTACGCACGCCCGCCTCCGATGAAGGGACGTTCAAGCCAGGTCCCGTCGGTGAGACGGCACACGCGGCGGACGCGGGCCCTTCAGGGGGAATCCCGCGGGGCGGGGAGGGGGGGGCACGTACCCGAGGACGGCCAGGCACGTTCGGCTGTCTCCCCAGTGCCACCAGTACTGCAGAGCAAGCCTTTGGTGGTTAAGCCCGAGCCCGCGGAACTGCCCCATGACCCGCAACTGCTGCACGGGGAAGATTTCTGTGTGTTTGCCTCCAACGCAACACATTTAGAGCGGTCAGGGCAGGCTTCACCCCATCTGCCACTGGATCCTTTGTGCTGTCCTTTTACAAGATGTTTGTTCAGATAAAGGTAAATCATTAGATTCCTCTTGCTAATGGCTAACTACTAGGGCAAGGACTTCTGGGAAAGCCACCGGTGCCCTAACAAGGCTGAATTATTGAACCCCGGATTAGAAGTTGCCTGTTCCACTCTCAACTTCTCATACAAAGATGTAATCAAGGCACAGAAATACCCGTCTTCCAGGACGAAAGCTAAGAATTCATCTTCTCAAGTGGCTAGGTCACCAATAATTCAAGTCACTTTCCTGAACTTGCATTTCCAAGTAAGATATTTGGCCTCGTAAATGGAGAATGGGTCTTCAGCTTCTGGCGGTTTTGTTGTGCTTTTGTCTCTTTTTTTCCCAGTACTAAAAAGCGGCCACTGCAAAACCAATTTTTACTGAAGTAAGTTTCCCTCCCATCAAAGCAAGTTCTCACAGAAGTCATCCCTGGTTTGGGGACGATGATATAGTTCTGGAGGGCAGCGGGTTCAGGACGAGGAACTGTACCATGCAACCTCGGCTATAATACCCAGCCACTTCCTTGTGAGACATTATTAACCATTATACAAGGTGGAAACTTGACAGTCTGTCTCCAAAAATGTATGGAATGGAGAACATGAAGACACCCATCCAAAGGAAAGGTAAGCGTCACGCTTTGGGGTGCCCCTCTCCTTGCCGGGGGGCTGAGGTGCTGAAGAAGACCAAAGCTGTGCCCTGGTGTGTGCCCCACCGGCCGCTGCGGTCCAGGACTGGGTACGGGCAGGAATGGGGCTGGAGGTAACAAAGCGCTCCAGAGTACTGCGTACGGTTGAAGGTTGGTTTGCCCTTCTCAGAGAGAAATAATAAAGAAAGTATTTAGAGAAGAGGCTTACGATTGCTGCTGCTGACAGAGTAACAGTTCAGAAGTAGTTAAGTGGGCATAACAAACAGGTAAGAAACTCAGAAATTCAGAGTTAGCAACTCTGGAGGAGGCTCAGCACAACTGCTGTGTATGAACAACTGGCAGCCACTTTCTCCTACCTCATCTGCACCTTTATTGAAGCACAGCCTCAAAAACTCAGTGTTTTCAGATAGAATTAAGACAGAATTACAGAGCTAAGTTTCAAGGCAAACATATGTAAACACGTGTTAGGTAAGTGTTAATAATTCACAGCAAGACGCCAGCTCTCCATTAAGACATTTAATGAGCAAAGAAAACATTGCAAAACGTCCTTGGAATAAACTGAATAACTTTCAAACAAAAGGATTTACTTAGCCTATTGGTACTGTTCATCAAGACTTTCTTTTTGCTGCTCTTACCAAAAAAAAAAAACAAAAGGTGTTTCTGCCTAGAGTTTAAATTTGTGTACTTAAAACCACAGACATAACCTCCTCCCTTTCTGACGACGATGCCTCTGCCTTTGCCGCCTGAAAGGGCAGCATCCCCCTCTTGTCCAGCCACCGGGCTCCAGTGACCCACCACAGGGGTGGCACCTCCACAGCTACCACGGCTGTCCGGTAACTGCACCGTCCCCACGTCACAACACCACTCATGGGGATCAAGAAAGAAGATTGTGAGACACCTCTTGGGAAGGGGAATTAAAATGCCGCAGGCAAGGGGCTGTCAGAGAGCCAGCCAGGTTCCAGTCGGAACGGGAGGCAAGTAGGGTGGTGAGGTACCAATCACTACAGGGGCAATAGCTGAACTTGGGTTTATGCTTCATCTCCAGGTAATCTCACACGTAAAGGGTGTCAAACTCCTTTCACAGTACAAGCACGATCCAATGCTCCAGTAAGGTATAGCATGTGCTAATGAAACAAACTTAGATACTGTAGAGAGAAAAGTAGACTGATAGTTTAATTCACTTACTTTTCATTTATTACTGCAGTTTCCCAGTACCTGGCACCCTCTCCTCAAGAGATTATTAGGTTTTATTAGATTTCTTAGCTTAGTCACTGCGGAATCACGGCTGCACTACTTTGGGACCTCAGCAGACCCAGCGCAGCAGCCCTGCACCACTTTGGCTTCCCAGCATAGACCAGAGATCTTTACACCACACTGCACTGTGCATCTAGGCATACTCTCCAGGACACAGGGAAAATCTGATGCCTGTGGAAAGGGAGGCAGGAAAACAACAAAGGTCAGTATACACAGTATTCTTCCTATCACCTACCTCCAGCCAGGAGCTAGAAGTTATATTTATACACAAATTGTCAATAGACAGCCTTTTCAGTACAAAACCCAGCTAGAAATTCTACACTGACTTCTATCTTCTCAATGGCTCTGGCATTCTCTTTCCTCACCTTTCCAACACAATGCTGCTCTACTTATATTCATCCAGAATGCTCTGCAAAGACTATTTGGCTTTGATGATGTCGCTTTTTTCTATGCAGCCTTCCATTGCATCTCAGCCTGTTATTACATCAAACATTAAACATATCCGCCCCTAACTAGTCCCTTCCTCTCCCTCATCCTCAGCTACTGCCTACATTCATTCCACCGTATCAGGTCTCTGTTACCCGAGTTTGTGTACTGGGAAGTTCATGCTTTCTCCCCTCATTCTTGAAGAAATTACCCCTAAATATCTGTACTACTAACCTATTATTCCCATGGCTTAAGACTCTCTAAAACTTAGCAAGGGCAAAACATTTGTTTGCTGAGGCTACTAAATATCACAAAACAGTCTCTGTACAATTCCTGGTGCAACTGTGTCTATCTACTGTCTCTTCTGTAAAATTTCTGGAAGAAAAAAAAAATGTCTTTTGTGTTTATACAGCACCTTGTACAGTGATGTCCTAACCCACAAATAGGTTACCAAGACACTAAGGTAATGTAAAAGTCACCTCTGCAATGCAAGGCGACCCACGGTGCAGGGATGCCCACACGAATCCTCTGGATTCTGTGCAGATTTTCACACTGTCAGATGCCTGTTTATGTCCCTCAACCTCCCACAGTCAGGGAAGAAACAACAGATACTCTTATCACTCAGCTTTACTGTCTCATCCCTAATTTGGGCATAATCCCCATTTAAACCAGTTATCTAACAGCTAAATATAATTTCTCTAGGCTGTGTAGTTTCCAGAAATAACTAATGCTGCATCCTCTTCCCCCCGTCAGGGAAACACCCAGCAGCACTTGCCAAATCCCACCCAACCCCACTGCCCTACTCAGTAGGGCCATGTCACAGAGACCTAGCCTTCACAGCAGATGCTTCCCATGCTCCTGCATGGATTAGCCATCAAATCCACAGGCTCATCTGCAGATCTGATTTTTCGAGCCTTGTCCCTTCCTGGTGCTTCAATGAGCCACCCCCAGGCAGCTCCTAAGGACCAAGCGATCGCCTGCCCGCTGCTTCTGTCTCACTCTTCTGGAGGAAGTCAAAAGACAACTCTAAGAAGCATTTAAACTGTGCGTACTGTAAATAAAACATATGTTCTTACAGAGTGGATGTAGCCCCAATCCATAGTACCAGGGGAGGAAGAAGGAAAGGGCAAAAGCTTTCTTAGTGCCTGCAGTAAAATCTGCAGCTGATCCTTTTCCAAGCTGGGTAAATGAATTTCATCCTCAGTGGTCTTGAGCACTGCCTGAACTCTTTTAGTATGAGTATCTCCTAAAAAGCTGGGAAGAACAAAAGCAAACCAGAAACAGAGTATTTCCAGAGTTATCCTAATAAAAAGCATGGGAAAAAAAAAAAAATCTTCATTTCCTCCAAATTCAGTATGTTACATCCTTTTCTACACACTGATGTTGTGCCAGTCGAGCATAAATCACCAATTCCTCACTCTGAAGTAAAGGCAGAAGCCCTCCAGTTCTCTCCGGAGGCAAGTGACCTCCAACTATTTGATCTCACAACTGCTCACATGCCTCCTTGTTCTGGAAGCTCCTCAGTAAAAGGCATCTGGAGGAGTTTCGCAGGGACACCTAATGTCATCTGAATCGAGCACGGTGGTCCCTGGTGTGGTGGTCTACGCAACCATGGAGCTGCTGTGCTGGAATGCCAAGCAATATCCCACTGACTCACCACACTGGGCTTTCAAACACATGTCTGAGGAGCCTCAGCTCTACCCGCTACGAACTTCACTCACCCTGCTTTGCAGTGTCTCATCTCCAGGAAACCACATCTCATAGCTGGGAGACGTTTCCTGACAGAACAAAGAAAGAGATGGACAATAAAACCTTGCCTTGCAACAGAGAGATGTACATTACCAAGAAATGGTACATTTTACATGATTTTTCTTTTCCTTGGCATTATACAACATTTCAATGTACAAGTAACATACAGCTTTTTAGTAATGTGGACTCCAGATGTACTTAGATTGTCGTGAAATGGTTAAACTAACATTTTTCTACGTGGCAATGCTTCATGGAAGAGAAAGATCCAGCCACAAAGAATATCTTCCATGAAAAAAAAATAATATAGCAAACATTATTTGCAAGTTTAGGAAGAAAGAAACAATATAGGTATTAAATATACATATTTTACAGGCAACACATCTTGTCACAAAAATTAAATAATTCCCCTGCGGTTCATAATACCAAAAGCAGCTCTAGTTTCCTTTTCCCTTATTGTGCTCCTAAACTCTTCCCCTTCCTCCCATCAACTACTTGCAGTCTGGCTTTCCCGGGCAACTACCCCTCAGAGAAGGTGTGATAATGTAGAGATGCAATTCACTATTTCCTTCCTCAGGGGTTCAATTCCAAGCTTCATTAAGGCTTGCAAAGCAAATTAGAACACTTCACCACTGCACAAAATAATCTTTGCTAATAAGACAAGCCCCAGCAACTCAACTGCTTATCCCAAAATATATATGGCACTTTGAGCACACAACACAACAGCTACCCCAGTTCCATTTCCCTCTATGTTCAGTGGTCACCAGATCCCTCTTCAGCTATCCCAGTCTTTCCCAAATCTTTCATGCCCTTCCTGGCAGGGCTCCTCGGTCTCTCTGCTTGCAAAGGCTGGGTTATAAAATAACCAAAATAACAAAAAAAAACCCAACCTTTGGACTTGATGGGAGGTCCCATTACGCTCCCTGCATGCTGCTTGGTCTGTGTCCTCGACAGCTCAGCAGCTGCTTCTGCTGCACCGCCATCCCCAGCCCTCAGGGCTGGAAGGAGACCCCTTCCCTTGCTCCCCAGGCCCTTTATCACCGGCTCCAAGGAACATGCCAAGCAAACTCCCCTTTGCTTTTCTGCTTTCAGCCGCCTCTAGCCTTGGATTTTCTTTCAAGAGGGGTCAGCAAGCAAGCCCCTCTGTAGCTCCCCCTGCTATCTACCTTCTACAGGCATCTTCCACACTCTCCTTGGGAACATCCCAACTAATTGTTCCCTTCCAGCTTTGCTTTGATTTGCCCCAGATGTTGCCAACCATATTTCTCCTCGCCTCTTGGCTTCCACTCCATCTGTCTGAATTAGATCCAGCACAAGAAGACCTCCTGTTTTCCTACAAATGCTTTGGTCCTATTTTAATTAAAGCGGCCAGTCACCCTCTAGCACAGCAATATGGTTATCAAATGCCTTTATCTCAACCAAAGGAGCATATTTCAAAAAACTATAAGGAAGCCAGGAATAAATAATTCACTGCAGGAATCCTTCTTTTCAACTGTAATTCAAATGACATCTTAAGCCTGCTCCCTTCAGCTCCAAAAAAAAGTCTATGGCTAAATCTCATGTTGAATGCTAAGTCCAAGTAGCTGGACTTGGTTCAGAAGAGGGGTTTCCAAGAGCTCAAAGCACTTAGGAAAGGTGTCCTGCCACCTGAGACCATAAGAAACTGTGTAGCCACCACAACTGCCATAAAGATTTGCTCATCGCTGCTCCCAACGTCTCCATTTCCAGGGTGCAGCAGCTCCTCAACTCGTCAAGCGATGAGCACTCTCTCTGTTCCCTACCCCTGCCACGGGGATTCAGAAGGCACAGTGTAAAAGCTGGTGGAGCGCAGGCAATACGGATCATGCCCCATTATCTCTACCCACTGCTCCTGCAGTGGCACCTCGCTGGCTCGGCTGGGGCTGCAGCCTTCAGCAGCCTTCGGGATACAGGAAGGATTTCCTCCCACGAAAGCAAGACAATACCCAGCTTCCAGCCAGTTTGTCAGAGAGATTCCCAAACAACCAAGCCCTCGAACCCAGCATCTAAACACCAGGGAGCTTTGTTTTCAAAGGACTCCCAGAAAGGAAGCTCTGACTGACAAATACAGCACTGCGGCACAGCTCCCCGAGCGTCCCCTCCAGGCCAGCTATCACAAGGATGGAAGGAGTTACCAAAGAACAGTGGATCTTCTCTTTTTAATTCTGGCACTTGTGCCAGATCCCGCACTCTACAGCAACCAGAATTTCCATTTACCATCTGAGTGTATAAGCTGGATGCTACCGGATTAAAGAACTAAAGTGCATACATTTGGAATTTAATAACACACTGATACAGCCTCAAGACATGTTTCTAAAAAACAAGCTGATACCCTGTCACAAGCTGAAAACAACAAATGGTAGTAGAAGGCAAATGTAATACAGCAAGTTGTGCTAAAGCACACAGTAATTGCAACAAAACAAGCACAAACGTAACACGAACAATATTTAGAGACAAGCTGAAAATGCTACTAAAAAGAGAAACAGCTCAAGAAGGCATATGGACAAGACATAAGACCCCTTTCACTGCTAAAAACTGGTATTCAGTTGTGTGGAAGACCTCAGCATTACAGACCTCTTCCCTCTGGGAAGGAAGAAGAAAGGAAGGAGGCTCTAATTACTATAACAAAAAGTAAGGATATAAAAGATCTAGAACAAGATTTCAAAAACTATCTAAACAACCTAGGAGCTCGAGGTTCATCTTCAAAAGCGCGTCAGGGGCTTCAGAAAATCTCATCGCTCGAGACGATGGCGAGAACTATTGAGGGAGCGCAACGCGCCACGGCAGCCAGTAAGGACCACGCACCGCTGGGTCCAACACCCACCTTTCATCTTACCAAACCGCTCTGGAGGTGGGAGCTTCCCTTCCCCAAAGCACGGAGCAGCCCCGGGACGGCACCTCGGGCACAGCTCTTCCGGGAGGAAACCAGGACGTCCCACCGCGAGTGAGACGGGGCAGGGAGGCCCAAGCTGGAGTCACAGCTCTCCTCTTCCCAGCGGTGGTGGCACTTCAGTGGCAATCCTGTCTTCCAGCCCTAATGACATTTTACTTAGCTTACTTCTTACTCCTTTACTTCTTACGCTGTTTCGGTCTTCTCCCCTTCCTTATCTCCTTTTATTTGAACCACGCAGCTGTAATCCACAGTCACCATTTTTCTCTTTTTATTTTCTTGTCCATTCAAGACGAAGAGCGCTTATTGAGACCGCAAAAGGTTATGACTCCGAGCCATCAAGGCCTTGTCTTACTGTGGGCAAGACCCTTCTGTCAGCCCAGTTTCATACTCGATGCTGGAGGCTGCACCTGCTCGACAAAACCTCTGCCAGTAAATGCAGACTTGCCAAAACCGTTTCTCAAGAGCAAGGAGAAGAGACACAGGAGATCGGATGCCGACCAACGTACTCCAGAAGCTCAAAAAAACCCACCACTGCCTTGTAAATGGCAGCAAATTATGACCTGTGCTCCTTTTAAATAGCAGCGTGGAAGCATTTACTTCAGGAAGCCAATTTGGTACCAGCTTGTTTCGGGCCCCGTGGCCGCATCTGCCTATTCCCGTTCTGTTTAGCTGTGACTGATCCCAGTTACGTAACTGTACCCTTAAGCTCCTAAGTTGTAAGGTCAAGATCAGGTTAAACTGTTGCTGTGTAAGACAATATAGGCAAAGCCTGAACTGTCCTACTGCCACACCTATTTCTCTGTGTATCTGATGAAATTCCCAGATCAAAGCTCGGCAGATTTCCTTTCCTTCTTGCATACTTCAATTTTTTTTTCCTTCTTCTTCCGTTTCTCTCCCAGATTATTATTACTTTCATAATACACTCAGGAAGATGACAAAAAAATGGAAGTTAGAAAAGCTAAATTGACAGGAATGCTTCTGTACTGTCCTTTTACTACAGGCATGGAATGAAAGTGTTTTAGGCAGCACATCGTATGGGCTGTCATGAGCACACTGAACCACCATGAAATGGGGCAGGAAAAAATAACGATGTTTTGCCAAATGCTCAATATTTTTAAACCTAAAGTGAAATAACCCACAAAAGCAGATGGAGCTGAACTTCAAAGCAGGTCTGTCCCAACAGCACACTGGCCTGAAGGTAGATACCTTGCAAGCCCTGGGCTCCCTAATGCTGGAATACACAGGCAGGCTTGGTGAAACGAGCTGGCAGGAAGCCTACCTGGCAAGTAGTTACTGAAACTTTCCTGCCAAATCCCTGCTGAAGTTCTGCTACAGCACTGTCAAGCTGTCTCTACAAAACACTTGAATTTGGCTGTTTGGGGTTTTTTTAATTTTAGTGACGTTTAAAAAAACCACCCTGGCTTTCTTTGCATTTGTGAGACACCAGCAGCGTAGCTGCAGTGTAATGGCAGGGTATGCCTCACAGAGTGGCACTGCAGCAAAAACTTTGTACAACGATGCAATGAAAGAAATCATTTTTCTTATAACCCTGCTTCCAATGTTGATGCTGGAGAGCATCATACTTTCTGCAGTAACCCAGCAACTTCTGTTCCATCAAAGGTATGTTGTAGCACAAGACAGCAGAGTTTTCATTCTACTGTAGAAAGAAATGATACTCAAAGTCACAGAATCACAGAAAAAATTAGGTCAGAAGGGACCTTGGAGGTCATCTGGTCCAATCTCCTACTCAAAGCAGGGCCAGCTTCAAAATTTGATGGGGTTCCTTGGAGCCTTGCCCTGACAAGGGTTGAAAATTTCCAAGGACAGAGATTCCAGAGCCTCTCTGGGCAACCCATTTCAACACTTAACCACTCCTGCTGGGAACGTTTTTTTCTTTAGATCTACTCAAAATTCCTCTTGCTGCAACTTGTGACTGTCATTGTGCAACTCTGACAACACCCAGCTCCATCTTCTCCTTAGTCCCCATGTAGGTAGTAAAAGTGGAATTACAACCCCCCTTCTTCTCCAGGCTGAAACAAATCTCAGCCTTTCCTTGTGCATTAAGCACTCTCACCCCCTAACCGTCCTGACGGCCCTCCAGTCCACTCGCTCCAGTATGTCAACACCTCCTTTGTACAAAGGAGCCCAGATGTGGACTCATAAGGGCGAAGACACCTCCCTGGACCTGTCGGTTACCTTTTTTTGCTCATACAACCCATTACGCAGCCATCCTGTTCTCCACATTATGCACCTTCCACCGCTCACTAACTTACCTAACAGGTTTTCCTCTGATCCATGTGAGGTGGTGTAATTTAGCTGCATTTGGGCTAAAAAACAGGCGGGAGGCTCTGTTACATAGTTCAGTCCAAGAAAGAAAAGTATGTTGGGCTGTCACATTCATCCTGCCTCTGTTGAGGAGAGGTTTATGAAACAGAAAGGTTCCGTCGGAGCCTTGGTGGAGTGTGGAAGTGGTATGCGCTCAGACCTCAAGCAAAGAAAAGGATCAAGAAGCATTTTGGACAGCGTGCCAGGGATTTTTAAAATATGCAAATTTACCAATGTAAATCTTACTAATTATTCTTTTAAAAAGTTGCTTTAAAGCCCTCCATAGGAGTTGACTGCCAATTAAATCACATTCCTTCAGTGAATACAAAATTGAAGGCACGTTATCCCAGAAAAAAGTAAAACTTCTAACTGTGTTTATTTAAGTAATTTGGCCGCCTAATTTTCCCAGCTGGCTATGGTTTGGTACCCGCTCTCTGGCACAGCCCGCTTTGTGTATCAGTTGCGAGTACACTGTCCCCTCCTAAAGACTTACGAGACGTGTCCTACAAGAGCTGTCACTAGATGCAGAGACACGAACACATGCTTGAGAAACAGTAGTGAAGCAATGAGCAAAAGGCACATCATATTTTGTCAGCAGGAATGTTATGAAATAGCCACAAGAAAACTCAACCATATTGTTCTAATTTAGGATAGAGTAGATAGGGTCTTATTCTGGAGCATGAAAATGTAATCTATCCCAGCCTCTCTCTCCCCACCACCCCTTTTAAACAACAGTCTGCACTGTCATCCACATTAAATTAACAGCTAAATATAGCTGACTTCCAACCAGGATGTTACAAGGATTTAGCCTTCCTATATACACATCCACTTACAAAAGAAATCGTGGTAATGAGATGGAGATCAAAATATTGCCCAGAATCCTTTTAAAATTGAGGGCAGGGAAAAGAGATGAGGGATTTCTTTATGATTTAAGAAGGATAAATATGAAATACGTACGATCAAAACAACAACATTTGAGAAGTTAGAGCAGATGTGTTAAACTGTGTTCTTTAGCTTCAAATTCTCCCATTTCACCTACGTGTCAGCTTGTCCCCGAGCTTGACAGCACTGTACAAAGAAACAATTGCATATCTTCTAAAAACAGAAGATGGTGAGATCTCTTGGACAGTTTGCCCAAAGACTCTATTGTGCCTAAACTCTTATGGGAATACAATTCAGAAAGGTTTATTCAATAAATTAAAAGAAATACCTCCTACGGGAAGCAAAAGACATAACAGAATGAAAAACATTTCCTGTAGGAGGAATATTTTTAGACTTTTAGAGAGAGGCAAATGAAAACTGAACAGAGCACTGCCAACTGGTTTCTCACCACATTACTCTCAGTAGGGTGCAACTCAACTGAAATTACCCTTTAGAGAAAAAAGAAAAAGGCAGTGCTCAAAAAACATCTTGCTGTATTACAACAGTGGCAGAAAACAAAGGGATAAAGCAAATAAAACCTGAAAATAGCAATGGAAAATTTGTATTAGTCTTCCTCTTACAAAATCAGTTATAGATGTTCAGTGGAGGTACAGTCCCATCACTGAAAACCAAATGCAGGAAGTCAGTGCTTTGGAGAAGCAAGACTCTGAGGCAGTGCAAAAGTAATCTTAATCACACTATAAAAAAATGAATCTTTCATTTGTTAGCAAAGTCTGCATCACACTCTGTGCTTTGCTGAAAACCATTTTGTCCATTTATGAGACAAATAATTTATGAGAAAAAAGGACTCATTAACATTTGACTCAGCCAATCCAAATAATAGGCTACAGCTACAGTAAAGCAGCTTTTTTTTAGTATGAATTAAAGGGATGAAAGCAAGAAAAAGACATATTATCTTCTTTTTTAATGTTTGGCATGGAGTATAAGTGAAGATATACACAACGAGGACAACTAGAAATGGATAAAAGGCAAGCCCAACCTGAAAAGGTCTGAGTGCATGGAATAGGAACTCATAAATTAACGGGGGGATAAGAGAAAAGCAAAATCTACCCAAAGTCCTAGCAAGTTCTCAGCAGCCACAGGGAGAGTTTCTGCATGGGACTGAGTGCTCATGGGCATCCTCATTAAGTGCAATGCTCAAAAATCTCTTTTCGACCTTACACTGTCAAAGAATCCTCATGGATAAATATCATAAATCAGAAGGTCTTGTCTTGGAGAGGCTACAGAAGAGAGCAAGTAGGAAGATCCAGAAAAGACAGTTCTGGTTTCACAACTTGGGAGGCTGATGCAAGCTGTTCCCATAGCCAGGATCGTGAGGATGATGACCCAGGGATGAGAGCTTTAGGGTGGGAAACTGATGTTTGTTTTTACAGGCCAGACACACAGTACCTAACCTACTTAGCTCCAAAAACACAAACATGTGGTACCCAACATCTGGTTCCAGTATGACAACGTGGCGACCGTCAAGCACTGGAAGCTCATCAAATCCTTCAAAAACACTCTTAACTCTCCTGGGGATTTAGTAACTCCTCGCTGACACCCGGCGTGGAACAGGCGTGTAACTTGAAATAGCCAGTCTGTACACATCTAGGGAAAAACTGAAATTCAACCAGAAAGCCTGCGCATACATTTCCATTAATATGTATTATTGCTACAGGACAAGAATAGATGAAAAATAATAGAAATTATTTTGAACAAGCACAGTTTAAACATCTGCACAACACAACAGATAGAAAAGTTTTAAAGAGAGGTGAAGTAAGTAAAATTCCTGGGACTGAATGATACCTAAAGGCTTTGCTTCCTACCGGATACTATGCTTTGACTAGTAGTATTCACCCGCCAAAAGTAAAGCACACACTTGAGTACCCTGTCAGACTGAAGTCTGAGAGCTCCATACCTTGCAAAATTGGGCGATGAGTCACAATGTCAAATTCCAATGAAGCTCAAATCTTGCCCTTACCTTCCCATTGCCCCCCTTCCGGCTTCCGTAAGCTGAATGGAATATTTGGCCTCTTCTCCCACCATCCAGACACCTGGTTCAGTTCAAAACCAGTGTAACCCAGGACGTACAAAAGCTATGTTTTAAGACATCAGCTTAATTCCAGTGACCCTTACATTCTCAAATACTACGCCACATAGCCAGAAAATCAAATACAAGCAGCATTATATCCTGTTTAATGAGACTTAAGACAGTATTGCCATTATAACCCTCATTTTCATTACCTTTTTACGTTAAGATTTCAACTCTGCAACTCTGACACTGACACAATCTAGTTACTACTATACCATCATGAGTATTCAGCCCTACTTGCTCAGAACTCCCTTCTGGTTTCCATTATGGTATCTACATCTAGAACGAAAAAAATCCCACAAAACATGCTTAATACCTATATGTTTACACAGCTACAGCACCGCAGAAGAGTGAAAAGAGACTGCTGAAAAGTTCTCCACCTGCAAATTGTCACAGCTGCAGTTCCTGTCATAAAAGAGAGTCTGCAAAGCTAAATGTGCCGCAGCTCCATCCTGAAGTCAAGACAGCGGTCTGGGTCACTGGTATTTTAGAGGCTGCTCAAAATTACTTTTTGGTCTCATTTCTATTATTTTCACAAGTTCCTTTCCCATTACTTAAGCAATGCACACTCAGGGAGAATTCTGTCTGTCTTAGCTGTCAACTCGCATATTTTCACCAAATGTCTTCAGACGTAATTTAGTTGGGAATGGGAAGACTGCATTTGCCAAATTCAGAAATGTTGGAGATATTTAGTTATTTTTAATGGCATTCCTCTTCATATGACACCCACAACATTTCTGCCCACCAAATTTTGCAATTACAGAACTCTTACAGCACTGAATGGGATGGACTTAGGCTGAAACTAACCTGTGTGTCTAGTGGTTTAGGGTGTCTTATGGAAGAAAATGAAGCAGTGCAGTTCAGTGGTAAATATCAGCACACAAAGTTTTTTACTTTAAAAAACAAAACCCTTCCAATACACAGTTCTCACACATCTTATTAAAAAGCCCCCCTCAAAGAGAAAAATGCAAGTTAGCAATTTTGGGGATGGGGCAGTGTCCAGTTGTTTTTAATGTTTGGAGGAATACCAGAAAAACAAGGTGACAAAAAGCCGTTTAAATGTGCCAGTTCCCCTTTTTGCTTCCTGTACAATTAATCAGGGCTCTAAGCAGGAGTATGTTCAAACCTCTTTTCCATCCCTATAGAAAAATGTCTGGGTTAGGTATCAAGGTGCCTAAGGATAAGTATAACAGACACTGAGCTCACACTTCAGCTACATATCACTCTTCAGAGATCACTATGGCAAAAAGATCAACTAGGGCTGATGGCAATTTAATGCATTCCCTGTGATTCCTACCCAAAGAGGGATAAATTTTCCATCTGATGGGGAAACAATTCTAGAGCATCTCATCATAACAAGCCACACAATAAACACAGGCAAATGTAGAAGCAATGAAGTCAAAAACAAGAGAACAGCTCAGTGAAGATAAAGCCTGTAAGACTATGGCAACTGGAGAGCAATAAATAAGGCATTGGCACATGAGACTAAATGTTGAGGGGGTATTCCATTAAAATATTTGCATGTATAGCATTAAATTACTTTATTGGGGAGTACTGACCTTCAGACGATGTGAAATATTGCAGCCTTCAGCCTTATCCCCAGTTCCACAGGCAGCAGCTTTGCTTTTACACCTCAAAAGCTTCAGCTTAACCCCTGGTTTGACAAACACGCTGTCGTATCAGCACCACTTGAAGTGCAATGCCTAGTGAAAACTGGGGAAAGGATGTCTTCGCTTAGGTATCTCAGGCTAGATCTTCTGAAAGTGATGCAGCACGTATTTCTATTTCACGTTTTCTTCGTGCATCCTAAAGAACAGGAGGAAACTGCCTTCTTTCCCTCTTTTCTTAGGTAACCTACAATTTTCAGAATATATATCAATCATTGCTTACAAGTTGAATAGGGGAAGGAAAAATAAAGAAAAGCTCTCCCTCCTCTAAATTTACAACGAACAGGTTCTGCTCCTGCAAACTTGATTATGCGACCAGTCCTTTCTCTCTCCAAAACAGCTTGTCCCGCTAACCTCAAAGAAAACTACTCATTTAAGCACCCAAAGATATATATCCATATAGGAATGTGACCTCTTGGTTTGCCCAATTTTTAAGAATTTTGCTTTACCCTTTATCTCTGAAAGTACTTTTCATCTATGTCCTTCCACCAGCATAGTTTTGAAACAAGCGCTGGCTGTAAGAAAGCAGAGAGAAGTAAGCCAGCCATTCACAGCAACTTGGAAAAATGGAGTTAAAATTAATTTGCAAAAACCAGTGAGATGCTTAGGGGGCGAACTTTGGCAAGCAACAAGATATGGGAAGAGGGAATCCAAGACTGCCTTCCCAATGGATTTAAACTCTTAAAGTATCAAGCAAGTGAATTTATGGAAGCTGACCTCCCATGGTCCCCATCAGCTGAAAATGGTGTTGTGAGTGCTCACTAATGACTGCCATGCCCTAAATTATCACTCCATATGACTCAAACACAAGTTATAAAATAGTTTAGCTGAACTTCTGTTGTTCTGATATTGCAGATGAGCATCTCCAACATCCTTGCGGCTAGCTATGGCGTGGCCGGCCGGCAGCTCAGGAGACACCAGGATGACTCCTGGCTTCTCCCCGAAAACCTGGTGAGGCACCAGGGCGACCTTCCCTCCCGCACCACGGGAAACCCCTTGCCCCGTTGTGCTCGACAGAAAGCCTCCCTGGGCGAGCCAGCCGGTGGATCGCAGGCTGCGCCAGGAGGAGGATGAAGTGAGGAAGGACTGAGCCGACCGCCCGCAGCATCCCGACAGCGCTGAGGAGCAAGCTGCAATCTCAGGACGGTGCCTCCTGCTTCCCGGCGGCCAGGCACGCCAGCAGGAAAGCCACAGATGTTGTGCCACCATTGCTTTAAAAACAGCTCTCCCCCCCCCCAAAA
>JAVJGG010000058.1:17154278-17165757 GCA_035590195.1 Aviceda cuculoides
GGTCAGTCCGTCAGACCTGGTCTCTGCCGCTCCTTCCTCCTCAGGGGGAGGAGGACTCCGCACTCGGCCCCTGCTCCAGCTCTCCCATCCCACCCGCTGGGGGTTCCCCCTCTTAAATCTGTTCTCCCCCAGGTGCGGCCGCCCTCCAGGCTGCTGGTGACGCTGACCCACCAGGCACGAGGGCGCTGCGTGGAACTGGTTACGGAGCTGTGCCCCCCAGGGAGGGAGCTTAAAAGATCACTTTTCTTCTTGTGCCTTACCATGCTTAAAAAAAAAACAAACAAAAAACCCCCCCAAAACAACCCCAAAACCCCCACAAAAAATACTTTCATTGTATAACTGGAATGTGCAACAAACAATAACAGCACACAAGCTACAGTTGGAAATGCTTTCAGGGAGGAGAGTGGGTGGTATCTGCTATGCACCATTTCCTAAAACATGCATTTTCTGTTTTAAACATTTTGATTGCATGCACATGAAAAGGAATAAAATTGAATCTTTCAATACAAATAAGGTAGAAAACAACGCAATTTACCAGTGTGTTAAGAGTACTTAAAACGTTCCTTAGCTTTGCTAGCAAACATTTAAAAACATCGGGGTTCTTCTTTGTCACCGCTCAAAACATTGAAAACACCAACTTTTAGCATGTTACGACACTGTCGAGAGCAGCACCAGTTGCTCGTGGCCCTGTACTGCCGGGAGGTGTAAGTCACCTCGGTTCCCCGAGATTAATCCCCGTCAGAAGGGAGAGGACTGGATAAGCGTATCCTTTACCTGCCCCTTGTACGAGAAGCCGTTAATGGGGATTTCTCCCCAAAGTGGAGCCGCCGAGAACAGGCGCTCAGGTCACCGGCTTCTGCGCTGGCTCACGGCGTCCGAACCGCTGGGCTCCGAGGTACACGGTGCCTTCTTGCTTCTTCTCTTCATCCTGCCGGCCCACAGTCGCTGAATGAGCAGCTTCTGCGGAACACGGAGACAAAGAAACTTCTTTTTTTGGGTTTTTTTTTTTTTGGGTGTTCCTGCAGCTTCAGTCTTGACGCCCTGTTCTGCGAAGCTGCTGCGAGAGGGTCTCGCCACGCAACAGAAAGGTGAGGAGGGCTGGCAGAGGTGGTTCCGCGGGAGCGTAAGAAAAGTGCGATGAATGCTACTAAGCTTAGTGGGGGAAATGTTGGTTATAGCTTGATTTGTATCTCACAGTGGTGGAAGACCAGAAAAGATAAACCTGCTGATTGCTATGGCTTGTGTTGGCCGCGGTCTAGGACAGCAAGCTCTGCGTTTCATCGCAGAGTGGCATGGGCGTGGGGTGGTTTGGCTGTGCCGGGAGGAAAAAATTATTTGACAAAATGCGTCCTGGTGAGATGGCTGGCTCTGCGGCTTAACCTGGCAAGCCACAAGAAAGTAAAACATATTTTGCCTTTCTTTCAGAATGCAGAAGTGACTTTCTTGAGATGGGGATGTTGCCTTGAGCACGTGTGCCCGTTTGTTGTAGCGAGTGCTTTAAAAATAGCGTTGCGAATGCTGGGCCTGGTCGAGCAAGAACCTGAGAGCTTTGAAATGTCAGCTTTAGACAGCTTTGTTAGTTTGCTCTGCTCAGAACTACTGGCAATTAAATTAACTTCTGTATTGCTGCTTTAATGCCTGTGACGTTCCACCACAGGTTTCCAGTGGTGGTATTCATTAATTACTTGATGAACAACACGCAAAGGATCTATCCTTCTGATTCGCTTCCCCCCGCCCCGTCGGTGGGAGAAATGCCGTTGTGAAGAGGAGAGCAATTTCAGACCTCAAGGTGAAGGCTAGAGTTATTTAGGAACCTGCAGAGACTGCCATTTACCTAATCCTCCCCTCTCGGTCGCTGCACCCTTGGAAAACAGGCAGGACCAGAGTAAAAAAGCCAGCATTCCTCCGGTGGGCCAGTGGAGAAGAGGGAGCCGTTTGAGATAGCTAAGGATGGGAGAGTTGTCTTCGTATTTAATGACCTTCCTCTCTGATGTCCATTTTAAGGATCCGGGGGAAGCAGGGAACACACCCGCGCGCACGCCGCGCGCTAGTAGCTACGCAGCTCTCCGGAGAAGGGATGAAGTTTGGGGCTGGCCGCAGATTCCCTGCTTCTCCTCCATCCCGCTCTGCCGCGCCTGCTGCTGAGGCTTCGGCGGGAGGAAAGGGTCAGTTCACCCGCCCGGTGCCCTGTGATGCCAGCGCCAGGAGAAGCAGGAATTTAGTCAAAGTCTAGAAAAGCTGAGTTTTATAAGTTTGTGTGTAAGCGTTGGAAATTGTGGCTACGGAGCTACGGGAGGCTGGAGAAAACACGGTCAACAGTAAACTTCGGGAAAGACTCTACTTGGAAGCCTCTTTCAAGCAGTGAGGAAACAGCAAAGTCTGTCCGACTTCGCTGCGTGTTTTGTTGAAGACAGTCAATAATGAGAGACGGGTCAGAAATTACAAAGATGTGTCGTATGGCTCAAATTGTTGAGTGTGGCATATGAATATTTCTTCACTGTGATATTTCCTATTGCAGTTTCTACTCCAGTCTTTGTCCTGGAATTCCTTTTTTTTTTTTTTTT
Source organism: Aviceda cuculoides (assembly GCA_035590195.1). NCBI lineage: Eukaryota > Metazoa > Chordata > Aves > Accipitriformes > Accipitridae > Aviceda > Aviceda cuculoides. The sequence goes on from JAVJGG010000058.1 coordinate 17,156,843, forward strand.
CTTTTTTTTTCTATTGACTCCCAGTTCCCAGGCGACAGTCAGTGGCAATGCCCTGAGCAGAAATGGTTGGGAGCCCTCCGAGATACACTCAGGGTTTACCTCCGAGATACACTCAGGGTTTACCTTCTGTGCGTGCTACTTTGCTTTTATATACGCTGGATTTTACCTACTGTTGTTGTGGGTAGTCCCATGGTCGCCAGGTCCCTCTGCAATCTCACAGCATTTCCTTTAAAGATAGACTATCCAGCCTGCATAATTTTAAAATATCCCAGCATTCCATCTAATTTCTTCTGGATACAGGTGATTTCAACATCTCTAAATAACTCTGCTAGGTAGCAGGTAAGAGAAGGTCAACTTCTGCGTCCCCGAGTTTAGTTTGCTCGGGTCTCTCGTCCTCTGAGACACCAGGCTGCTCTTTACAGTAGAAGCTTCTAATTCCTGCGTTTCTAAAACAAAGCTTAGCCACCTGACCTTAGATTCAGCGTGATGCCAAAAAAAATCTCTAAACCCCTTTTGTTTAAAGTGAAGCTGCTCCTACTGCAACTGTTTGAAAATTACTCCGATTTTTCTCAGCGGATGGTCCCCTTATGTTCAGCAGCAGTTATTTTAACAGGTTGCAGCCTCAGAAATGTTGTTCTGTTTGTTTTTTTTTTTCTCAGAAAACCAGCAGTTTCCATAAAACAGGTTTTCAATACCTTTCCTATCTCAATTATTTTAAGATATTTTTGCTTCTTTTTACTCCATGAAAGGAAAATGGATTAACCTAGGAATTTGTGCAGAAGTTTCTCTCAATTTAGTGCAAAGCCTTGGGAGTACAGTACAGTTGTCTTGCCATGCAACTTGTTAATGGATAAAGGTGTGTGTGTGCTAACAAAAAAAATGAGTCTTGGCTTTTACGTTAATGGAGATGGCCGGCAATACAAGTGGGATTTTTCAGAGCATTATTAAATCTGAAATTTTTAATCATTCCTCATTTTTTTTTCAGTTAGAGGATAACCAAATTGATGTGAACCAATTTCTGGGACCATATTTGTAGTGCTATGCTTAGTTTCTATTTTGGTGGTCTGGCTTGGAGCCAGACTGTTTTTGTTAACTCGGAGTTTTTTCTGGCACAATGTAAAAATGGCTCAGTTTTATTATTCCTAACATTTTGCAAAATCTCCCTTCAGAGTAGACTTTTCTAAATTAACCAATGCTTGTGCAGTTATTTTCTACTTCTTACAAAACCACAGCTGAAAGGAGCAATTAAAAAGTTCAATTGCCGCTTTAAACTTGGGTTTTAATCTGTATTTAACACAAATCAGCCTTCATTTCAAGATTGTTTGATGCAGCCATTTCCCCTGTCAATGCTAATTGAGTTTTTGGGTGTGCACGGACTGTAGGATCTAGTGCTTAGGGATTTAGAAACGATGGGCTCTCCTCATACAAGTGATTCCAGATGGTTGGATTGTTTCCTTCGGACACTGTCCTGGCTCTTCCCAAGACATAACTTTTACCAACCATCCCACGATCACAACACGCTGACTCCGGACAGGCCTTTGGTGTAGTTCGGCTGCATCATGCCTCCGTAATGCTGCACTGAATTTCTCTCATCCAGACTTGCAAGCAGAACAATACTAAGCCTTCCCAATGCCGACACAAAAAGAAACACCTGAAAAATCCCTGGAGGCGCAGAGGAGAAGCCGAGGCGAGAAAGCCGAACCCACGGCACGTGTCTGACTGTGGCACCGGCGCGGCGGACTACCACGCAGCTTCGCTCGCCCTGCCGGGGAAGGCAGATGCTCGGGGCAGAGACCGCTGAGCCGATCCTGGTGTTGGGAGCCATGGCAGCATCCCAGTAACGGAGGTCTGGCAAGTCCGAGTCCCTACGCGGTGGTAAACTACTCGCTATAAGCGGCGCCCTCGGCGAGAGAGAGACACCCCGGAGGTGACGCGCGAGAGAAACACCCCGGAGGTGACGCGCTGGTGGTCTGTCACTTTTGGGGAAGGCAGATTCCACCTCTGTAGTGGGAGCTACGGAGCCAGGACTTTCCTCACAAAGCAGTCTAAGCATACGGGAGCGCTGGATGCAAGTCGCCCCAGTCCGAACTGCGGCGATGATGAGACCCGCGTGTGACCGAGTTTAGTGCTGTCAGCTGCTGCACAGGAGGCCAAAGCATTGCGCCTGGCTACCTTTACTCCTCTTTCCCCCCAAATATAAACATATAAAATATATAGTATATATTTTTTATATATTTTATGTTTATATAAATACATAAACCCCACATATGTAAATATAAAGCTGATTTCATTTTCAAGTCTTAAATGAATGTCCACGGTCCAAGCATAAATACATCAATGGCCGCACGTGTCTGTTTTATTCAAAGCCATGTTTGCAGTTCAGAAATGTCTCTTGGAGCCGTCAGCCTTTTCCCAGCTCTCAAGCAGAGAGGGAATCTTCCTTGGCAAAGTCATCCACCTCGGGTGCTGCACCACTAGTAGCTGTGGATGTGCTGCATCCCCTAAGTGCAGCAGCAGCCCCCGTCTGAAATTTGGCGGGGGGCAGCTGCGACCTCACCGGCGCGCCGCAGAGCTTGTCACGTAAACTCAAGGCACCTCTTGTTGGAGCAGCCCAGGTAAGCAGAGAGGGGGCAGAAAACCAGATCACAAACAGTTGGTAAGACGCCGTGTCTTTTGATTGCTCTCTCGGTGCGCATCATTCTTGTATCCCAGGAAAATTTCCCACCATCAGAAAAATATTTGTCTTGTTTTAAAACGGGATGCATCTTCACAGGCACAGGGTTGGTATCCACTAAGCTTCAATATAAACTTTTCTTTCCCGGGCAATAAAAGTTCTCATTATCCTCCCGAGGCACTGATAGTCTTTTCATTTATTGCTTTTAGATCTCCCAGCAGACTACAGAGAAAATAACGAATGAGCACTTTGATTTTTACCAACTTTTAGTAGATGGTATGTTTTCCTAATACAGAAATTATTACACAGATTGTCCTTCTGGCTGGAGAAATGAGTTCTAACACATTGCAGACCTTTAGGGGAGAGAATTCGTTCTGAGGACAACCATGTATCCTGGGAAAAAGATGGAAAGAGAAAAACAAAATAAATAAACATTTGGAATGGAAATGGTGAGTTAGTATCTGCCCAAATCGGAAAGTAGAATTCAAGTGTATTTCTTTGCGTGCATGTGCAGTAGTTTGGTATTGTAAATCCAGAGAAAGAACTTGCAGAATCCACCCATCCTTTCCCATTAACTGCCTGCATGCTCACATCCAGCTAAGGTTGGTATTTTCAGTGTAAGCAGGAATACTGTAACGAGTCCTGGCCGACCAATGGACAATACGTTGAAATGGCTAATTTGACGTATTGTTAATTCTAATCTTTTTTCTTCCCATTACATTTAGATACTCATTTTGCTTTCAAGTTGAAAACGTGCAATTTTAGCCCTATAGACCCATCGTGCAGCTCACCGCTTGATAAGATTTTCTAAGATTTTCATGTCACAAAAACGAGGCTGAGGAGTTCTGAGTTAGAGCATTAGGGGTAGATCTATCCTCCTTTGGGTTGTTCACAGGTCAGCCGAGGATTTCACCGGTGCGGGAGGATGTACGGCTAATGTGAATCAGCAAAGCTGGCGCTGCACGGCACTCGCCTGGCCTCCCGCCAGCGCCAGAGATGTGCTGCTGAAAGCAAGAGGTCGCGCTCGCTGCCGTGCCGAAACATCCCCGTTGTTGGCTGAAGGGTCCCTGCTGCGACGCGGCGTAATTTCAGCGCAGTCCTCAGGATCAGCTCGGCAGCAGCCCACGGGTACGAAGGCGCGTCGTCGTTCTCTTTGGGATGTGCTGAACGAATCCTTAGCTGAGCAATGCGGATGGGGCACGTTCCCAAGTCGTGTCCGTGAGTTATGGTGCAGGGCTGGTAAGTAACTCTGTGCGAGCTCCTACTCTGCCCTGCAAAGAGACGTGGTTTAGTGCGCCCCGGGGAGGGGGTGAGCTTTTGCAGCTTGCAGAGTACCTGTAGCTGCTCCAGCTGAGCCTCAGGCTGATTTTTTAGCTCCTTAAGCAAACCAAAAGATTAAAAGAAAAAGCACTCTCAGTCTGTTTGAGCTGACTTTTTGTTCTTCTGAAAAATTATAGGGTTTTTTTTTTTTTCAGATTAAACAAAACATTTTTAGAGAAAGCTGGAGTGGATTAATAGACCTAGCCCTACTTCTTACTGATAAGGAAGAGACATAATTTGAGAAGGCACCTTTCAAGGACACCATTTGCTCCTTGTCAGTACAGGCTTAATTATTAAATCTGAACTATTCCTCTTCTAAAGTCTCTTCCGAGTTTTCTATTCTTTACACATAGTCCCTACGCTGTTTGCTCTTTTCCTCCTCTGTTTTCTATCTATCCTTGCTTTTTAAAAAATTTTTTACTATGAGTCCGATTAAAAACACCCCTGTGAGCTTTTTTTTTTCCCCTTTCCTTCGGGCCGGGCCCTTCGCCAGGCACCCAGGGTCCTGACTGTCTCCTCACGTTGCGTGCCAGAGCCGCTCTCCCCCCACCTCCCTATAGCAGCATCCTCCGCTTCTCTCCCTTGGCCCGAGGCTCTGCACGTCCTCCCGCCTTCTTCCTCCTTCCCACACCTTTGAGTGCCATGAATTTGCTTTTCACTCTCTGTTGGTCCTCGCATCCCTGCCACCCACCTCCACTCTGCTCTGGAGCCCCGCTCCGGACTCGGCCCTCGAACTAGGAAAATTTTCCTGCTCCTGCTGCTGTTTTGTTTTCCTTCTCGCTCACTGACACTCCTAACTCAGCAGCTTAGGACCTGGTTAAAAACAGGGTGTTGTTTTTGCAATAAATAAATAAATTGACCTTTAAGGCTCTCCATGGCTGTAATCGGCAAAGAAAAGGCAGAAATACTCTTGTCCTAATAGAAACCTCAAAGGTAAGATGATACACTATGGGAATAAGGAGGACAGATGAAGCCAATTATACTCAATTTTGCAGTCAATTTTCTGTTAATTGCTACTGCCATCATTCAATAATCTCCCTTTTCAGTGTGTCCCTTATGTCCATACTACTACTGAAACCGTCTTAATTTTTCCCCTTCCACTTTCCAGCTCTCAGGTCTATGGCTCCCTGGCCTCTGTGCTCAAGAAATGAAACTAGAAACTCTCTGTCGAACCCGTTGCTCTTGCTCAATTGTTGTAACTTCTGTAATTCCCCTTCCTCCGAAAGCAGGCCTTTTTGTTTCACGTGCCTGGAAGTCAACTAGCTGCAGCCTCTCTCCCCAAGAGAAATTGCGCTGTGCTGCTGTTGCTCTCCAGTCTGCTCCCAAACGCTACCGGTCCCCGCAAAAAATGCATGTTTAGCAGGCACAACGTAATAAAACCGCTGCCTAAGTCTGGCTTGAGCAAACGCTGAACTCCGAGTAGTTCTGTGCTGTTGTAGCACTGCCTATGCAGAAAGAAAAAATACCTTGGAGTTAACTTGACTGATATAACTAGTTCTCCTGCCATCACAGTCGCTACTGTATGCTCTAGCATGTGGGATTCCCAGTATGTACTGTGGCCTCATTACAGGAGCAGATATAGGACAGAAAAAAACCAGCCAAAACAAGGGCTCCTCCCCTCCGCAATCTCACTTACAGTCTAATGATGTGGAGTGCTGGGGCTGACCGAGCCCCAGAGAAGCAGAGACTGCAGGAACCGGTATGAAACGCCGCTAACATCTGCCGACTGGTTTTTCCAATGTTAACTCCTCCCACGGCAACCTCCAGCCCTTTGTCATGACCTCAGCATGTCTCGCGCCGTCAGCCAGCAGCGTGTGCGTACGCAGGTGAATGAGCATCTGGAAAGAGGAGGTAACGGGGTTTCGCCCGCCGTCCGAAACCTCCCGGCCTCCATGACCATCTCGACAAGGCCAACCCTGCTCGGCCTGGCACGTGCCCACCTCCTGAAAGACAACGTAGAGAAACCCATCTTGGGAATGGAACTACGGGTCTGAAAGGTCTGAGACGCAGCTTCGTGAGCAGCTTTTTTTTTTTTCCTTCAGTCACAAGCCCCGTCGTGGGTATGACTTTGGGAACGGGATGATTGTCGAGAGAACTGGGAGTGCATTCGGACTTGCTACTGGGACAAGAAACAAACCGGCAGCAGGCTGTGCTAACAGAGCATTGTAATTAAGCCAGGCGAAAACTAAAACCATACTGAAACACTCCCGTATTTTGAAGCCTTAGAAATCCGATGTCTAATTTTTGTAGCTTAAGCAGATACTCCTGTTAGGTGCCTTAGCCATCTGCCTTAGGCTGAGGTCGTCTTCAAGCCGGGGGTGATCTCATGACACGTATCACATCACATCACACGTTCCTTCCCTCTTCTCCCCAGGGCTGATACAGGAACAAGACAGTAACGACACTGAAGATTTCTTTCAAAAAAATACCATAGATATCTCAGTTTAAAAATTAGTTAGGTTGTGGTGCTGTTAAATATAGAATGCTTTTTCTTAAAAGCTAATGCACTGCTCCTTATTTGTGGGAAAGTCACTTTTATAGCGTTTTACTGAATGACATTAAGTCAAAGCCGTTCTCTTAAGAAATGAAGCATTCTTTTAAACCCAATTAAGTTATCCAGTCTGTTTCCACCTGGGGGGGGGCAAAGCAAATGAGAGACTGACTCGATCCAAAGCCCCCTGACTTCAGAGGGAGTTTTGCTGATTTTTATTAGGTTCTTTTGTAAGAAGTGACATAAGTCAGGGTAATGGATACAGAAGCTGTGCTATTGGATCACCTGGCAGCACAAATGTGATGCTATCAGATGGGAACACCTCCGCAGTACACTGAATCAGAGTGCAAAATACGTTACGTATGTCGGTTTTATGCCAGCCACAGGAGGACAAACAATACCTCAGCCAAAATAAGGTGGTGTAATACTTTATATAATACCTTACGTATACTTTATATAATAACAATTCAGACAGACTATGCAAGTCTCTAGGACAAGTCATACTTCCCACCTACATTTTTCGAACCAGTATGAACCAGCAGAGTGAGTTTGTCTAGCACTTTGCAATCCGTGCCTGTTAGATATGGTACGAGACACCCTAAATCATCTTGTCAAACCACAGCTTAAGCACATAATGAAACAAGCTATTTCACACAAAGTTTCAGTCTTACAAGCACAGTCATGCAGCTGAAGTCTCCTCTGAAAACACATGTGTGGTCAGGGGAACCCCTCATCTTCTCAGAATTAAGTAATGAGCTGAGAAGTTGCACAAAAGGGGCATTAATCCACGATTTCCACATTTCAGTTTGGCCATAAACTTGCCAATGTTTAGCTAATACCTCAGAAATCATTCCAGGCTGGAAGGATATCTTTCCACCCTCAGCTGGAAACATTAAACAAGATGAAGTTTTCTGCGTGGTGGGATCCAAACACTGGTGCTATAACATGTTTGCGCAATCTCTGCACCAGGGTTTCTCGAGAGGTTCGTGTAGCAAGAGGTCCAGAGGTTCTCAGCAGTACCAGAGGCACACTTTGCACCTGGAAATGTGAAAAGGACGTGTCCTAGAAGAGTATTTTTTCCTGCTGTTAAAATATGAAGCATTGTTCATTCCCTTACTTGGCTCTTTAATAGAGGAAGCCAAATATCAGGCAGAATGTTTGCATATGCCTCCACAAAAATCAAGGACACCTTTGCAAATCATTTGCACCAGAAATTATCTATTTGAAAAACGCTGTCCTATTTGTAATAACATCATCTGCGAAGAGACAGTCGGAGTTCCTGGGAATATTACGGCATGCTTAAATGACACCTGAAGCAACACAGAACTGTGTTGGTCTGAGGCTGAATATTTTGGAAACTATATTTTTGGCTGTATTCAGCCCTGTTAATTAAGAGGACTAACCAGTGTGTTACAGAAAGTTTTGTTATCTTGCCAAGCTCATTTGAGATCACTACTGAAGGAAATATAAGGCAGTGATTTAACCACAGCAAGTTTCTCAGAAAATCAGAGATTTAATTTTGCTTAAACAGAAAAGGCATCCTGAGGAAGAGAGAAGATTTATTTTCATAACAGGGTGGAGAATGTAATCATCTGTCTCCAGAGAGGCTGTAAGGCGGGCAGTAAATATTTAACAAATAAAATGTTAGCTGATAATCTGTTTAGTGCTGCGCCTTTACACTGAAATCACCTGTATGAACCCAACTTAGGGCAGATCATTTAAGTCCTGGCACCTGAGCTATGGCCAGGCAATGCCAAGCTGGAGTGAAGACATTTTCATACACGTTACCGCATCCATGTTAACAGTACACAGAGCTTTCCTGTAATGAGGAAAACTAACCACTGCACAAGTGTATTGGGTTTGTGTGGCAAGATTTTGGTAGTGGGGCGGCTTCTGTGAGAAGCTGCTAGAAGCTTCCCCATGTCTGACAGAGCCAAGGCCAGCCGGCTCCGAGCCGGACCCGCCGCTGGCCCAGGCCCAGCCCCTCAGCGATGGCGGTAGCGCCTCGGGGAGAACGGAGTTAAGAGGGCGGAAAACTGTGCAACGGCAACTGCAGCTGAAAAGAGGAGTGAGAATATGTGAGAGAAACAACCCTGCAGACTCCAAGGTCAGTGAAGAAGGCGGCAGAAGAGGTGTGCCGGGGAGGAGCCCACGCCGGAGCAGGGGGTGCCCCCCAAGATGGCCGCCACTGCATGGAAAGACCGCGCTGGAGCAGGCTGGGACTGAAGGACTGCAGCCCAGGGAAAGGACCCCATGCCAGGGAAGTTTGTGAGGAACTGCAGCGTGCAGGAAGGACTCATGTTGGAGAAGTCGGTGGAGGATGGTCTCCCGTGGGAGACACCCCAAGGCGGAGGAGCAGGGGCCGAGTGCGGAGTCCTCCTCCCCCTGAGGAGGAAGGAGCGGCAGAGACCAGGTCTGACGGACTGACCC
>JAVJGG010000058.1:17165857-17181320 GCA_035590195.1 Aviceda cuculoides
TTTGGGGAGGGGTTTTGTTTGTTTGTTTGTTTGGGGTTTTTTTGCTTCGGTTTTGGAGAGAGCGGAGACAAGGAAAGGAACCAAATGTTAGTAAGATCATCTGGAAGTGAAAGAAATGTACAGTTGTGAGGGTCGCCTGTGACAAAAAGGCTTCCTGAAAGGGCAAGCTGTAACAGCATTTCAGTAATTTGCCTGTTCCGTGAGGTTGTTAAATAACCAAATCCTTCAGCTGAAATTACTCTGTCCCCACTTTTGTCTACCACTGTACAAGGTAAACGTAGCTGTTGTGGTAGTGGGTAGATGAAGTTTCATATTTGACACAGCTGGAGCTTGGTCCACTTACTAGTAATAACTACTGAAGGATAAGCAGAAGCTAAGTTGGATAAAAACCAGAAGTATTTGCCAAGTGAAGTTCCTTAGTTTGTCCCCGAATAAATCAAAGGCCCTTCTGAGACAGCTGTCAGAGGTTCAGAATCAGACATATCCTTTCGCTGAAATGAACATAGATTGTTTCATAGATTTCCCCTTGCTTTAGAAGGTACGACAGTAGCATCGAGGACACGCAGTCGGTAACAATATCCCATTCTCCCATCACCGCTCTCTAGGGGAACAGGCACGTTTATTATTCGATTTCCACCTGCGCCAGCACCCTCATACTTCATCCTCCTCCCTTGTTTCCAGAAGCGTTATGTGTCACCTGTAGCTCAAACAAGGTTTCGTCTCTCTGGCTAGCTTTTCTGCTTTGCCTACATAGTTTTTGATGTCCAGAAACTTAAAGCTACATTAACATCTAACAAGGCTTAGGCAGAGTTTGCTTAAATTATTCATGCAAAATACTGTCTAATTCCTTCTTGAATTGATTTAATTTATTCCTCCCCTTGCTAAATGTAGAAAAAACCCATGTATTCTACAACCACTATTATTAAGTAGCTCAAGTTATTCTGTCTGATTGTGATTGCTTGAATATCAGACTTTTTTGCTTGGGAATTAGTAGCAGGTTACATGCACTTGGCCTGACTCTTCATTGCTCTGCCCTACACACAGGACAAATGGCTACGTGTAGAGAGAATGGCTTTATTCCCTGTTGTTTTAAGCACATGTGTGAATCCAGTCCCTGGAAGCATGGTCCCAATTTGTGAGCAATCCGTTCATCCATTCTTTCAAATACAGTACTTTTCTTCCAATGCCAACATTTGAAATAACAGAATTGTGTCCTCTGCCTCTTTTCTTAGTCTTTTGTGCACATAGCCACCTATGCAATTATTTCATCAATAAAAACCTCTTCCCAGATAATGCATTGTTCCTCCTCACCTAAAAATGAATTGGAATTTCCTTTATTACTGTCACATGGAGAATAACTGGAAATACATGCATAAGTTTTAGCACTGAAATACATACGTGGTCAAGTTTAAATAGTCCTTTTAATATCAAAGTTGCTGCGAGTGACCAACTTCCTTTAGTGCAGGGACTGGCAAACTTATGAAAGTGTTATGCCAGATTTTCAGTTTCTTTACCAAATGAGCCCTTATAGCTTAAAGGTCGTCAAAACACCAGCAATCACTTCGTTTGTCATAAAAAACTTGCCTCCCTGAAGCACTTATCATTTACACACTCGAGACCAGGACAGAGAACCGTGGCACAGAAACAGTAATGGAAGAAGTCAATTAACTCTATCCCAGCTGAAACCAGGACAGAGGTGAAGCCGGATTTGTTGCACGACTAAATACATACTAAATAGTAACTGAATACATGCTGAAATGAAGACAGTTAAGCAGAACAAGAAATATTTGCCTTATTCTTTTCTTCATATTTTGTCTCCTTTTTTTGAAGCAACCATTATTTATGTAAGAAGTACGTAGCTAAAGTCACTAAGAAAATGATTGAACCATTGAAAATACAAGTTAGCGTTTATGAAACCATGTAAGCAGAAGTATCAGGATGCTGAATCAAACATAGATAACAGAGTTAATAGTTACCAACAGTTACCATGGATAGCTTTTGACATATCTTTATTTAACTAGTATATATCTAGCAACAAGTAACATCACTTAAAAAATAACAGGTTAAAGTAACTATTGCTGTGTAAGTAGTAGGGAACGTCAGTGAATCTTGTACAGTAATGCTGAATGTGTAAACATATGTGGTGATCAGTTTAATATTATCATACCCATGTGCACTTGCAAACATCTAGCTTAAGTTTTATGGGTGTTTATTACATGAATTTAGCAGAAATGTTTGTTCGGTGCTCTTTTGTTTTTATAGATAAACTGGCTTTTTTTTTTTAGGGTATTTGAAGTGGTTTTTTCCCCCTACAGCTTGAAAATTTATTTTCCCAGAAAATGTTTTGGAAAAATGGGTTTCCTTTGGCTGCTATGGATACAAAAAATGCTCAGGTGCCTCTCAGGAATTTTTTGTGTTCTTCAAGGTAAGAAAGTCAGAGGAAAGAGTTAAAAGGCAGAAGTGCCATAAGCAGAAATAGATTTTACGGTCCTTCTACTAGAGCGTAGTATCATCCCAGTGGAAGTCATTAGACTTTTTTTCTCCATATATAATGAAGGACTACTCTGACTCATTCCTGAATTGTAAATGAATTTTTAAAACCTTTCAAAGCCGCGGTCAGGGACATCTTAAAAACCAATAGCTCAGGATGTCATTCTGACCTGTAATTCCTTAGCAAGGAGATTATACAGGTCAGCTGCTGAATAAACCCTGTTTATGATCATTGAACTTCAGGTCAAGTGTATTGCTAGGAAGTTAGTTTTCACTGGAAATTTAAGTGCTGATGAACAAAAATCAAAAGCAATTATGACCAGTTATACCTGTATAAGGCTAATTATGTCTTTTTGTTGTTGCTGTTTTAAAACATTAGTGACCAGAAATCATCAGAGATAAATCAACAAAATCATTTCCACAGGTTTCTTGTCAAAGTGCCTGCTATCTTTCTTTTTCTCTCAATTCCGTGGGATGGAAAAAGACACCATGTCAATCTTTCTCACATAATTACATTACTGTATTTTTGCCTTGCTAGAAGTGGGAAATCTTGTTCTAAGACTATTGTCAAATATTGTCCTTTCCAGCCTATTCTTACTCAGCCAGAATTTTCAAAGTTACTATTACTTCTTACGTGATTTTATCCTTTTTTCCACCATCTGGCCTAATAATGGCTTGGTAATCTGGAGAACAGTGGGCAGAAGACTGGATGTCAGCCGAAGCACGGTATCCCCTTCCCTGCCTCCTGCCGTAGCTCAGTCTTCCTTGAGTGTAGCTCACAGGGGTGTAACTCAGCGGTGGCCAGAAAGGTAGGTATCGCTTCTGAGAGCCAGGGGTCAAGTCAGGCTGGAAGTGATGCAGAAGGATCACAGGACGATGATATTTTTATTCCTTTCTGTGGCTCTTGGAAAGTTACTCCAACATTGCGTGCCTCAGTTTCTGCCTCTGTAGCAAGCGCGTGGTTACTGATCTCACAGGACTGCTAAAACTTAGTTCATCAATAGCTGTAAAGCACACTGTGCTCCCCAGATGGAAAATACAGATATTTTAGAAGAATAAATTGAAATACTCACAGAATCCTTTGGAGGTTTTAAATCCTCTGCTCCATCCACTAGGAACATCTACTCCAACCTGCACAAAAAGTCTCTAAAACATCACTCAGTCTTTTTGTAAAAACCACAATGAGTTCAAGTACCTTAGTTAGATACTGTGTTCAGAAAATATTCAGAGTGAAATCCTATCCCTGCTGAAGTGAGTGGCTAGGGTTTTGTTTCCAATTTAGATTTAGAGTCTCTGGACAATAGAACGCTGCTCATGTCCTTTGGGATCATATTCCAATGGCTTATTGCCCTCACGGCTAAAAATCTTCGGTTTGGAGATGGCATTTCCCAAGGGAGTCTGCCCATCCTGAGATTTGTTTTGAGTTATCTCTTCTGCCTTGTAATTGAATATTAAATATATTCAGAAATACATTTAATAACATCTTGTAGCTGCTGGTCTTTGCAAAAACAATAACGTAACTATTTTCTAATAATTTGAAAGAGTATTACCTTTCCAAACATCTCAGTTTATACACAGGAAAGAGCTCAAAGCGATAGAAAAAAAAGACCAGTCTCATTCAGAGAACTATTAAAGTGGTTTTCAAAGGCTGATACTGAGAAAGTAAAAGCAATGGAAAAATGGAAAAAGAGTTTATTAGGGGATATATATCCCTTCTGTGCAATATAATTCTTGAGTAGAAGAAAGCATACAGCAAGTGTTTCACTCTTATTAAAAGAAAACAAAGTCTGGATGCATGCTTTCATTTCTAATAAGATAACACTGACCTTAGGTCAGCAAGCGCTACAGGAATATAATTTTTTTCCCTTCCATACAATTGGATGCAATTTCAGCTACAAGGGGGTGCAGAGATGGGGGAAGGAAAGAAGTCTTACAACACTTCAGATGTTATCACCTTCATCTCCTCAACTGATCCTGCATTTTAGTGACACCAGGTGATTGATGCTACAATGTTTTAGTTAAATGCCTGGGTTATTATGCTGAGGGAAGGCCAGTCAGCCATAGCTCTATTGCCGCGGTGAGCAGAGCTTCAGTGAATCTCTTTCCCCAGTAACAAGCTGAGCTAGACCAACCTATGTCTCCGTACAGGAGAAGTGAGTTCACAACAATAAGGTGGCACTAAAATCTGCTCTAAACTGTAGAAATTTTACCCCAACCAGTCTGAGTGCTAGATGAGATCTTTAGGGGATGTTGCTTCCTTTCGTCGCTCTGTTGTATCTGCGGTGTATGATCCACATCTTCCCATCTGTTCAGAGCTGGATGGAGGATTCAACTTCTGCTCCTTAGAGAAGTGGAAAGGGAATGAAAACTCGTAGTGCTTACGTTGTTCGGGATGCAGACTGCCTAGAGTGACTTCCTTGTTAATCATGCAGCCTACGAAAGGGACACCAAGAGACGAGGCTAGCAGCTAGTGAAAAAAGGTCAAGGAGTCTTGCAACTTGCCTCCTGCCCAGAAGAACCAAGTACAGGGTAGATGGCTCGTCCTCACGGGGAGAAGGAAACTTGTGGCAACGCAGAAAAGAGGTCGCTCACGCTGCTGAGAGGTAGTCTCAAGAGGAGACCTCATCCACTCTCGCTTCTCTGCCTGCATCCCGGAGGTGTTCTTAGGCCAAACTCTCAAAGTCATGCTTTATGGCTCAGAACAACTGTTCAAGTTGGTACGGCTTCATGTTTGAGGATTTTCATTTAATGGAAGTCAGGAAACATTAAATCTCCGGTTACAGTGGTGTACCCATGTCTCTTAAGCAATGAGAGTAGCATGGACAATTTAGTTCAGCAAATCCTAAAACATGCGGGATCCAGATGGATTTTAGGGCTATATTTTAAATCATTCAACAGAAAATGCATGTCTCAGCCCCTTTGAATCCTGTAATAGGTCTCAAGGAAGTTTTGCTGATGCTGTGATTTCAAAGCTGAGCGTGACTCTACCTCCTGCCCCACTTATCAGACGGTTTCTTTAATAATTCAAAACCCTTCCTAAAATCCTGACCTTACAGATTAATAAAATGATCCTTTACAGCCTTTCCAAGTCAGGCCGATTAAACACAGATTTGGCACAGCCAACCTGAGAAACTTCAGTAACATTATTCATTTAGCTAACAAAGTTACCTCCCCTGCTGACGCACTCCCAATTAACGCCAAGAAAGGCATCTGATCCGGCGGAAGGGGACTGCTTGTTCTGTGCTCTCTATTACCTTGGATTTGGTCCCAACTTAATGATAACATCACCATCTTTTACTTGAGAATTTTAATTATTTTATGGAAGTGGGTAGCAGTCTGTCCAGCTCAGGAGCCTTTCTGATGCCCCAGACGACAGCAGGTATTTGGAGGAAGACGGTTCGCTCCACCAAAAGCACCTGAAGGAAGAAAGGCTTCTTCGGTATAGCAGTGGGTGATTAGTTTGTACCCTGCAGCAGGAAGATACCTGAGCTGAAGTGTTTTATAATTACAGCTGGCGGTCTTACTCGTATCAGCACATCAGCTTCTCCAGACCTAGGCTCTTCTGCAACCAAGCAGCGCCAGCTTAGCTTAAATCTGCCTGCAAGCCGCTCCGGTTAAACTGATGCAACCGTACACAAGACGGCAGATTTAAAATTAGTTTTTTGTTACGCTAGTGTTTATGAATGCCAGCTGAGTCACCGCAAGCTGAATTTAAACCAGTTTACTAGAGTTCATACCTAAAATTAGCGGGGTTTAGCCGAACCAGTTTAAAACTTGGCTGCCAGGGCGGTGCTGGCTGAGCGAGTTGTGCCGCCGGGGAGGAGGGCCATGCCGGGGGGTGAGGGGACACCTCCGGCCACGGCCGGGACACCTCCGGCCACGGCCTGGCCCCCTCTGCCCAGCTGCCCGTTGCCTGCGGCGCGTCTCTGGGGCGGAGATGGCGTGGGTGACGGCCGCGCCTGCCGCCGGGTAGGGGCCGCAAGAGGAGGAGAGCAGGCGGTCTGGTCCCAGGGGGAGATGAAGGAGAGGTTGAGGGGGTCCCCCCCCTCCCTGAGCCCCCAGCAGAGAGGAGGGCCCAGGCAGAGGCTGCAGGGGCTCGTGAGGGTCCCATGGCAGGCATGGCTGGAGCCTTCTGACTCCCGGCAATGGCAGGGGGCTGTCTCACCCACCAGGCCTGCAGGGACGGTGGGCGCCCCGTGGCAGGCGGGGGCAGAAAGCTGCGCCCGGGGATGCATCCCAGACCCGCGGCAGCACCAGGAGGAAGCGGCGGGGGGGGTGGCGGAGGCAGACCCCCCCCCACCTCCCGCGAGGACACCGGCTCCTGTCTCCCAGCCTGGCCCGCCGCCGGGGCCTCGGGCAGGCCCACGGGCCATTGCCCCGCACAGGCACCTCTGCCACGGCCGGGGGAAGGTCCTGGTGCTTTTCTCCTGGATCCTGCCGCTGAGGGAAAGGGGCTTTAGCCGGCTGCATGGCTGTCGCCAGTGACAGGTTTGGCTTTTATGACCATGGGACCCACTTTGAGAACTGAGGGTGGCTTTGGGGGCACCTGGCAGCCACGTCCCAGTACCTACAAGGAGGTAATGGAGGAGATGGAGTCAGGCTCCTCACAGCATTGCGGGGCGGGAAGGCAAGAGGCAACAGGCACAAGTCGAAATGAGAGAGTTGCAGGCTGGGTATAGGCAGAAACGGTCTCCCCACGAGGGAGGCAGGAGAGCTGGTCACCCTGAAAGGCTGTGCCACCTCCATCCTTGGAGGGTTTCAAGTCCCAACTGGTCCAAGCCCTGAGCAGCCCGGTCTGCCCCCAGAGCTGGCCCTGTTTTGGGCCGGGAGGTGGACTAGAGACCTCCTGAGATCCCTCCCAGCCTGAATTATTCCATTATCCTATGATAATCACTAAGTGTTTTTAAACCAAGGCAACTTTGCACATACAGCACGTCGTACTCAGTCCTTAGCCTCAATAAGGTCTTGTGGCAGCAAATTATATACATTAATCAGCTAACCATCATTTCAGTCAGCTTTATTTTCACTCTGACTTTGGTTTAAGGGAACAAGACAGTTTCATCTTTGCAATCCCATGAACTTGAGGCAAACTTCCCAACATGCATGCTTAGGTAAGTAAGCTCTTTCTGAAAGTGCTGAGCTCTCATCAACTGTCTCTTGAAGGGAAATTATTGCCAGCTGAGCACTTTGGAAGACTTGATCCTTTGTTTACCCACCTAAATAAGGCTTTTGGACCCTCATTTTTGGCACATCTTCTTCGGTGTCTTGGCCACAGCAGCTTCTATGTGTTCTGAAAAGGCAAATTCCTTCCTTACAGGAAAGGTGCATTATTATACCTGTGGTGTTGTCCCCCCAAGATCAAAGACAGCAGCTGGCCCATTGAAAGTCTCGCAGTAGGTGGAAATCGTTACTTCCAAGCACAACCACCAGTCCGGTAGCCATAGATCTCATTAGCAGAAGAGCCAAGATCCACCATCCTTATCTAATCAGGTATCAGTTGTTCTAAGGTGTAAGGGAATATTATATCTTAAATATGAGCCTTACTATGTTTATCTAAAATATTAAATTTTGTGTATACTCTATTTTTAGTCATATGCTATCTGTAAAAGAAGAGACATTTTTCTTTTCCAACTTTTATTTATATGTCTGTTTTCTTCTCTTTTTGCTGTAAATTAGTCACTAATTTAATCATCTTTAAGATCCATATGCTCACCCACACCATCTTTCATATGAGTACAATGAGGTAAAGATTATTATTTGCTGAACTGGGGTATAATTAAACATTCTGAATTTCAATTATTTCAATTTATTACAGTGAGAGATCACATGGTCTCCTGCAATTCAGGGAGATAATTTTTTTGTTTTAAATGTTTCAGAATTTTCTACACTAGTCTTTTAATTTAATTTCCAGCCTTTGATAACAGGGTTTACTTACATCAAACCAGTAATACACTCCACTGAAATGAAATAGTTTCTTTTGGTTTTTTTTCCCTCTTATGGCCATATTGGCAAGTTTCACAGCTGAGCTGTATGACAAATACCATATGTTCACCTTCGGGCCACTGTGTTATTTGCTGGTAACTGCATTTCCTGCTGCTGTAGTTGCTCTGTGAAATTAAGAGTGACTATGACACTTTATTACCTTATGTCATCTTATGTATATAGGCAACTTTCTAGAGCCACTGCTCCATAAATGGATTAAAATGTGTGTAGTTTCATATTTTGAATTGGTAAAACACAGGCAACATTTGAATTCTCAACAAAAATGAAAAACATTCCACTCGGAAAGTTGCCTGCAAAAATTCAATACCTTTCTGCCTTTATTCATTTATTTCAGCCTATATTGCTTATGAATCTAATGAAATGCTAGGCTAGAGCTCCATTTCAGTATGAAATGACTCAAGGGAGTAGAGTAAATGTCCAGCTTCATGAACAATATATGACAAAGCTATAGAGCAAGTCCTTTGCTTAGTTTATCTTGTGGCTTTTAACTTTGCTTTTGAATAAACAGAGGTTGTCAGGCTGAGGTAGCAGAAGTGTTTGCTATGAATATTCATGCAAACATGCCTGTCCTCAGACTAGCACAAATTGATGGAGCTTTTCCTCTGCCTTACTTTGATTAATTGACTTTCTTAATGAGTTTTTGCTCATTTTTGTTTAAAGTTTCCAAGAAAGAGGGCACGGAAGAAGAACTGACCAAATCCTCATTCCCTGCAGACCAAAATAGTTGTCAACAGGAGATGAGAATTCAATGGAAAGGCAGGATTGAGCCTTCTATTTGCTAGACTTTTTGAGTCCTGCTTCCCTCAGGGCCACAGAAGAAGGGCTGACTAAGTAAAAGACTGCAGGGTTTAAGGGATCCTAGCTATTTTTAATCTTTTAACAAGTGGTGCAGTCCAGCCAGCATGAACTTTCCCTTGTTCACTTCTAGGCTAGTCCTGGGCCAGAGGGTTTCCTTCCTTGCTCCACTGCCTCTAGAGAAGGTCCTGCTGGTCATCCTCCCCCATCCAGAGTATCGGCTCCCTCTTCTCCTCTGACTGGGAAATCTTCCTCAGTGCTTTAGGCTAACTCTTCCTTCTCAGGCATACATCCTTCACCAGCTGCAGCCACTCCCTGGGGTGCTCACCTGTGACACGAAGCAGCTCTCTAGTTAGCAGCTGCACTAGAAGTTCATAAAATTGCTTTGTTGTCACTCACCCTTCCAAATTAGCAAGTGCTAATGCTGTAAGGTGAAGGAAGAGGAAAAAAAAAAGAAAATCAACTTCCAAGTTAGCAAAGGTG
The DNA here is from genome assembly GCA_035590195.1 of Aviceda cuculoides. Lineage (NCBI taxonomy): Eukaryota > Metazoa > Chordata > Aves > Accipitriformes > Accipitridae > Aviceda > Aviceda cuculoides. The sequence goes on from JAVJGG010000058.1 coordinate 17,175,629, forward strand.
TTATTGTCTTAAGAAAATCATTGGTAGGTTTAGGGTGGGATCTTGCCAGGACTTTGCAGAAGCAAGGGGAGAGAGCTAAAGATACATAGTTGGATGTAGTCTGTATGCTTAAATAGTAATAAATAGTTCAGTCTGCACTCACAAGGAGGATTTCCAAGGTGTTTCACCCAGTACAAGTTTCCTTTAGGAGGTATGTCTGCTCTTTCTACAATGTGGGAGGAGAATTAACACCAAAGAACAGAACCCATAAAGGCTGAAACAAGAGCTGTCTAGGTAGCAACTAGCAATAGAGACACACAGAGCTTTAGATCTGCTTCCCTCCAGTCAGCGTTCTTTTGGGCTGACTAGAGATGCCTTCACACCTGTGAGTCCTCTCCTGGACTAAGCTTCCAGAGAAGCCAGGACAGCTCTTTCTCAAAAGAAAAAGCAGGTGGTGTTCTCCTTCTGTGGACATGTCCAAGAACAAAAATCGTTCACTCAGAAGTACTGGTGGCACCAATTCTTTCTTGGTTTTGTTTGCTTCGTCATGTACCCTAGTTTCCAGTGAGATGCAGGACAATTGCAGGCAGAGACATTTCAGCTGAAGTGGGGATTCTGATGAAATTTAGGCAACTAAATTCACAGCTCTACTCCCCCAAACCTCTGGTTTATCTGCTACATAGTGTTAGTAGGAAACTATCAGCATCTATGTATTGGGTCAGGGACTGTTGCAGATTTCCTTATTTATATGCCTAAAACTACTTCAGTCTTAACAGAAATCACCTGGGCACCTGATTCTGTTGCCAGACTCAGAAGCAATTTTTAGTGCTTGTCCAATGCATTTGGTTAAGTAAAAACATTCCTAAGGAACAGGAATGCTTCCCCAGAGCAGGAAACCCCACGTTCGGTCCCTCTTTTGCCTCTCTATCTGCCCACTTCCCAAGCTTCTTTTTTAAGTCTAAGGACCCTCAAGCCTACCTGTCTCAGGAAAACATCTTGATGAGAGCCTGAAGGTTACTCTAAGATGGGGGTATTCTTAATTGTTGAGGAAAGTGATTAGCATTTAAGTATATAGAAATGGAGAAAATTAATAAGGGCTTGACTACATACAATGTTCTTCAATGAGGATAATTAACACGTTTTTATTGTGCGGTGTTGTCAAAATCCAAAGACACCGCTTGATTTGTGTACATCGTGACCATTTGGTCCTTGGATTTGAACCTAGGCTTCTCCCTTTCCTCTCTCCCAGATATGCCTATGAGTATTTCATTAGGATGATTCTTTCTCATGCTGCCTCTTTCTCGTTTGTGTGCCTTTAAAGATGTAAAGGAGGTAGATGAAGTCTTTAAATGGAATTATTTTCTTGTGTGCATTTTGACTACAAAACACATTGGAAATAGCTGTTTTCCAGCTAATAAAGCTGAAACCTTGTGAGACTGAGGTGTCAAAAGAAGAGATGTTAGAACAAGCTGCTATATTAAGCAGTAGTGTATTTAAAAGAAAACTTGGCTGCTGCTCCACCGAGTATTCCGTGGAAAGACAAGAGCAAAACGGTTGGGTTGTTAACAAAATACCCAATGTTATTTTAACAGCAGACCTTAGGGTAGCAAATTTCAGTCCTACATCTAGCAAAGGTTATGTGGTAACTGTGGAAATTATAAACAAGTTTGTCTAGTATCAGTATTGAGTTACAGGATGAAGCAATAATTGAAGGAAGTCATTAGAAACCAATAGGAAGATGAAGATACATAATACAAATCAACATAGATGCTGTAAAATAAAGTGGTGTTTTCAATCTACGGACAATTTATTGTACATGCTAGCATAGCAATGTCTAAAGTAAAAGAATCTGAAATAATTTATTTGAACTTTTAAAGACTAATTTTGCCAAAAGTCCTGAAGTGGGGGCTGTTAAGGAAATTAAGTGATCACAAGGTGAGAGAAGTATGATTATAAAATGGCAAGCCATAAAAAAGCAAGGAATGTAAGTAAATACCCAGGTGCCATGCTGGCAAAAGGCCAGCCAAGTGATGACTGCAGAGCTGCACTGTGAATGCTGTCAAATACTTTTCGAATGACAGAAGAGCTCACCTGAAATGCAATAGAGTGTGAAAAACACCCAATGAAGGGACCTAACAGAGCTAGGTAAACTGGCAGTGGGAGGATAGATGGAATATGTCAACACAACTGTATCATGGACAATCTTACTAGTTTTAAAATGAAAAAAACACTTGGGGGTAGGAAGGACCCTAAAAAAAATTCACCTAAGTGTTCTTTATCTGCAGTGATGGTCAAAGTGTGGCTGGATGTCTAAATGAGAAGATAAATAATAAAAAAGATAATGCTACTTTGTGTGTGTAACATACTTTGTTGCACAAGTATAAGGTATCTTCAGGCATAATATGTGGGTGCATGGGTGCAAGTGCCTAAGTACATCTGTGCACATACATGTACTGACATAAAATATTCACCTATCTACAGAGTTGAATTTGTAGAAGCACTAATATTTAGTAAGATAGTCGTATGATTCAGATTTTCTGTGCAGTGTTGTGACGTTATACCTCTGGGGTACCAATACTTCAGATATTCTGCATGTGCACATATGCACACAGAAACATGCACATGCATATTTCTGATATACGTATAAAAATATTTTCCCCTGTTTCACTGCCTTTTACTGCATTTTACCTGTTTATGGACTCCTTACAGAAATTATTAGAAGCAATGAAAGTTTTCCATAGAATTATATAAACTGCATAGACAGGGACACTTTGTTTCAGAGAGGAGATGAAGAAGGGCTTGAAAGATATGTGAAATCATGGTACAGAGGAAGGAAGTTGGGTGGTATGTTTAAGGAGATATTTGATGCAGCTGAAATAAAAATAACCTGAAACACACGGAGGTACTCTTTCATTTAGCACTGAATTACTGACCCGTAGAACTTACTGCCATATGATAACCACTGAGTCCAGGAGTTTAGCAAGATTCTCCACGCAGTTAGACAGTTGTGTCAGTAACAAAACTATTGAACTATATATCAAGTAAAAAAGAAATTAATGAGCAGATGTGGAGACAATGAGGCTTAAAATGATATTTCCTGTAGCAGCAGGGCTTTCTACAGTGTTTCTTGAGTATTTTGAGGCACCTGAAAATACTTCTGTTAAGCATGGGCTTGATGGCTAACGGTGTGATCTGGCAGGGCAGTGCCACGGATCCCAATTTCTTACGTTCCTATAACTAAAGGCGATCTCAGCAACTTTGATGACTGCATTTCCATTGTTCTTTGATAGCAACAGGTTATGTTATGCCCCAATGTCATGGTTGAACCCCAGCCAGCAACTAAGCACCACGCAGCCGCTCTATCACTCCCCCCACTCAGCTAGAGAGGGGAGAGAAAATATAACAAAGGGCTCATGGGTCAAGATAAGGACAGGGAGAGATCACTAAACCAGTTACTGTCACAGGCAAAACAGACTTGACTTGGGGAAAATTAACTTAATTTATTGCTAATCAAACCAGAGTAGGGTAATGAGAAATAAAACTAAATCTTAAACCACTTTCCCCCCACCCGTCCCTTCTTCCCAGCACATCTTCACTCCCGAATTCCCTACCTACCCACCCCGGCGGTGCAGGGGGGACGGGGAATGGGGCTTACGGTCTGTTCATCACACACTGCCTCTGCTGCTCCTTCCTCCTCACGCTTCCCCTGCTCCAGCGTGGGGTCCCTCCCACAGGAGACAGTCCTTCACAAACTTCTCCAGCGTGGGTCCCTTCCCGGGGCTGCAGTCCTTCAGGCACAGCCTGCTCCAGTGTGGGTCCTCCACCGGGGTCACAAGTCCTGCCAGAAAACCTGCTCCAGCGTGGGCTCCTCTCTCCATGGATCCGCAGGTCCTGCCAGGAGCCTGCTCCAGTGCGGGCTTCCCACGGGGTCCCAGCCTCCTTCGGGCACCCCCCTGCTCCGGTGTGGGGTCCTCCCCGGGCTGCAGGTGGAGATCTGCTCCCCCGTGGACCTCCATGGGCTGGGGGGGGGACAGCCTGCCTCACCGTGGTCTTTGTCACCACGGGCTGTAGGGGAATCTCTGCTCCGGCACCTGGAGCATCTCCTCCCCCTCCTTCTGCACTGACCTGGGGGGCTGTGGGGCTGGTTCTCTCACATATTCTCACTCCTCTCTCTGGCTGTAGTTTCTGTGTTGCAGCAACTTTTTTTCCCTTCTTAAATCTGCTCTCCCAGAGGCACTACCACCGTCGCTGATGGGCTCGGCCTTGGCCAACAGAGGGTCTGTCTTGGAGCTGGTTGGCATTGGCTCTGTCGGACACAGGGGAAGTTTCTAGCAGCTTCTCACAGAAGCCACCCCTGTAGCCCCCCCTGCTACCAAAACCTTGCCACACAAACCCACTATACCCAGAGAGTGATCCTTCAGACTCCAGTTAACCTCAAAACCTATCAATCCAGTAAGAATTAAAGTTTTTCAGTGCCCTGCTGTAGAAGCTGAGCTCTATGCAGGATGGTGTCTTACATGACAGGTAACAGTTGGAAATGATGGACTAAATTCAGGGTAGGTAGGAATCCCAAGTGCTGTTTCCACTGGCTGTAAAATGAAAATCTTTCAATTTGATCAAAGACAAGTTGCATGTCCGTTTGGGATTTCTGAAATATGTGTTGACTTATATGATTTCTTTCAATGTAATTTTTTATTTAGCACGTCTATTCTTTAGGCTCAATTTTAATACTCAAATAAAATCATATGCTCTGAAGTGTAATATTAAGTATAGAATGTCAGACTGAGGCACAAATCTATGAAGGTCATTTAAGTATCATATTTGCTGCTAATGCTATACCAGGAACAGATTTTTTTCCCCATAGATAAATAGAAAAATAATGTCTCTATTGTGACATGCATTACTGGGTTTGAACACAATTGTGAGTTTGCAAATGTTAAAAGTGGGCACTCACAAGCAGATGATCTCCACTTATTTATAACACTTGGGTATGAAAATAAATCGAATCTCTTGGAATGTCTAACACGCTCAGGAACTGCAGCTGCAAAAGTGGAGGAAAGGTCTACTCTGGATAGACAGGCCTCTATCAGTAATTTTTTGGTCTGATTTTGCATGTCGAAACTGTAAGGCTAGCTGGCTGACTTAAGGGTGGTTACCTCTGCTCAGCACGTCTTGTTAAGAGACTAGACGCTCCTTCGGCTGGTCGGTACGGAGGCTGGCTGTGCCTGCTTCCTCCTGTACGTGCGGTCCGCGGGAGCACGCGCGCTGCCAGGGACAGCTTTCGTTCTGGTCCCGTGGGCTGGTGAGTGAAGGGCTTGGAAGAGGACTGGCGGCTTTGGCAGTCCCATGGCCTATGTTTGTGTGCTGGGACTGTTGGTTTTTTCTTCCCCCTTCCCCTGTTGAACTTGCTGGGCAATTTTGGCTGTAGCTGCCTAAAGGGATTTTTCTGTTTTTGTTTTGGGGTTTTTTTCCATTTCAGTAGGAAATAGGCAATCTGCTCAGGGAAAACTAAAATGGGAGCTTGAGTTTAGACACCGAAGTCAATCAGCAACACATGGATCCACAAGAAACCAGGCTGCATTTTCTTACTGCTCATGGGACTTTTTTTCTTTTCTTTTTTTTTTTTTTTTTCCATCCATCGTTCGAATAAAAGAGGCTAAGAGCAGCTTTATCTGACTGCACTCCAAAACACTTTGGATAGATTGCTAGGAAA
>JAVJGG010000058.1:17181330-17203658 GCA_035590195.1 Aviceda cuculoides
ATCGCTTTACTTTCTCTGCACTCAGTCCCTTGGTGTTTTTTTTCAACTAAAATGAAATATTTGACGTCAGGGGCATCCTTCCTACCAGTGTTCTTGCCGCCTTCCTACTGCCCCAGCCCTACCAGATGCTGCTGCCTTCTCTCAGGCTGCTGCCAAGAACCAGAAGAGAAGCTCTGAAATGTTTTGGGCATATTTGTTCCCATTCGGTAGCATGTTCACCTCCTCTACATCTCTGCTCAAGTTCCCTGTACAAAGGAGGCACTGATACCTTTGCATCCCGACCCTGTAAGAGTAACTGAGTAAACCCCAGAGTCATCAAATGATTCGGTAGCTTTGAGGCCAGGTTCTTGTAACCACAAGTGCCGACATACGCGAGGCTGGAGTCAGGAGACCCTCACTCCCACCCGTGTCCTGCTGGGCACAAGCAGCAGAGCCATTCCTGTGAACAGGTCCTGATTGTAAGAACTGGAATAGAACAGATCCTGGTAACAACCATGTGGCGCATTCGCACAATGTTTAGTTTTCTTTCTTAACTGAAACAAAGCTGCTTTTGCATTGTGCAGGGCTTCATTGTAAAAGTTTCATGTAGTTCCTGAATTGTAGTTCCCAACACGTTCCGCAGTAGCTGTGCTGCGATCACGGGAGATTGCCCTGGAGGAGGAGCAGGGTAAGCTCAGCCAGTGTGGTACGTAGGGAACAGCACGCTGATTTCTGTTTGTTCTTTTTGCCATACTTATTCTGGGCCGTAGCAATAAGGTCCAAGAACTTCAAAAGCATGCTTGTAAAACCTGTTGGCAGACAGATTAAATCAGCCACTTAATGGCTGCTCTGTATGGGTACATCATGGCACTGAAGTGAGAACCATGTTAATTTGCTCTGTATTTGTGTGAGGACTACTTTATATTTACTAGGAGATCCTTACCATTGTGTTATTTCAGCTTCCTGCATTTGAATATATATCTTAATATTGCCTTATAATTTTGTTCCTAATCCTGAAAATGTGCTCATTGATATGCTGCTTGCCTTTGTGGTGACTATTTTGATTGAGAATCAGCAGTAGATGTTTATATTTACAGACTGAAAGGGAGTTAGAACTCACTCAGTTACTGTAAAATTTTACTTTCTTTTTTTCTTTTCTCCCAGCAGCAGTACGCTCTTGCAAATGGCCCTTGTAGCTCACCATCAAAATAACACACTGTTTACACTGGAGTTATTCATCACAGGCTATCATTTAAAATAATATTTTGAAGGTGAGCCAGGTGGTTCTATTTCATGTAGGTGTTCAGATTCCCCCCCCTCGTATGGGTAAATAATGCAGTTCCAGGAAAACGCTTTGAATTGTTAATTTCTGGCGTGCCAGCCCCAGAGAGGCTTTAGCAGCCTCTGAGCCGAGCAAGCTGGGTAAGCAGCAGGAGAGGTTGCTCTTCTCCTTACTCTTGGATCAGAATCCATTCCTAAAGGACAGCGACTCTCCAGCAGCCCGGCGTGTGTCCATGGAGAGCTCTCTAGAGCGTTCGACCTTTCTTTCAAAAGTATGCTTATGGCCAAATAAAACAAGGGTCATCTAGCGTATTTGCAGATCCAGGGACATTGATTTCTTCTTCAGTGGTTGCCAGCTCTGCTGGGGTTGGTAGCTGGGGTCGCTACCACTCCGGTGTTAGCACAAGAAGCAGGGATATGCCAAAAGGTGAAAAGACTTATTTTGGGTCTAGGAATGACAGCGGGCAATTTGTTCCCTTCTTGCAACTTACCCCCATCTTCCTTAATGTGTGTGCTAATTACTAATGTATGCTGCAGTGAATATTATTTAGTCTTTTTCCTCTCTCAGTGCAATTTGTAATTCATAGAGGGTTGGCAACAGCTGGAAGGCAAGGCAGTGATCCTGAAATTTTCTGGGACTGAAGTCAATGATGTTTTTATGGTCACCTAAGTTTCCTGGGAGTATTTTGTGTTACATTAAGTGGTTGTTATGCCCTGACGAGCATGCCTAATGAGCATAGCCACTTCCTTCTGATAAATTATGGGAGCAAATTTGAATGCTCATTAACATATATAAATTAACCCTGTGTGAACATTGTAAAGAGTTTTGCAGGGTACAAAAGTATCACTGTGCCTTACCCTACTGTCTGGATCTGGGTTTATCACTTGTCAGAAGGAGATCAGTCTGAAAATAAATAAATTATTTCTTTCTAATAAGGGAAACTGTATTAATATAAAACTGATTTAAATGCCTATACCCATGGGCAGTTTCTTTCCTGACAGGAATACCATTGAGAAGATATGGAGAGAAATACCTGCACGAATCAGTATACCAGTGAGAGGAGAGGTGGGGAGGGCCCTCTGTGCCAGTGGCAAACAGAAGCAAGTGGAAGCATCATCTTGCTTCATTTTAGAGGAGACTTGGATCCATGGGAACAGCAAGGTGCTCATAGCTTTTCCACGGCCACCACTTGTGTTTGCTTCTTTAATATAATCCCATTGTTCTATAGCAACATGCACATTACACTATTGTGATATTTACTGGTGCCATAAGCTGAGTAATGGCTCATAATATTTTTCTTCCAGGAAAATTCAGCAGGTAAGAGGTTTTTAATCATAATCTGCAAAATAAGTCAAAAGGAGTAATTTCAAAAAGTAGCTTTTGATCCAGTATAGCTTTTTCCCAGTAGGTTGGATCAGGTAACTGGTTGCATTAATTGGTAGTCGGTGTAGGAAGAGATGCTAAATACTTCTGCCTGTCAGTTCACCCAGATGTAACAGAATAATCCAAAAAAGCACATGCAGTAACTGACAGCAATGAATTCTGAAACAGCTGACAATCATGAATAATGCAGTAAGGTAAAAAAAAATCATGGTTGAGAGGTAGTTCACAGGTTGTTCTACTAGTGCCTTCTTTAAATGACCTGGTTTATTGTCTTTTTTTTTTTTTTTCAATCCACATGGAGACCTTCCTTATCCTGTGGTTGCTTAGTTTCCCTAAGAACTGTCGATGACCAAAGTGGCCAGGAGCTCGTTGACAGCCTAGTGAGCTCTACTGGGGTGCCTTCTGACTCTTTCAGGAGTTTTTGAGGGAGGACTTGCTTCACAAAGTCCATGCTGACTCTTCTCTTATGCCCCCAAATTATACACACATCTCCTGTTCCGTTCTTTATTATAGTATGTAGGTAGTTTTACCAGAAAAGCAGTTTAGTTTTTTTGCTCTGGGTGCCTTGACCTCCTATAGAATTGTTTTGTCTTTTTAAAATAGGTGATAACTTGCCAGCCTCCAGTCCAGAATATCATCAAGGAACTATGTTGGACTGTCACACAATATAACAGCCATTTCCTAGAATGTAGGAAATGCATTAGAAAAGTTCTGCATTAGAAAAGGAGAAGAAGTGTCAGACTGCCATGTCCTGCCTGCTATAGGAAGAAGGTGAATATGTAGATTAATGTTTAAAAAAAGATAAGCACACAGAAAAGCGAACTGAGCATAGTCGTGTGTACCAAGGCACTGTGATACAGCAGCCTTCATAAAGAGCAGCCCTCAGGAATGAGCTGCCTTGGGTTTGTTTTTTACACACACAGGCCGTGCTTAGAGTCCTTGCGTTGTTTTCAGAGCTACGTCTACACTGCCGAACAAAAGAGGACCTGGTTTCAAACCCAGACCAAGCGACAGGGACAGGTTTACCTGTATGCTGTGAGGCAGCAGCTTCTGGCAGATCAGGGCTGTCTTGCAGACAGCTGGTGGGAGAAATCCAGACCGGAGGCAGGGGCTCAGAGAACAATTAATCTGTGTAGACAATCAGTAATCAAGCTTGCTCCCTGGCCTTGTTTTATTTAGGCCTATAGAGGCACTCAGCGTGATCCTTCTAACAAACAGGAACAGCTTGTAAAAGGATAAGAGAAACAAAATGATTTCTGAGTAAATAATCTGATCTAGGGAATGATGTAAACCACTAGTAGAGGCACTTTCATGCAGCGCGAAATCATTAATGTTATGTAAGAGCTGAAAGCATTTGCGAAAGGCTGGTGCACTTGTATCGGGACATGGATCATGCTCTTACTGACATTTAGCATCCTTTTACTTCTGGAGTTGAGGCCATTTGAGAAGCTCCATCTAAGTGAATTGTATTTAGGCTGTAATATTTTGATGTTAACTGAGCTGAAAAGGGCTCTCCCAATGAACTCTTTAATGAAAAAACAGACAACTCTTAATTTTGGAAGGAATGACTGCACGTAACTTTTTGACCTGACTCCATGTCACAGAGTTAGATCTGAAATGCGACCTAAGTAAAAATAAAATGAAGATGGGTAGGAGTGTTTCTGCTTAATTCACTCATCTAAAAAGGAGATATTGCTTTTGCTGGCTGAGAGCTGTAACCATGAGCGGTGCCAGAGGAGGAGGGGGGTGGTGGTGTAAGTGCCTTTCAGGCCAGCACTCCAGATGCTGAAATAAGCTGTAGTTAACATTCACTGCTTTTCAGGCTGAGGTTCCTTTCCACAGGTTTTTTTCCTGAAGGTTAATTAAAGGAGATGTTCTCACAATACAGTTCCTATTTCCCGATACAAAATCTTCACTGTTCCTGGTCTAAATGGTAAGCATTAGCTACTTAATACCAGCAAATTTGCCCATAAAGTATAGCTTTCAAAACCATCGCAGACATGCCTCGTTAACCAAATGAAGTATTTCGCAGAGATATAAAAGCACACGAATGACACAAAGTGTGCAGTCAAGGGAAATATTATCCTGTGAAGCTTTCAGCAATGTGACACCAAATGCTGCACTGTGCAAAGTTCAAGTAACAGAAATAATGGGCTTCATTAGAAGAATCCAGAGTACACTGATCCGTCACTGATGAAAACACAGCTCAACGTTAGCTGGAACAAATGGTGGTTATTTGGTTTCTTTCCTAGTACCAAAGCACTTTGCCTTTTAGGCCTCAGAGTATGGTCTCCACAACGTTCGATAAAGAAGGTGCCAGCTTAAAAAAGCTATGGTTCACACTGCCAAGGAAATCGATCTTGGATCTTGCCCTCCCTTACAACCACCCCAACAGACCTGTTCTCCGCGCCACACTACTGGTGCGTAGTGGCAGGGCACAACTCGCTGCCCCGGCGCGGAAGAGCTGGGCAGGGAAGTGAGCTAGAGAAAGGTGCTGCCTACCCGATGAGAAATCAGCACCCTTTTGATCATGGTAGTCAATATTATTATTTGTGGGCACTTTTAATTTCCTCAGCCTCTGTAACTGTCCATGTTTTGGCTCTTCCATATGTCCTTCAATCTTTTTTTTGAGACCCCTAAGTCATAGAATCATTCAGGTTGGAAAAGACCTTTAAGATCATCGAGTCCAACCAAGTCTGAGTGTGTCAAGGATTTTTTTAAATATATACTTAGAATCCTTTCTGAACTTATGTGTGTGAAAGCTGTGTAAACCAAAGGGTATGCAGCTTGATAGGATACATAGGGCAGTGTTTATCTCAATGTAATTTTCAGTCAACAGGACTACACTTTCATTTCAGGGAGACAGAGAAGCTGTTATTTTGGATAGCAACAAATTTAGGTAAATGGAAACTGCAAATGCTTTTCTGCAGATTCAGACATCTTCAAGAGACAGGCTAAGATCATTTTCATGAATATTATTCCCTTTTAAATCAGTTGCAGTAGTTAGCTGCAAAGTCACTCTTCGGTACTTTGATTTCATTTGTTTCAGAACACAAATCAGGTATATTTAGCTAATCCTCTAAAATTCAGCTGTATTATCTTCTTTCATTAGCCTCTCTAAAATGCATTTTTCCTGTTATATTTTAAAGAGGATTAACCTTTCCTAATATAAATCACAATAGTCTCTTCAGTTATGGTACATCTTAAGGTTTACACAGTTTAAACTATTTAAATGTTGATTTATGTTGCCTAAATTATTCTATTAGAGTTGTTGAGAGAGTAAGACCGACACAGGATTATTTTACTGCCTGATGTGTCGGATACAGATCTTGTTGAAGACCTGGTTCTTTTTCTATTATTGTCCAACATTTCAACCGCTCCTTATCTTTTTCTTAACAATTAGAGAACAGCTAGTGATGGATGTAAAATAATAGGAAATCATTAAGTTGTTATAAAAATTTATTTGATAAAACCCCCAGTAGCTGGACTCTCTGTATGTCACTCATATCTGGAAATGCTAGCGAGTCCTATTCTGCCTTCTAAGAACCTGAGCATGAGCTGTCACTGGAGCGTATCTGAAATCCTTAGATTTCTTTCCTCCATGCTGTCATTCTGCTACAGACATTTATCTACTATTTTTTCTCATCTGATTTGAAATACATGTAACACTCTCACTTCCAGAAAAGACTACTATGGTGACTCCGCAGAAGCTACCCTCTTTTGTAAAATGCAATTGGAGTTGATCTGTGAAACTCCCACCCCAGGTGTCCTCTCTTTCACGTGTGCCCTGTTTGCTCTGAATCACAACTTCCACTCAGAGCCAGCTACGGAGGCTTGGCACGGAAAACCGTAAGGAGACCGGTAAGCTGGTATTGCCTGGGGCAAAATGAGGACATGCATGTTTTTCTTGGACAGAGATTTTAAAGTCATTGCAAGTGGCTTATGTATAATTCCTTGGATTTATTTAAAAAGTTGGTTTTAATAGGTGGGTGGAGTTACAGCAAGAATGAGGAATCTAGTCACAGTTTAGCCACTGATTTTCTGGATGATCTCTTAATAGTCACATGCCAGGACTTTCAGAAAGGGCCTGGAATTTGGGGTGTCCCAGTTTAGAGTGCCACTCCTGATCTTTTATTTATTTATTTATTTACATTTTATTTACTTAGGAGGAACATTTAAAAACACTGCCTATTTATTTTAGGTGGAAACACAAACAGATTCCTTTCAAACAAGTCGAGCACATCTTAGCCCAGGCTCTTGGTGTAAGAAGGTATTTTTAGAAATTGCCTTTCTGTTGTTTACTTATCCATGTTATGGACACAGCAATGCTAATAATGTAAAGCTTTTGCATCTCCTTTAAGGACATTTAGCTCTGCTTCATCTGAAATTTCTATAAAGCTGTGAAAGCTAGAAATCAGGTGTTCCTATCTTTTGAGCCTACAGTCAAGTGTTTGTACATCAATTTGCATTTTGAACCCATGCATATTTCAAACTGGTTCACAGTGCACTGGGAGTGGAGGCAGATATGAGAGGTATCTTAAGGACAGCTTCTCAATGTGCCAGTTGGGTGCTCCTCCAACGAGATTGCTCATGAGCACCCGTTTGACTACACTTTGCTGGTAGGAGCAGGGGAAAGGAGGAGCATCCCAAACCCTTCGTCTCACGTGCTAGGGTTGGCCAGTGCTGAGCACCCAAAAACATGAATATGAAGGAGAGAAAGAGGTGTGTGATCATTACACCTGCGACTCTTTGCCAGCCTCACATTCCTACCGGCTCTCCGAGGGAAATGATTCACTTCTGAACATGCTAGCACAGCTGGGTCAGGGCAGTGTAAGAGTAATTCCTGAGGGCATGCCGCTTGAAACCTCGGCAAATGGAAAACTTCAGCTTCGTTTTGCTCCTGGGTGCATCCCGATCTTTGTTAAAGAAACTTCAGTAGAAAGTTCAATCAAACAGGCAGTCACTCTATTTTTATTTTAAGCTGCAACAGGGAAAAGGAGAGCACTTTGCCAATATCTTCATGTAGGATTATTTGTTGTAGCCAGCTCACCTACGAATTATACAAATTCTCTCCTTGTGAAGAATCGCAGTCTAAAGGCAGGGGCTTCAGCATTTCACGACGGGTGTGTTAATTCACAAATTCAGAGAGCCCTTAGGTGGGGCTCAGCTCTTCTGAGGGGAAGGACTTAACCTGTAAGGCCTGTGGAGGCAGCTACGCAACCACGAAAGCAGAAACCTGTGACTGGGATTTGAGGTTTGAAGCAAAATTGAGAAAGTTTCAAGGAATGTAGGCTCTTTGGGATCCTCGGGGGGATCTGGCTGAGGAAGACAGAGGCACCTGAGGGCAAAAGCAGGGACCGCGGGTGGCCCGACAGATACATAACTGTCCACGAGAGGTGTTTTACACTTCCTTGTAACGTCTCCTGCTACTTACTGCCAGGGAAATGCTCCGGATCAGATGAACTGCCTGTCCGCAATCCAGCTCCGGTGACTAGACAAGCAAACCTGCCCTGGCTCTGAGACCTTCTAGCAGTCCCTTCAGTAGGATTGATTTTGTGTAATTCAGGTTCCAGTTTAATGCAATTCATGTGTGAACATATTTGTGTGGGGTTGTAAAATTGGACACAAATTACTGAGTTCATTTGGTCTCCCCCATACAAGAAGGCACTTGAAAAGGTGTGAGGAGAAAGGAGCTATATTTACAGTACTGCATTGCATCATTATATAAAGTCATTAATTAGAGAAATTAAGATATCTAACAATTTTTGAGAGGGTTTTTTTTAAATGTGACAAGCAGAAAAATGAAAGGTGATGTGAGTTAATTGCATTAAAATGTATCTTACAAAAGGCAATAACAACCTATTTAAGTGTTATTGTAACTCTTGATATTTAAATATATGATCTTTATCAGAGAGCTTTAATTAGCCTTTAAGCAAAACTGAATTTTGTTTTAATGAAAGTTATAATATTAAATGCTTATTTCACAGTCTTGTGGTACATTAACAGTACATTTTTATTTAATGTATAAAAATGATAGATAATATTTATAGAATTATCACATAATTACCTCCCTTTTTGTAAATGGTGGCCTGAATGGTGTGGTTCACTAATTCAATATTTAACATGGTTTCATATAACTTCTAATTTGAGTGGAGATTTTTTTCCCTCTCTTCTCTTGCTTCCCAGCCACACATTTTGTGGAGATTTAATATATAACCATGTATTTACTATATATCTGTCAATGAAGGCAAGGTCAAGCAAGCATGATTTAGAAATAAAAGCAGTTTATGGTTATCTGTAGGAGTATGTTTCACACTCTGGATTTATCCTTTACTTGTCTCCCAAGAAAATTCTTGTATCTTTACCGTTGCAATGGATAATTTCACTGCATTTGAGGAACAGACATATAGGTATATTCCTCATCATAGAATATTAGGAACATTAGGGATGTTTTAGATCCAAGCCTTGTAGGTGAGGACAGGTATCTTGCATCTGAGCCTTTTTTCCTGGGAAGTCAGCATAGAAATTGGAGGACAGGTATGATGCTCTTGTGGTGACCAAGTTAATTCCTGAATTCACTTTATGCAGCGCTCCACGTTACACAGAGTTTGTTACAGACTCAGAATATCACGTTCAGGTAAGCACAAGAGGTAGTACCACGGGGACTTCCGAGACAAGGGCAAAATGGCAAGCAGTAGGGAATGGTGTCCCCTCATTTAGGGCACAGAGGATGCTGGCTGTCTGCACTGTTGGCAAGTCAACATTTACAAACTGTATACCGGTCTGACCAGTAAGGATTACACATGTATCTTATGACAAACAGGATTTACATCCAGCTAAAAAATGTCTTTCTTTTCTTCTGCCTTCCAGCATAAATGTGTTTATTCAAATGCTGATTAAATTGGCTGTTGTCTAAATGAGAACAAGATAAGGATGCCCACCAAGGGCGATGAAGCCGTCACCCCCTTTCCAAGTGGGAAGCTGTGTGCTGTTCACTGCATGCTTTTAAATCCATGCTGTTTCTTCACAGCTTCATTGAGGTGTGGAATCCCACCAGGACCAACTCTTAATGCCTGCTTAATGAGTGAGGAGTCTGGAGCTTGATGCCATCTGCCATCATGAACCTACTGTGTATCCCTTGGAAAGTCTTAAGTCACTGCAATGCATTCCCTGTATTCCTGTTACCTCCTTTCGTTAGTTATCTCCCATAAGCTGTCAGTCACTGCTAATGATGTAGTAGATGCCAGGGAAAATGACTGTCTCTCTTCAGAAGACCGTCATTAATCCATCAAATCCACTGAAGTGTCTCTCCTCTGCGTTCCGTGTTGAATCTATATTGCATGAGGCTCAGGAAATCTGTTGTAGCCGGGTAAACATGAAAACAACTTTTCCCTAGATTTTTATCATTTCACTCAGAAATTTAAAAGCATAAACAAATCTGTCTTTTTTTTTTTTTTTTTTTTTAAGTTTGTGGAACAATTTCAAGTTTGAGGAAAAGGGGCAGGGGAAAGGTGGGCCATGGATTTTAGTGTGCGTTTTAGTAGAAGCAATTTCATCCCAGACAGATGAGTGGATCACAACCAAAATGTCCAAGGAGTAAATTCTAGGACATCATTGCCAGAACAGTTATTTCCCAATACCTTGCTAGGTGTGGGTGAGTGGAGAAGCAGGTGTGTGTTGGTTGGATCTGGAGGAATTCTTTATAATAAAGCTAAGTGTCATGGTAGGTTAAGTACAATGAAATGACACGACACTCTCCCTTACTCTTAATAAATAATCATTCATAACTGACTAAATTCAAATGCTGATGCCTTATTAGAGAAGCTAAGATGGTGCAACAATTCACTTACCCTAATTTTTGCTAATTTACATGCAGTGCACACATTTGTGTGATTCCAGGTAGTTAAAGTGAAACATTTAACAGGAGTGCCTTTTCTGAGCAAATGTTTCAATATTTGATCTTTTAAGGGACTGTAAAATGGCTATTTAAGGGTTTTTTAAAATTTAATCCCTCTGCCCCCGTTAGATCACTGTTAGACCTTCTATTTATTCTTACAGATTAGAAAATGATGCAAACTTAAAGTGAAGATGGTAAGTGTTATGCTGCACTTGTTAAAATCTGCTGGAATACGATGTAAATAGAAATAATGAAATGTCTGCTTTAGGCTTCTGCATCTTTTTTTAAAAATTTTTTACAAGGAACTGCAATTGGCCGAGATTATTTTAGCAGTCTTTAGAGACCTTATAGAGAACAGCGATGTTTCAGAAAATAATACAGGGTTTCACTTGTCTACTAATTTGTAGCCTTGGTTTTGCTAGTTCTTCTCCTTATAATTTGCGCAGTATGGTAGGTTTTGAGACTTCAATTACAACACCAATTCTAGTAACAGCTTTCTCTCCTTGACTAGACATAATGCTGGAAAAAGGGAAACATATTTTTCCTTTAACCTGAAGAAAATTAAGGTCCTTCTTTTTAGAAAGAAATTAAATATACACAACACATGTTTATGATTGAGAAAAAGAGACAGAGCTCAGACCAGTGCTATATTTAGCCATTTGCATGTATTGAGATTTAAATAGGCAAATATTTGTGTATTACTTTATTGAAGGAGAAGGCATTCTCCTGGACTATCGTCCAGTCTTGCCAATGGAAGTCACAGCACGGCAGTAAACACATGCATGAAACACCATCAGAGAACACAGATTTTTACTCTCATCCCTGCTAACCCTTCCTTTTTCTTTCCTTTTTTAATATTGCTGCTGTATTTCTAGTGAGCCCATGAAAGGAGTTAATAGAAATTATTTAAACAAAGCAGACATAATCCTAGGTTTCCCCTGGAAATCCAGAGCAAATCCAAACTAATTATCCCAAGAATAAAAACAAAGCATTGTTATTTAGCTTAAGTCGTTCCTTTTTGGGTGGATGGTGGAAATTGAAGATCTCAGTTGGATACCAAATGGCCCCTTTACACTGAAGAGAGTCATTGATCTGTCATTTTATGAATGTCAAGCAGGACCTTTTAACACCCTTATTGGTCAACATGTTAACGTGCATCTCTGTATTGTCCAGTGAAAACAAAAAATAAATAGGATGTGACTGCCAACGGCAGTAAGTCATGGGCTGTCTTCACCATATATGAGCTATAGGCTCCTCATTCCTGGAAAGGTGGTTATTTGCAGTAGAGGTAACCGTTGCAAAACCTGAGGCTGTGATAACTATCACCTGCCTATTTGGGGTTGTGTGGAGGGTTTTTTTGAAGTGGGGGAGGGCCTGCAGGGGTGGGTCCTGTGAGAAGCTGCTGGAAGCTTCCACAGCTCCAGGTCAGGCCCACCTCTGGCCCAGGCTGAGCCCATCAGCAACAGTGGTAACACCTGTGGGAGAGCAGATTTAAGAGGGAAAACCTGTGGTGAGGGGGGATTGGAATGTGGGAGGAACTCCTGTGCTGTGATGGCAGGCTGTCGTGTTGTGTTCCTCACCCCCCTGCCCTCAAAGCCCATGGAGGGGAGCAGATGCCCACCTGCAGCCCGGGGAGAGAGGAGCCCACGCCAGAGCAGGGGGTGCCCCCCAAGATGGCCGCTGCTCCATGGGGAAGAAAGCCTGTGCTGGAGCAGGCTGGGACTGAAGGACTGCAGCCCATGGGAAGGACCCACGCCAGGGAAGTTTGTGAGGAACTGCAGCCCGCAGGAAACATTCATGTTGGAGAAGTTCGTGGAGGAAGAGTGTGAGGAGTCCTCCTCCCCCTGAGGAGGAAGGAGCGGCAGAGACCAGGTCTGACGGACTGACCCCAGCCCCTGTTCCCCTGCGCCGCCGGGGGGAGGAGGGGGAGAGAACCGGGAGTGGGGGTGAGGTGGGAAGGAGGGAGGGATGGGGGGAAGGGGTTCTGGGTGGGAAGGTTTGGTTTTTATTTCCCATTACCCTACTCCGATTTGCTTGATAATAAATGAAACTAATTTCCCCAAGTCGAGTCTGTTCTGCCCGTGATGGTATAATTGGCGAGTGATCTCTCCCTGCCCTTATCTCAACCCACGAGCCTTTTGTTATATTTTCTGCCCCCCGTCCAGCTGAGGAGGGGAGCGACAGAGCGGCTTTGGTGGGCACCTGGTGTCCAGCCAGGGTCAACCCACCACGACGAGAAGAAGAACAGTGCTGCAGAGAAGGCCCAGAAGAGTCAGGTGAAAGCTGTGCTTATCTCCTAAGTCCTGTCTCCCTGCCCGAGGAGGGGGCTCGGCGGCGGCCTCTTGCCAGGAAGGCCGGGTAGAGCCGTGGCACCCACAGTCAGCGGCGACCCCAGCAAGGTGCCGAGACCGCGGTACCCTCAGCTTGCCTGTTAGGAGGTGACTGGGCTTCCGAACGTCCCTGGAAGTAAACTATAACAATTCATAGCCTCTTTTAAATTGTAAACGGGCCGTATATTCTTTTTTTCCTTGCCCACACTTAGATTTCACTTCAGTGTATCGTTAAAATGTGGGAGATGACCGTAAATCAATCAGATGAAGCATTTTCCTTATCTCGGACTGTGTTTAGCATTGGAATGACATGTTGTGTTATTGTGGAGTAAGGACTGCATTTGTTTATTCACTGAAATATAGTCAGAGTCTAACAGTATTTGTGCTTGTTTCTCAGCCTTTAAATAACCATGGCTTTTCCCATCTGTTAGTTTTTCTGGAACTCAATCAGTAAAATGTCTTTCAGTTTTCATTTTTAAGTTCATGCTCTATGTATAGATTGTATGTTTCTTGTATATTATGCTCTGTTTATATGCTCTATAGGTATAAGTAATTTTTCTTGTATCCCCTTTTCGAAAGGTACTTCAGAAATTTCTCAGGAACTTTTTTCTAGTCCTTGGTATTCTCAGATATGTTCGAGATATAAATCTATGCCACTTTTAGTAGCCAAGGCTATTCTGCTTAACGGCTTAGTATACATGATCCAAAGAAGTTTGGACATTGCGTGAGCAGCCTGATATAAACAATTGCCTTCAATAAATAAATTAAGTAGAAATATAAAAACAACAGTGTCATGTAAAGTGATTTAGTTCACACAGGAATCTCAGTGCAAAATGTCATCCTTTGGATGCCAAATACCGTATTAATATGGGATGGGAATGAGCCACTTAGTCTCACTAGCATCTCTATAATCCCAACATCCTGTCTTTCCAATGTCAGCACTGGAAAGAGCAATCTTCCAGGCTGCTGGAAATGATCCACTTCATAGATTATTCAGCCTTTCTCAGCTCTCCTCCTATATTACAACCTGAGAAGACCCCAAGACTCAGATGAGTCCCTGCTGCCCACCAGGAAGATTCTGGCCAACAGCAGCTCTCCTGGATTTGCAGGTTTTGTCACAAACTCCCATGGCAGCCCTTGTTTGGTGCTTGATGAAGGAAAATCCTACAGTCTCACCAGCGTCCCTGGGCACTGAGATGCTGGGCATCACAAGAGCAGACCTGGACCGGGGGTTAGGACCTCTACTCCTCTGGGGACTTGAAGGCCTCTGGTTTGCCACCTTTGGTCATTTTTAACTGACCCATGCAAGGAAAATAAGCATAACACATCATACGCTTGATAGTTGGCTGCAAGATAGCTCATCTATTCCTTTTTTCTAGCAAGCTGTCAAGAAGATCATCATCAAAGAAGATTTTCACATTTTCCCCAGACTTGGGTCCACTGTTTTTGACAAGTTTCATCCTGGCCTTGGGCCCCCCAAAGCACCTACTGACTGTATACTGACTGCATTTCTCCTTTCCCCACTTAATTAGTACTGCACCTATTAAATATAGCTTTGTTGAAGGGGTGCACTCCTTGTGATTGACTTAATTAGGACACTAACTTATCATTTAATTCCTGGTGACTTTTTTTACTCTAATCAGTGAAACTGCATCTTACTCAAGCCCAGGGGAATCCAGGCCAATATGCCCCGATGCTGTTCAAGCACAGGATATCCACGAGTGCCTGACCTTATGGACAAGAGAAAGCAACCTATACAGGGCCATCGGATGTCAGTGGATACCTTGAATACCTTCAAGGTTTGGTTTTACAACCCCTAGTACACTATGTATGGATCAAAGCAGGACTGATAAGCACTTG
Organism: Aviceda cuculoides; assembly: GCA_035590195.1. Classification (NCBI taxonomy): domain Eukaryota; kingdom Metazoa; phylum Chordata; class Aves; order Accipitriformes; family Accipitridae; genus Aviceda; species Aviceda cuculoides. The sequence continues at coordinate 17,196,062 of JAVJGG010000058.1, forward strand.
CCAGAGAGAACAAATGGGCCCCTCCTATTTTTACTTTACCACAGAATTTTTTTTTTTTTTAATAAGAAATTAAGAAAACAAGTGCAGACCCAGATACGTAACCAATAAAAAAGCAGTGGTTATATCTGCGTCTGCACGCGCTTTCTTAAAATTGCTGCCACGTGAGGTGTGAGATGAATTGCTGAGGGTGCCAGGACACAACGGGGCAGGTGAGGGAGGTGTAGATTTGCACGACCATGCCTCGACTTGACAGAAGTGCGAGGGACTGAACCCCACAAGCAGGCTGAGCACAAGACGTAGCCGGCAACACCAACCTTCCTCATGGCAAAGCACGCAAGATCCAGCACAAAAAACCACCACCACCACCACCACCATCACCACCAAAACCCAAAACAAACAGAAAAAAAAGTATAGTAGTATTTATACACAGTGAAACAATATTAAGAGAAACTTGAAGGAAGCTTATTGTGGAGAACTTTATGAACTGAACGTTGGGTGGTATTCTAAGAAATGGGAGAAAGTCTCTGGCAATGACAGAGTGGGGAAAACAAAAGCTTTATTTTTCCACTCCCATTTTCAGGCTGGTTTGCATAGCCTTCCTTATAACTTAATTAGGATGGACTGAGTGGGCAGAAGAGATGGGGAACATGTGCACTATATTTCTGAACTGGTTTCCAAGTTGCTCAGAGCCTGGAAGCAAAGGAAGGACTGAGAGAGTGGGCTTTCACACCACAAAGGCACAATTCAGAGAGATGGATTTGACTCCACAAACTCTTTTCCACACCATCTGCTGCTCACCACTCTTAGTCCTCGATTCATAAGGCCACCTCGGACCTCTACCTCAATGAAAAAAATCCTTCATTTTATAATCGTGGCCAGGGCTATTGTCTGTCCACAATAATTTGTCTCAGATTGGGAAGAGAGGAAGAAAATGTGGGAAGACACGTAACTGCTCCCAGAACTTCACCCCTTCCTACACTTATTTTTCCAAAAGCCATTAGGCAGATTCTCACTCGGAGGATAGCAAAGGCCATTCGCGGTTATTTCCCATGAAGCCAGGACCACCACTCTGAACTAAAGGACTCCTTTGCAAATACGTGTCATGCGGGCAAGAGCATGGAGGGCTTCACCATTGCAGAGAGAATTTCTTTTTTCCTCAGCCCTTCTGTTCCAAAGTAACTACATGCCAAGTTTCAAGCTAAAGTTATTTTGGGCTTATCCAAGCAAGCAAGAAAAGAAAATACACATCCCCAAAATGCTTTAACTACAGAAATTTATGTTCAGGGCCTAACTGGTAACTCAGGAGATGCCTAAGAAGCTCTTGTGAATGATAAAAAAAAAGTCACTTAAAAGCACAGGGGTCAAATAAAGCATGAAAAATATCAAACTACTGGACAAATTATAAACATGTGAAAATGTGAAGTTAAAACTTCAAAATCGGCCTTACCTCCACCATTTTTTTCTTTAACAAAAAGAATAAAAGTACAGTAAGTTAAGAAACAATTTCCTAAATATGGATTTTGCAATGTCAGTTGGTTTAGAAATAATTCAGAAGTACTCTTGTCATGTCAGATGAAAAACTGTCAAGAATGCTCCAAGGAAATATATCTTCTCTACAGCAGGCATTGTTATTTGTGTCTTCCAAAGGTTACCTTGGTAACATTTTTACATTGATGTTCCATGAATTGTGTAGTCCAGATCCTGTTGTACTAGAGAACGCTAACCCTTTCAAGAATGCTAAATCATATTTCAATGATACTCTGTACCTTGACTTCTGAAACTTTGCTTTGATTCATTCAGTGTTCGGGTACAGAAACAAAGGGAGGAACAGAAAGTGTTGACTGAGTGACCCTACTGACTGAGTGAATAAAAGCCCACATCGTATCTTGTTATCTCAGGCATTTCTTTTTTAAAGTTTCTCCTCTTTTTTGGACTTTGGAATAAGATGACCATGAAAAAGAAAGCTTAGCAAAAGAACGGACATATGAAAAAAAAAGAAAGACTTTACTGTATCAGCTATCAGGTGAAGTAAGCAGTATGTCTGGCAGCATGAGGACGTGACTCTCTTTGCAAAAGGCGATTTCATCGTTCAAGAGAAGGTGCAATTCGCTTACCTATACTTCATATCAACTTTTCTGGCTCTTTATACAGGTGCACAGGGGCAGATTTTTGTATCAGCCACCATTTACTTTAATGAATTGCCAATTTATACTCTTATAGCTACGAGGAAAAATCTTGACCCTGTGCATGTGCCCACCCTTCCCTTTCTGAGTCACGCAAAAGCCCCTACATCCCAAGAATGTTAATGGGAACCTGCCCTCCATCCAAGTGAGCGGGAGGTGTGGGGGCTGCAGGCTACAAGTGGAGACCAGAAGCTGTGGCTCTGGGGGAGTGCAAGTTGTTTACATGGAATTTCTTTTGTTGGGAGTCTTTCCTGAGCACTACTAGAAAGCCTCAGGGAGGTGCTCTCAAGCTTCTTATCTGGAAAGTCGAATGGGAATGAAAAAGAGGCTTAGGTGAAAAAGTAGATCTTGTCACTGATCTTCCATACCAGGGAGAGATACCAGCCCATTTCTTTATAAAACAAAATGTCATTTCATCTCTCCCTACTCCACAAAAAGGGGGGGTGGGGGTAGGAAAAAGACCTGAGGAAAACCAAATGGTTGCGGGGGACAAAAAATGATACAGTGGAAGAGGGCAAAGAGCCAAAACCATGAAAATAGGAAATAGAAGGTGGAAAAGAGCAGGACTGCTGGGGTTACAGAGGTCATATTAAAGAAGAAAACAAGAGCCACGCGTGCATCCCGAGGTCCCCTCCAAAAGCCAAGGATTTCACCTCAGTCTCTGTACCTGCCTGAACTCGAGGCCTTTTCTGCAGACCACATGAAGGGACTGTCTCCCTGCAAGCATCAGTACCCAGGGAGCGGCTTTACGAAGAAGAAACGAAAAAACCGCTCTTACGTGCTGTGGGCACTGCAGGATGGAAAAGGCCGAACTTCTAAGGCTGAGCTCCTCACACCCCGAGCAACCCGCTCGCACGGTCGGGGGGTGCGCGCTGCTGTGTGGCCCAGCCGCGCTCCACCAACCCAGAAAACGGCTGCTTCTGCCCCCAGTTTGGGGGTGTGGGGGGTCTCTGCTCTGTCTGGCACAGGCTGCTTCTGCTCAGCCACAAAACGCTCGCGCACCGAGCGCTCCGGCAGTGACCTCGCTTGTTGTCTCCCCCCTCGAATTGCAGGTGCCCTCTTACACCCCGCCTCGCTCAGCAACTCGGGACACCAAGGCAGCCATAGGGTCTGTATTTTCTTTTTCCTTTCCAAGCTCCTGACTTCGGGGCAGCAGCTTGCTGCATTATTTATGACGCCGCAGTGCGAAGGCCAAGAATAAGGGAGGTTTGCATTCCAAGAGAGCCGTTTCTTTCCCAAGGAAAGTATGCACAGTTCTAATGCCCAGAGTGTGTTTTCTACTACAGGCAATTCATTTCCATGATATGTGGTATGTATAAATACCTTATTTCTACTTCTTCCCCTGCAATCTTTTGCCCTCTACAGCAATATAAAATAATGACAGACCCTGTAAGAAAACATCAAAATTTGGTATATTTTCCTTATATTTATTCCGTGCGGATGGGGTTGAGCATTCATAAAACCTCAATGAACACCCATTGAATTACTTGTGATTATGAATATTTCATCCTTTTTTTTTTTCCCACTCAAATACTTTTGCAGCTTCATTGACCCCACTCTGCTACCATGATCGAGTTTCTCTCAGAGTAAGTGTGCGCAGAGTCTTCCAAGAGTCTTGGGCCACTGAAGGGCACATCTGAAGATAAAAACAGAAATACAGCTGAAGGCCCAAGGATTGTACAGCCTGCTGCCTGGATGCCTGCGGGCTTCACGCCTTGATGCCAGCACCGTTTCGCACTCCATGATTGCTTCGTGGTCCATTTAAACCAGAAGGGTGTGAAAGTTTTAGCTTTAGTTCCCTGCTGGCTTGAAGTATTATTATCATTTTACAGGACAGGAACCAAGGCAAAAATATTGAAGTCAAATGTAATTGGGACGACCACCTGGAATTATTTAAGTCTTGATTTTTTTTAAAGAATGTTTGTTACTATGTATTTTTTGTATTTCAGCCCAAGCTTCTGCTCAATTTTGCTACAGCTATAAGGTCTCAACCCGTCTTCAGATCAGCCTCCTTGCTGCGCACACAGCTGTGCCAGGACAGCTGATGGTGGTGGGGGAGAAAACATCCAGCAGCAGAAACTTCTTAAGCTGCTTCAGGGAACCCTGGCCTGAGACCTTCTAAAATTAAAGACATCTCTACAGATACCACGTGCAGTATAATGGGTTTTGCCAAAGGACTCTAAAGCTACCTCTACAGCACTAGAAACAACAGGGCCTGGAAATGAGCTTAAGCACTGGACTGCTAATTGCCCATTACGCTTAACTGCAAACACGTGTCCTGGAAAAGGTTTGGCTGGTGTCGACTAGTGCTGTCCCAGTGTCCAGACCAGACGGTGTGCGTGCAGCCCATTCCGGCGGGCAGCGTGCACCAGGCACACGCCACACCAGTCTCCCTCCTTTCCCCTTCCCGTGCCCAGCGTCACCTTTCTTCACCACCCCCAGACTCCCCAGGGCACATGTTCTCAGCTTCATACTATGAAAACATCACTCCAATAAGCTTTTTTTTTTTTTTTTTTCCATGAACTTGAAAGAAATAGCCAACAAAAAAAGCACAGGTGTACTACTAGTCCTGTCTTAGGTCCACGGAAGGGAAGCGATTGCTTTGTAAGGTGGACGTGGCCCGGTCTTGGCACTCGGCCACAGAGCAGTCCTCCACTTGTTTTATTTGGTGTTACAAACATAGCCCGGTTGCTAGAATCTGGTTTTACCTTCACAGGGATGGCAGAAAGCACACTTGCGACACTAAGGCCACCATCCTGCTGAAATACTTGAGGGCCTTAGCAAAGATATTTTCTTTTTTTCCCTTGAGCAGAACAAATGTTAGCTTTGTCCATGGAAGCGACAATTGCCTCGGCTGAAACTTCTCAGTTCGAAACAGACACCCAAACAAGAACATCAGGAGGAATGTCCTTCATAGGTAACGATAATCTCCACATCTTCAGCATATGGAAGCAAAGCCCGTTTTTATCCCAGAGATATCTGTAGCTTTACAGTAAATTAGGGTGGGGTTTTTTTTGGTTTTAAGGTCTCACGATTTAATTATGCTGAAGCAGGAAATAGGCTTCATTTAAGTGATGTCTAGATTTCCCTTCAGAGCTGTTTCATGGGAAGAATCCTTACTTCTTTTTCTCTGTTTAGGCTGAAGGTTTATGAAGCCAATGTAAACATCTGAAATGAGCATAAGCACCAGGGATTAACTTTAGGAGATTTGAAAGGAACAGAGTTTGCCTTAATAAAATGAAGCAATTAGTTTATATAATTTAGAGATACTGGAGAAGTGTTCCTCTATTAAACATTTACCGTTTGAGCTTTTTGAGGATTACCTCAAAGAATCAAGGATAGCGTTATGTTGGTGTTCAAGTTAATTTTTATCAAATTCAGAGAGAGGACAACTGGGCTATTACTTCATTAAATATACAGACATTGTATTCTCTGTGCATCACAATCCAGCGAGATTTTTATGCAGTAAAATATCTCAAAGGGTTATTGTCTATTTCCTGTGAGCTGTGCTTTGATTCTAACGGCCTCCTCTGCTCACTGTGGACATCCTCCGCTTCCTGCAAGTGTCCTGTAATACTAGTGGGAAAATTCCCACGATGCTAATACTAAAACTAGTGGCTGTAATTACTTGTGCAAAACTGAGTGGGCAAAAAGGAAGAATGTCACTCTGCCAAAACCAATGTATTCTCTTCCCCCAAGCAACTCCAGACCAAGTAATTTTGTTTTCTAACAAACAAAACATACAACAGAACCTGTGCAGGTGACGGCTGTTAAAGAAAGATTTAGGAAGAAAATTACACGATATTAAGGGATTCCAATCTGAGCAATGTGATGAGAGTCTCATGAAGCCAAAATACCCTCTGAATGCTTAAAAATTTCTGCTTGCAGTTTCCAGCCTGAGAGAATGAAGGAGTAATTTTAAAGGAAAATTCATTGCAGGGATGAAAAACCTATTGATTGCTTAAGTGTAACTAAGCTGAATTTATATTTATTTATATTATTTATATTTTATTTATATTTATTTATATTATTTATTCAGCATTTATAAGAAGCATACTAACACTGTGGACGCTGGAGTTCATACAAACACCATTTGCCTCTACTGCCCTCAACTGACATGCCTTCCCATTCAGAGTGTGTGGGCTAAGTACTGGGCCAGCTAAGATGACCCAGGTAACTATGTACCTGCCATTTTGCCAGATCCCAGGCAAAATAATGAAAACCAGTGAGGATTCAAACAATAACAACTAACACAGTCATGCATATTACGTCTTGTCAAACTAACTGGGTATGTCTTTAGGATATTACAAGATCAGCTATTAAAAATATCCCTATATAACAGATTTCTGCTAAATGGCTTGCCTCTTTTTGATCCAAGCAGTTAGCCAGTATTTAGCATAATGCAGTTTGCTCACTTCAGGAGAAGCTGTTGATAGAACTGGTCTTCCTTAGAGGCAAAGCTGTTTGTTTATGACACACAACATCTCAAACACGGCAGAAGATCGCATCTTTGATCACTGCGTTAGGCATCCTTTCAGCCAGGGCTTTGTTGGAGAGGCTCCCTCTAGACTTCTTCATTTGAGATGTAGTCATATTCATAGGGCTCACTTATGTCTTACGTAGTACTTTTTTCTCCAGACAGAAAGCAAGCATTCATAAGACAGGTAGTTAACCCCTGAGCCCACACGTGTCTTGCAAATATGTGTATTTTTCCTGGTGACCTGCTAGTGTTCGAGAAGCACCTTTATCGTTTTCTTAGGGATACAGCTACATCCTACGGTTTTATGTGATTTAGACCAACCTATAATTACTGCATAACTTACTACTAACTCTAAGCAATGCTTGTGCATGTGTCTCTACTATTGCTTCTGGAAATTCACTTTTGCTATTTGTGCTCTAGATGTACAAGACCTTCACTACATCCTTAATAGTCAACTTGAACAGCAGTCCCTTGGAAACTCTTCAGCCGCAACCTGAACAAACTTTATTGACCATTTTCAACTGCTAATACTGACTGTCTGAAAATCGGTCCGTGTGGTTTGCGCACCACAAACGTATCTAGGTATTGAAGACCTATTTGAAGGTGCCTTCGCTTTTTTTTTTTTTTTTTTTTTTGCCTGCGGGTGTGGAAAAGAAGTCAAAAGAAGTCATAACCTGATGCCTAACGACAGCAGACACGGGGGTAAAACCAAGGTTGCGTACGTTGCCGCAGTGAAAGCCCTGCGCGGAGCAGCCTGTGGGCAGGCTCTGCCCCGTTTGGCTACCAGCAACCCAGAGGCTCACAGATCTCTTCCCAAAGGCTGGCCGCCCCCGGCGAGGCCCCACGGCCCGGCAAGGCCCCACGGCCCGGCAAGGCCCCACGGCCCGGCGGGCAGCGCCGCGGCCTGCCCAGCGTCCCGGCTCCCCGCTGCCTG
>JAVJGG010000058.1:17216882-17268357 GCA_035590195.1 Aviceda cuculoides
CCCAAGACTACTTGGTTCCCAAGCAGGAAGGTAAAATAAATGACAGCAGATGCATCTCCCTCGAGTAGTGCCACTCGGAAGTGGTTGCAGCTAGATTTCCCTGTTGCAGCGTGCCATGCACACGGAAGGGACAGGGCTTGGGCATGCTTGGGACTTTCCAAGATATGGAGTCAGGAGATCGCCAGAGCATTTTGTAGGAAAGTCTCCCTGACTGACACTCAAATATGGCAAATTAACCCCAATGAATTGTATGCACGCAGCTTAAAAAAAAATCTGGGATGAGGTAACAACAAACACATCAGTCTTTATTTCAGTCTGTGTGAGCAATGTAAGCTATACTGAATGACCATAATTTTAAGCACCTCCTGAATTTTTTAAAACTCCTCTGGCTCTTGTCTTGAAGGACGTGTTAAGTGGAGAGCTTTTCTGAGCTCTTTATAGATTGCCACATACAGTAAACCTTTAAATAACCAAGTGTCTCAAGCATATGGAATCACTACGTTTTGCAGAGGCTTGGGCCTTTACCAAATGTATTCCTCTGTCAGGTGGGGGGGCAGTTTACAAAAGCTAACACACTTTTTAAGAAGATTTGAAGCGACAGCTTTCTGCATGCCCATTATCCAACAGGTCTGCCCGCTCTCTCCTGCGGTGAGACTGACAGACTGCATGCGGCAGGGAGGAGAGCGAGCAGGGAAAGCCCGCCGGAGCTTTATTACCAGTTCCATTCTACGGGAACGTACCTGGCTTTCCTCTGCCAAAAAGGGATCATTTCCTCTTAAACTATCGCCCCCTTTTCAAAGGGTTGTTTTTCTACTTGAAATGTGATTGCGAAAAAATGTCAAGTTTTGCTGAGCAAATTCACTCCCTGTGTGGAACCAGTCACATCTGCTAACCACAGTGATGAAGCATTAGCTAGTTCTCAGCTGAAATGTTCTGGCCTTCATCCAAAGTATTTTGGTTTGCAGCCTAAAAACAATAATGTTCAGTTCTAGTATGTAGTTTTTAAATAAAAGGAAGAGACCCCTTCACAAACACCCCCTTTTTTTTTAATGAAAGCAAATGCTTTTGTCCCATTTTGTTCAGTAACAAATATGATATTTTTTGTCAGAACGTGGTTTCAGTAGAAAATTTTACGAAGCTTATCACGTATCGGCTCCACTTACAGCCGGCGAAGCAGCGCAAGCTATTAAATCTATTAAAAGGAAATTTTTTTTGGCTGTCATGAATTTTGGCGTTAGTTACTACTGCATGTAAGTAGTCTTTAGCTGAATAGCATGAGGGATGGGAAGAAGCGTTAGAGGCTGAGAGGAAGAGTTGGCACATATCACAAGGAAGAGCTCTAACAGGGGATTGCCATCTTGGGCACCAGGATGATCTTGTGAGGAGGCAGCATTTGTATTGCAGAAGCTCTTGCATGGCTCGCTACTTATCTAGTAGAAATTAAGGCCTAGAAGGAATGGGAAAAGAGATGTCCAACAGCTAGTGCCTATTTATCGCCTACCTGTCTGGTTGCCTGTCTTTTAGGGTGTTACTGCCAATAATCAGTTGTCTCTGGACATTCGTTACATCTTGGGTAGGAAGGTTTTCCTGTAGGAATGATAAGGAGCCTCGCATGTTTCCCATAAAATTCACAATTTCTACCTTGGCATTTCAGTATGCCTGAGAAGATTTTTGTCATCAGCTCTGAAAAGCATAAGTTAGAGTGCTAGCATTTCCCTTGGACACAGACACATCTCCTAATCACCACCCTACTTGAGGAGTGTGAAGCAAGCAGGAGAGTTCCTCACACGACAACAGATATTGGCACTGATACTTAGAGGAAGATTTATATCTCTTCACGGGATCTCTTACAGCCTGCAGATCTGAAGAAGAGAAGCAGAAGAGACAGATAGCATCTTTTGTAGAGAAAGAAATACCGTCCTTCTCTGTGGAAAAATAATGTCACGAACAACAGCCAACATAGCATGTTCTGCTTCCAGTTCATATCTCATCAGCTTGGCAGATTGCAGATTGCCTGCAGACATCCTGTCTGGACACACCAGGGAACACGGTAATCCTCTTACTGCGTTCAGGCACGCAGCATCCTGAAGTGTGTGGCTCCGACCATGCTGGAGGTCAGGCTTAGAGGCTTGCTGGCTGACCATCCCTGTGACTGCCGTATACACGCGAGGTGGATGCATCCGTTATTGCAAATTAGGAGATCCTGCATTCTCGCACTGCGTCTTGGGAGGGCTACCATGCTACTTAGGAAGGCAGAGAAGTGAAACTCGGATACAATGACACCAAAAATACAGAGAGGATACCAGCAAGAGAAAATAGAAGTTAATAAGAAATATAGAAAAACAAAAGTACTGGCTTGCAAAGGAGAGGGAACTGTGGTCAGGCAAAGAAGGTAGGTAGGGTATGTACACATTAATTTAGAGATATACTATCTTGGACCCTACTTTCCTGCCACAGTAGTTCTGCAACAAGTAGCAGTTGAAGGAGGAGGGGAGTTCAGACACGGTCTCTCAGCTGCTGCCGTGATGAGGGCTCATGGCGTTAACACCCTGCCTCCAGGAGAAACGTGGATCATGACAGTGCAGGAATGATCCAGAGCTGGCTTTTGGGTACACTTCCCTTCTGAATCCGCTCTGGAAAGCTAAGGAGAGGTAGATTGGAATATCTGAAAAAATGTTTCTAATACAGTTTAGCAATTTAAAGTTTTAAGATCGCTGTTGGTGTGGACATAAAGTTTTATAAGCAATTCTCTGACAGTTTTTTAAGTAATTCCATGTTGTTGGAATAATACACTAGTAATTTATATAGTTTGCTCTGGCAAATAAGGCTCAGGAAAGGATTCCACAGAATGATTTGTAAAATTGTCATTATGAAACTTGAGAACATTTTCATTCTTCCATCTAACATTTATTTCACACCATAAAAGTAGCTTATGTTCCTCTGATGTGTTTTGCATACTAGATGTCGTATTGCACATGGATACTTTCTTAAAAATATGAATGTAGCTCCAACTTTGGAAGTATTTTTAGCTCTGGGATTCAAGCTTCTGCCAAATTTCTAGCCATTTAGCCATTTTGGTTGGTTGTCTTTATAACCAAATGAGACTGTAGCTTCATCATCAGCGTCTGTAGGAGCATGGTCAGTCAGACCTTGGATTAGCATAGAATAGAATACTCATTTGTAAACTGGCGTGGACTGACTTTGATTTGACTTTGGATCAGACCTCTGTGCAAAAATATATTCAGCAAGTGAAAGAAATTCAACATTATAGTAAAGTCATTTGCTCACCAGCTGTTAAAAACAAATAGCTATACAAATGATGTGCCATAAACTAAGACTACTGTTATGCATAAGAATGTGTCTCTCTCTTTCACGATTGCTCTTTGTTTCATGATATGGTGGTGAAGCCTTAGGAAGGCTTTATCATTGTCGGTGGCATCAGTTGACTGTGCTTTTATGCGACACTAGTGCCACTCAAAATGCTTTCAGGTCTTCAGTAAAGTGTGACTGTCATTATTCCTGTAATACTTCTCCCAACTAGAACAAGAGGCATGTAGTTGTATGCAGCACTCCCACCACCTCTCAGGGAAACAAAAAAGTTTATCACTGAGGCAGCATCACATTCCATCCAAAGCAGACATAACCTAACGGAAAATGTGAAATAAGCTGAATGACATGTAAGTGAAAACTGTGCTGTCTTGTCTTGATACGGAGAACTTTAAGTCAGATAAAAATAATGCTGCTAACCACTTACTTGGTGTCTTTTGATGAAATTCCTTGAAAGAAATCTTTATAAATTTTACCTTTGTGAGATATGCCAGGTGAGCATGTGTTTTCATTTTCTGGAGAAATAAACTGAAATGCACTGAAGTTGGGAGTTACCTAGCTATGTACTGAAGCACTTGCACAGAGGTGTGACTGGAAGTCAAGACTCCCTTTGCTCTGATTCAGTAAGCACTCTTCTCCTTCATCTCACCCAGTTTCCAATAGCAAGTTGTTCACTAAAGTGACTTACAGAGCCTTTTGTTTTAATTATTTGACAGTCATCATTGATATTTAAGTTGTGATACATAACTCTTCATTATTTTTATTCATATGCAAAATACAAAGTAGCACAGCTGAAAAAGAGAAGTTTTAAAAATAAAAACATCCCACTTCACAATATTCAAGCACGTATTGATTTTTTCCTTAAGTCGTTGACTGCAGAAACTTTTTCATGTCAAGAGCTGAAGGAAGACGGAATAGGAGACATTGATCGCTGAGCTTTATATACAGACCTAAATTCCAGCACGGCCCTTGATAAATGTCACTTGATTGCAGGTTTCTGCCTGCCTTACCTTATGCGCTAGGAGAAATGCAGTGTAACAAATTAAATAGGAAGATGAACAACTTAGTGAATGAGAAACATCCATACAAGAAGCTGTCTCATACTAAATAGAAATATTAAGTGGAATCCCATAGACTGTTGGCCAGTGCTTGTACCTCTGAGGCATGCAGTAGATATGAGTGATCCCAGGGAAGGCATGAACTGTGAACTGGTTCATCCTGCAAACAGCATAGAAACGAGAAAACCGATGAGCTTCAGGTGAAATGCGAAGGGATTTCAATCAGATGTATAACTGGTTTGACATAAGACTACTGTCATTTCACTCTGACAGATTAGAAGCAATAAAAAATTACTAGTGCAATATAAAAGGAGTTCAAACAGAAAGCAGAACGCTGTGTGAAAAACCTGGCAATAGAGTATGTAGCATTTCTACTTGGGGGAAAAAATGAAGAAACTTGGATTTCTTCTCTCTCTTGTTCAAAGCATTAGTTATTTGTGAAGCCAAAATGGAGAATTTTGGCTTCACAGGCATTCGAGCTGATGCCAGGCTGTAATGATCTATGCTTACTGTATGTACACACAGCATTAAGGGAAGGCAATGTTATTCAAATGAGCCTGTGGTTTACTAGATGAATTTAATTATTTCTGGTTTGTTTTTGCCCTAGGGGCTAGTTTTTGATGGAAGAAATTCAATATTAGTACTTAGATGACTTGCAGTATACAAGCAACACCGCTGAGAGCGTACCAAAAGCAGTGTTCAATTATAGCTCAGTGAAGTCAGTAAGGACAATGAGGTTACATCTGTTATTCGCAGCCTTCAGTGGAGAAAACTAGGTTGCACATAAACCGAATATATAGGGAAAAAAAAAAAAAAAAGAAGATGCTGAGATCAAGCATGGGTACAATTCTGAGTGGAGACCTACAGTCTCAGAGTAATTTTTCCCCACAATAATTCACAATAATTTCTCATAATAATAAAGTTTACAATCTCAGCAGAGTCTGTAATTCCAGATTTCTCACATCTAAGGTGCTCACAGCCAGCTGTTTTAGTGGGAATAATTTTTGAAGGAACCACTGCAAAAGTTTTGTAAAGGAGACTTCTTTCCTGTATCCCACGTTAAAGCTCCTCAAATTGCTAACTGCTTTTGAAAATCAGCCTTATCAGCAGAAAGCAGAGGGGGGATACTTTGTGGTTTAACAGAGTAATAGCCAGTGATTCAAAGATAAGTAAGTCCTTGTACCGTCATGAATCCCAGGTTAAAAAAAGCAAAAACATTTTCATGTTCAGCAGAAGGAAAAAGCAGTATTTATATAGATAAGGCTTGGCAAGTGAGCTCTAGTTGGGCTAAAGAGCATTGAGGTCAGCGCTCACGTAGATTTATAATAGTACATCTCTACCAGTACACGCAGTTGTTAGTAATTAAAGAAAGATTATGTTTCAGCTGCTGCTTTGCCTGAATAGCTTCCCAGGCAAGTGCAGGAATGAGTAGGAGAACGAGGTGTGCAGCAGAGGGCTTTTAGTGCTGGTAGGACATGGCCCAGCTAATGTATGTGCACTTGTGTCGTTACCTAAAACAGTAACCAATGGATGGAGTTAATATGAAAATGCTCTACTGAAGGGTTAGAGCGTTAGAGAGGAGAAATGTGTAAAAAAAAAAAAACCAAAAAAGGTCCCCTCCTTCCTCCACAGGAGGTGCTGCCACGCACAGATGTGCGAGACAAAACGCTGACGCTGTCTCTTGGCTGCTGTGGGCCGGGAAAGAGATGAAGGAGATAAAGTGAGAAATGCACCTCTTATCTTCCACCATGGTTTGTTATAATGGAGCATCTTCACATTTGAGGACCCTTTGTGACTGAGGCACTGACCAAAAAACCATGTGGAAGATGAAGCACTGTCCAGTAAAGACCAGCCTGTGGCCAGTACGTGCCCCCGGTGCCACCAGGTCACTGGGCAGCCGTGTGGCCTGATGAAGGAGTGCTTGTTGTTCTCTCAGTCACCTTGTAGACGGTTCTGGGAATGGTCAGTGAGCCCGCCACCCATACTTAGGATCACCATCCTCGTGAAAATGGGGTGGTATTTTCTAACATTGCCTTTATACTAAAAAAAAAAAAAAAGCATAAGAAGCAAAAATGGTATTAAAATGAAAGACATGAGAAATTAGTCACTCCATTAAAGGCAGATACAGGGAAGTTAAATACCTGTCTAAGATGTGTTTTGCTGCCAGTGATTTCTGTCTGACTTTGAAGTATTTTCTGGTTAGTAGATTGACCTGTCAAACTGACTGCCAAAATACCCAGCCTTCCAGCACTGGAATCATCTCCCTTAACAAATCTATCCTGAAATTTGCTTTCCCTGGAGCTGAGATGGACTTGGAAGTGAAGCTTCTCCTTCACCTTACCCAGTTTTTGGCTGCAAGTGAATTGGCCTATGGGACTTTTCACAAACCCTTATAAGTAAATTAGTACAATTGTTCAATCCATCAGTGCCTTTCCTCATGTTCATCTTTGTCTGATATGGTTTCCTTTTTGTTAATTAATGATGCTTCTGGAATCTGCCATCCAGCTGGGAGGACATGACTTGTCTGGATATCTTAGTTGCTACAAACCCTATTGTATTTACAAAATAGAAATATGCCTTTTCCTGGTAGACGGAAGGACAGTGCTGAGTTACATCCCTCTGAGTATGCATGAGTTTAAGCACATAATTTTTAATGCCATATAACTTCCACAGCAGTCATTATTCTGACGTCTGAACGAGAATGATGAATATTGTTCATTGGAACTCCTTGATAGAAATCAGGTATAGTCATAAATAAATAAGCTCAGGTATTGCTATGTCTGGATCAGGTGATCTTTAATTATGGCTTGTCAGGTTACTGGAACTCCAAAGTATAATTCCTATGCATATCACCTTTAGCCCAATTGCCATTTATTTGCAATTTGACTGGGTTGTTCGTTAGCTATTTTCAAGAGCGGCATGTTGCTCGTCACTGCTGATGTAACATGCCTGTGCTCGGGCTCTGTGTTGACAGCGGTTAACCAGGTGTGAGCCTAGGCAACGGTCCTGCGGCACGTGAGAAGTGGACGTTCGCCTGCTCGGAGACACGGCTCTGGACACACATTTCAGGTGCTGCAGCAGCTCTGTCACTGGAAAGAGCTGGCAGCCGCTGAAAAGGACTGAGAGCGACCGGCCCCTGCTTTATTTTAAACAGACCTGCCTTGTCAGTCATTGCAAAACCATCTGTGAGCTGCTTAACCTTGATCATAATCTGTTCCTCCCGGCTGCTGAGGCAACTTTGTGCCAAAATATGTTGGGGTGGATATAAATCTTCTGGTGGGACGTGACTTCTTGGGTCACAGTCCCAGCTCATGTACAGTAGGGTGTCAGTTTCTGTTTGTTCAAGGCGGTAAGGAATGTCTCTAAGTTAATTATTACTTGGGATTTCTGTGCATCTAAGTCTCTAAAACAGAAGAACATTGTTAAACGTTTCCACCAGCACTGAGACTTCTCTCATTTTCCTTTACGTGCCCCAGCTTGATTCTGCCATGCATATTCACAATTAGTTGTATCTAATTCTGCACATGAGATTATGTCATAGGATCTTATTTGGCAGGTGCAAGGTTGGAAAATATGATTTAAATTTTTCTCCTGATTTACATTTCCCAGTAACTAAGGAATGTGTATAGCAATACCACTTGTTGCAACTCCGTAGTGCACCTGAAAATCAGTTTGTTTGCTTGTCTTACTGATCTGTTTACTGGTTTTAAGATGATAAATAGTAGCATATGAAGAATTTTTGTAAGGATGTCAAACGCTTTATATAGGTTTGTTGATATAACATGAGTGCAGAAAAAATACTCGATTTAATGCAAACATCAATAAATACAAGTCAAACATAAGCTGAACGTTAAACAAACACACGGCAATTCCAGATACGAGGTTAGCTCCATCACTGCTCTCCTCCAGCTCTGCCCACGCTTTTCGGTGAGCCTGGGACCTGCCCACAGTTCCAGCACTGTCAGTCTGCCCACAGATACTCATCCCTGTCTTTTCCACATCTCGGTTCCTTTCATTAATGGCCCGGGCTGGAGATGAGCTTTGAAGGCGAGGAGGAGCGTGCTTTGCAAATGAGAAACACTGTACGAAAAGTTTTGACAGGGGTTGTAAATATGACAAGCAATGGGAAGAGGACTCTTGCCGAACACAGTCAACATCACGGTCTACCTGAAATACCAGTTTGTGCCCAAAGTCAGTGTGTGGGTCTTAGTGTGTTGGGCCTTGGGGGGAGGGGGAATGTTTGGCTTTTAAAAAAAATTATATTCTATTATTCTATTGCCAGAGCATGTTTTTCACACAATTGCTGGTAAGACTATACTTTCCGACATGTGAAAGATTTTCTCCAAAAAACTTCTTTCCAAACCTCTGAAAGGCCAGATTCAGTCACACTGGCAAGTGTAATTTTATGGAGTGGTGCATCAGGACAGCAAGTTTTGGTACTGGCAGCTCGGTAGACCAGTGTAACACCAAAGACCAGTTTACATCTTACTTTCATGCAATTTTAACATAGAGCCTCAGAGGAAGCTCTGAGACCCAGACCTTCACTTGAAGTCTAAAGTTCAACGTTCCTCCTCCAGCTCCGTCTCTTCTTTATTGATCTTCTTTATATATTATTGTATTCAATCTTATATTGATTCTTTATCATCTTTATTTATACTTACACGCAGTATTGCCATCTGCAGGACCACACACTGAACAGCTCGGCTAGAAAATGGTGAAGACGCTACTTTGGGGTCTGCCCGATTCAGTGCAGACATCTGACTCCCAGCTTGTCGCTGTGAGTTCCCTTTGTAGTCATGGAGAAAAAAGGACACTTCTAGGCATTATTCATCTTATCTGTAAAGCAGCCGGCTGAATTAGGTCAGATGAATCACATCCTAGAAGCCGCGGTGGAAGCAAGCGGTGAGTGACTAGCATAGACAGCCAACTGCACCATAGATGTCTGACATTAGCTGAGATGAGTCCTGTTTACGAGGGCTGGTGCCAAGATCAAATGAAGCTATAGATCAAGAGCATGTCTAGGTTGGCTATTGTGTAGAAAAATTCACCTCTCTCTTACCCTTAAATAGGATTCTCAATATTTCTATTTTTTTCCAATCTGAATTTGCCTATCCTGCTACTTAGTAATTGTCCTATGGTGTTGTCGCCATACGTGACCTACGATCGCTGAAATAGGAACTTCTACGTCTTGAAATGCCATCAGACCTGAGTCACTGACACGATATGCAAAGTTCTCATTTTTTAATAGTTCCTATAAAACAGTAGTTAATCTTCTTTCTAGCAGCACAGTCAAGTTGGCAACTTACCAGCAATATTCTATGTATTCATTTATTTAGTAAGCCTGCCTTCAGCTTTACAAAACAGTATTGACACCTTATCCTTAGAAACCATGTTGCAACCAGTGGAGTGAAACTGATGTAGAGTGAAAATAAGTGCTTGGCTCTGCTGTAACATGACCAGCTATTGGAACTGGGATGAGGCTTCACCTTTCCACAGTTTAGATGGCTATCCCTACTCTCATGATAGGATTCATCAGACCCAAACATATCTCTATGAAGCTGAGATGCATTGCATCCTACAGGTACCTTATTCTGTTCTTTCATGATTTTGGAGCCTTGGGTGAGGGGGTTAAAAGTCTGCACTGGGTAAGATGGAACTGGAAAAATGTTAGACATGACAGTCAGGGAGGAATTCATTTTGTCATGAGTTCTAGGAACACTGTTACCGTGGGTTTAGTTGATTTTTGTCCTTTTTTTTTGAAATAGCATGGCATCTTTTCCAAGGTTAAAGTTATAGACATGTTCATCTCGACAAAGTCAATCGTATTAAAAACAAATCCTGTACTGGAATTACCAGTTACATAACCTATGAAACCCTTTATTAAGGACCCGTTGTCGTAACTTTTAGTGTATATAAATCATCCTTGTTCTACTGGTTTCAATGTGTGTGCATCAGTTCATGCCAGATGAGCATCTGGCCCCAAATGTTCAGTACATGTTTCTCAAGATGCTATTAAGAGTGTAGTGAGAGGAAAGGATTATGTTAAATGCTGGTTTATTTCCGTATTGGTTCATTCACAGGAGATGCACTGAGAAAAGCAAATAAATTAACATATGTCCTTTTTTTTCTTTTGCCCTCCCTAGTTCTTTCAGTGTTCCTCTTGCTGGGATTTTAGAACAGGGAAGTCCAGAATGGGGAAACTGCTCGTGTTGAAGGTTGGCTTCTGGGACCTATTTCATTTTGGATCATGTTATTTTTAAAAGGATCTGCTGAATTCCTTTGGAGTAATGAGTTTGAACTCAGTGTCTAACGGTACATGACTAACTTCAGCAGCATGCCTTACATAGCGTGGAGGAATAGCAAGGCTGCTATGGAGAATAATAGAGAATCTGAAACGTGAGTAAGGAAAAGATCCAGTTAAAAGACATGCAATGGGGAGAAAACATGAGAGTGTAAGTGATCAGATTATCTAGCTTAATTGCACATGTGAGGAAACCATATGGTGTAACTACCTTCATCATCCGTCGAACTACTCCAGAAATATTGCCTGATTAATCTTTTGGATCAATCTAAGTTTTTACCCCTATTTTGAAGATGTGAAAACTAACACAGTCTCAATAGCTGCTTGTCGAATTAGTGGGAAATCTCCAAAAAGTACTCGCTGAGTTTGAGATGAAAACTTGTATTTTCAAAACTGGCTGCTGATTACAGAAGTCCAATTAGTGGTAGCTTGTACCTGAGCTTTAGAGAAAATTATCACCTGTAGCTAACGCTTCAGGATGATGCTCACTTTGAAAACACAGCCCTGCATGTCTCAGGCTGAATACTGAATATCAGTAGCTGTGTTTGAAGAGTTGTCTCTCTAAGGTCTGTTAGCAATTTGCCCATTGCCAGAAATCAAATTCTTTTCAGCACTAGGATCTGAATTCAGAAATGATGCCCAACCCCATATTTATACCATACTGCACCTGGAGTTTTTCACTACCTTTATGTTTTTTACTCTTAGATCATGTATTCAAACCAACCTCGTGAAAACAGCAGTTACACTTGTGGTAGGTCTGCTTAGCCTGAGTCAAAGCTTACCTTAGGAAAAAATCCTGTCTGCTCTTTTCACAAGTGGAGATCTTCATGTCTCTTGTGATCCCACAAGAAAGGCCAAAACATGAATTTGCAAACAGGCCAGAGTGCCCTGCAGACACTGGCATTTCAACAAGGCTGGTGCTGGTTTGTGCTCAGCCTCTGTCCTGAAAGTTAAGACTCTGAGCTCTCTATTGGCACTTTTTAACAGAAAAATTCAGAATGGTCTCCATTTCTTTTCTCCGCTGTGTGAAAATATGAGTTGGGCAATACAATAAAAACCCAGCAGGTTGTCAGCTTTGCATTTGCAATGAGGCTCTGCAGCCCTGGTGTGGATTTTTCCAGGCATGCTCTCCATCTGCTGCAGCCACTGCCCTCCCTTCTTTCTTCCGATGTCTCCGTCTTCTTGAGGCCTGCAATGAAATGTCCTTGGCCTCGGTCATTAGAGTTTAGCTGGAATGATCTTTGCTAATCATTATCTTCAGCAACGCTAGCAGCGTTTACGATCCAGCTGTCTGCACTTCTATTCTGGAGGAGTTTTCCCCCTTGTTGGGAGAGACTGCACTTCTTTGTAGAAGGTGGGAGCTGTGGGAGAGCAGATGGGTCTAGCTTGGGTTAGAAACGGAGGTGCCATTTCACAAACTGCTTTCAGCACAGCCATTTCCATGGCAGCTGCCTTTTGTGCCCAAGACCCACATCACCGGTACTCGGATCAGTGACCAGATCCACCACTTTCCCCTCTCCTTTTGCTTCCCTTCACCTACTGGGAGACGGCGGGTCCCGTCGCCCACCGCAGCCCGGGGTAAGGGCTGCTGCGCTCTGCCGCAGCTTCCCAGGAGCTGGTGCCCCAGCCTCACTGTGCCGTCCGTCCTTAGCTCGTCACCCTAAACGAAGCCGTGCTTGGTGCTGCGCTCCCGGGGTGGGCTGGAGGGAGGAGGAGAGGGAGTCGTCCCTTTGACGTGTTCAGCTGTCGTCAGACTTACTCGGATGAAGGTTTTGTTCACGTCGGATCGCTGGGGAACAATTTGGGATTCCTTCAGCCATGGTCTTACCACAGTTGTGTTTAAAGTGCAGTGCGGATTGGTAAGGAAAATTTAAGTTTACATAAAGAGGCTGTGTTTCTCACAGGTGTTTGTAAGATGTTTAAGTTCTGGAAGTGTAAGATCTTTAAAAAAAAGACTTGCTTTTCAAAAACTAGTGGCATCCTCCTCTGAAAACCAGAGGTCTTCAGTTGGGCAGGGGAAAATCGAGGCACTGAAAATGATTATACTGTTGCTTTTGAACATGTCTCTGGGTTCAGTGGACCAGTTTGTACTGTCCATCCTGTGATATTTAGTTGACAAAGAGTCTTTCACTTACTGTCACTTCTTTTTTGCATAAGGAGAAGAAAACAAACCTACCTACCTTCTACAAACCCCAAAGTCTCATTCTATTATATGAATATTAATCCCAGCAAAGGCAAGGAAAATGAAGCACACCTCTGCCTGTCCCTCCTTACAACCAGAAGACACTGACACATCGTTAATGTTGGGCTGAAATCACGTCACACTCACTGTATTTTACAACAGGCTGCGTAAAAATACTTTTTTATGTTTGTTGAGGTTAATCTCAAGGCTTGTTTCAAGGTGAAGCTACACAACAGTTTTAAAAATTGTCATTAAAT
This sequence comes from Aviceda cuculoides, assembly GCA_035590195.1. Taxonomy (NCBI): domain Eukaryota; kingdom Metazoa; phylum Chordata; class Aves; order Accipitriformes; family Accipitridae; genus Aviceda; species Aviceda cuculoides. The sequence goes on from JAVJGG010000058.1 coordinate 17,230,008, forward strand.
CATTACAGCCCAGACCATGGGACTGCAATTTGCACATTGATCCTCCCCTGTCAGTGCCATCGACACGGACTGGCACGTGGGAGCGTCACTGCAGCAGAACCCCCCCGTGTCCCCGGCCGCTGGCCAGTGCCTCTGGTAGCTCTTAACCATCAGCAACACCAGCGGTTTAATAGCCGATCCGATGCGGAGAGCTGAACCGGGTGAAGCCGAGCAAGACGTGCAGAGGAGGGCTGTATGCATTTATGTATGTATGTAAAGGGTAGAGCGAGAGAAGAGGCACAGATTTGCTGACCAAGACTGCTGGGTCCCAGGAGCAGTTCTCTTTGCCAACCGCTTCCGTCAACTTTAAATACAATGGACGTTTATGATAATCCATTGGGAATCTTTACCGTGATTCAGTGAGTAAGCTAATACATCTGTACTCCGTATTTTAAGTTAATGGGGATATAAATATTTAAATATATGCATACTTTGCAAGGGCAATATGGTTTTAAATACTCACAATTCTGTGCCCTTAATGATAAGACATGTTTTGAAATTACTTAGTTAAACATTGAAAAATAGTTTGACCTTCGAATTAAACTAAACTAAGTAGCATTTCAGCAAACGGTAACACAGACATCCTAGGTAATTTATTGAAAATGCCATAGAACTGCAGTGAACTTCAGAAAGTGAGGAAAGGAATGGGGCATCTTCCTTCACCAAAGAATGCTCACCCTCTGGGAAGTTTTAAGAATCCTTAGCTGTTTTAGCAAGCGTGCATTTATTTCACAAATGCATTTGAAAGATCCTGAAAGTTATGAAGCTTATTTCCCATTACACTGCGTGGTATGTTTGTCTTTAAAGAATGAACTCATATCTTAGGTAAGTTATTCAAGATTTCACTGTATTGTATGTATGTTGGGTCATAGCATGCGAAATGTTTGTTTAAAATGTGTAACGCTGCATTTATTTGCCAAAAGAGGCTGTCCAAAACTTAGGAAGGCTGGGAGTCAGAATGCCTGGATTCTGATTCCAGTTCCACCAAAGACAACTCTTCAGCCAAATACACATTAGGTAATTTTTATTAAGTCCGTGTTTTTTTCATCTCTGAAATGGGTGTAAAACTAGAACTTACTCAATAGCAGTGTGGAAGGAAACTTAAAATGTGCATAATCCAAATCTTCAAGAATTGTAAAGCTTTGGACTCAGCTGGTTGCTTTCTACTTGAATAGAAGTGTCTTTTCCCCTGGAACTGGATGGCAGCTGAAACAATCTCCTCTGGGTCTTTCAGTAATGTTTTTTTCTGTGAATTATTTAACTGTTTTTGTCTCTATTTATTCTTCCATAAATGAGATAAAATAAGATAAGCCCGAAGATACTTGTACATTTTCGTTAACCATATGATCATAAGGTTTGTGTATCTTTTCCTTCTGCATTGTTTCTTTTTCATTACTCTTTGTCATCTTCATTTATCAAGGCAAGTTTTAAATCAATGCTAGAAATCCTTTTGAATAGGGACCTTGTCTTTCCAGGTCTCCAATGAAAAGGCTAGCGTTCTCTAGAGCACATTAAAATAAATGCCAGAATTCTGGATAGTTTATCAATCTAAAGTCCATCCTTCCTCCTCTCCGTGTACTCAGAGGCAGATAGGCCACTGCTGTGGGGTCAGCTTGCCCCCGTTCTGCATGCTGCACATGAATACAGGAACCGGGCAGCCTAAAAAAAGAAAGAACAGCAACAGAGACACAAAAAGGATCGCAAATGCAGGACCGTATTCATAAATATTTCCCTTTCCCCACCTTCCCCTCTCCAAAGACAAGAAAACAACAAATGAGCCTGGAGTAGACAATGCAGCTGGAATCCAAATCGGCACATTCCCAGGAGCGGCGGAGGGACGGCGGCTTCAGCTCCACGCGCCCAGGGGACCTGCTTGGGTTAATGCTCTCGTCCTTGGTCTCCCGGAGGCTCCGGGTACTTTGCCTTTGATGCCCGTTGAGCTGCTGTGTAGAGCAAGGCAACCGCTGCCAGTTTAATGGGGCATAGCAACTGAACCCCTGCAGGAAGATTTTCCAAATAAATTGATGGAAAAATAGGATCATCTTACTATATGCTCCTTCACATTTCAGTGGGGATGAAGTGTGTTTGCAAATTCATGTTTTTTCAGTAAGGGTTAAGGGCACCCTAACCCCAAAGACTGTGTACAATGGGTACAGTTATTAAAGTTCATATGCACCAGAGTTATGCTCAGCAGGCTTAGAACTGCTCATTAAAATTTTTTTTTTTTTCAAGTGTAATTCTTTGAGCACTTTACGTCAAAACAAAAGATGCTTGGAATGTGTAGGCAGTGCTTGTGCAGGCTCTACAATAGAGCCATGAGTAAGAGGGAGAGCTCTCTATTATGCACATTCCCCTTAAAACATGAAGAAAGCTGGCAAGTCCTGTGCAAGCATAAGTAATACCGATGAGGAATTTGGAAGCTTAAAAAGAAAGGATATATTCAGACCCAGTCATTACAGTCTCAGTTCTTTGATTGTCTGGATGAGGAATGCCAGGGATAAAAAAGGGATACACAGAGAATTAAATGAGTACTCTTGTATAGTCATCAAGCCCCTGTATTATCCGTTGCAGAACCAGAATTCAGTCATTAGAGAGGTAGGCTGAGCTTTTTCCAGAGAACTGAGCTATCCCTCTGGAAGTCAGTAATATAGCTCCCTAACCGCTTCTGAAAAACCTACCCACAAAGCTTGATTAGGCATATGCTCCTTGATATAAATGGCTGAGTCTTCATCTCTGTGAAAGCCATTTATCTCTGTAAACAACTGTGCTTCACTGCGTACAGAATGGAGACAAGCAAAAAACCCCCACCAAACCCCAATCAAAAAAAAAAAAAACAAAAACAAACAAAGCAAGCGGTATATCTCATCATCTTCCTCGCAACAGCTGGGCAGTGAGGGTCATACATGTACATTGGGGTGTTTTTCTGTTTCTGACACACTCTTCTCTCAATGCCCACCAAGCTGACTGTGAGGTGAGCTTGCAGGAGTTCAAACAGAGGAGTCAGCTTTTTGGAAAACAGTGCTTGTGGTTTCTGTGATTTGCCAGCACTCAACCTCTCCCCTGTGCAGGCGCACAGTGCTGTCCCCAGAGCACCACTCCTGGCTCGTGAAGCATCGTAAGAACAGGCGTTCCTCCGCGGACATGCTTGGAAGATGACAATCTCTGGCAGCGACAGCCTGAGCAGGGTATGCTTTAGGAGCCAGTTAGTATCAAAGCGTGACAGAAAAGGCTCATAATGTCAAAGGACTTCAAAAGTAGTGATTCGTACTGCTCATTTTTAAACTTTTAAATTGCAGAAAGGCAGGTATTTCCTAATTTGAATCTCTTTTTTAGAGCCTTAACAATGTAACAGAAAAGCAGGCTGTAGTCCTACCTTTTCGAAAAAAGAAGGAAAAAAATTCACTAGCATAGTGGCTTATCAAACTTAACCATTTTGCGTTTAACCCTGTACCGTCAGTGTGAGCAGCGAATGATGCTTTTATTAACTCGGCAGTCAGAATCTCTTCCTACACAAAGGATTTCCCTGGACCAAGACCACTCCTAAGAGATCCAAAGACATGTTTACACTAGCAGTTTAGTTCGGATCAGGAGTGTACTTGGGAAGCAAATATCCTGTCCCATTTACTGTACCTGCATTCTCAGTGTGAAGTGGTTTTGGAGCACACAAACTGGATGCCCCTCTGAAGAAATGAGGAGATGGGGTCCACCAAACACCAGGCATTCTGTGTAGGGCCCAAACGAGAGCTGGCTGGAAGTAAAATCCTTAAAATGTGTACGGGGTGGCCCTCAGCTCTTCCGCACCCACTGTTTCGCTCTGTGTACCCACTCCAGTTCCGCTGTGGCACTTGCTAACGCAGAGATGCCCTGGACTTCTAAAGGGGACAGTCAGAATCAGGCTGGCACTCAGCCAGAGCAGCTATTAGCTTGCCAGCCTTTGCAGTAGTTTGCGCTGAGATCATGGAGAGGTGCCGAGCAGGAAATCTATAACTGCAGTGTGGGTGGCGTTTAAAACAGTTTTTAGCTTTACGTTAGATGAGGGTTTCCAAAAGAGTGGTCTTAGTGACTTTTTTTGCTGCTAGATAAGATGTGTTGTTCTCTCTCTTTTTTTTTTTTTTTTTCACACTGCGCTCATCATCGTTATGTGGAAGGTTGTGTCAGGATCGAGCAAGTTCTAGACAATGCCAGCAAAAAAAATGGCAGTAAAACCACTGTCACAAGCCATCCACTGTCACAAGCCATCCACTTTGAAACGAAGGCAAGGTAGAGCAAGTGTTACAAACACTCTGTCGAAGAGATCATCTGGGTGATGTAACTGGATCTGTGACCTTCCTTAACTCGCAGGGGATCTTTTCTGCTCAATAGGGCCCTGAAATAGCTGACTTCTGGCTAGATTTAAATAAGCCACTTGTAAATAATTTTGTCATGTGTACTGGGAGGGAAAAATTCTGGCTGCAATTGATTTTGCTCCTGTACTTTCACAGCATTTTGCCACAAGCCCTCAGTATTGACAGTCTTCCCAGACCTACAGTGAATTCACAGTGGCTGCCCTAAATGTCTCATGTCTGCTATTTTCTCTTTTCCTGCGCGTTCATGTTGAATAAATATCAAAACCATTCCTGTGCCTGAAATATTTGAATACTGTGGTAAAGTCTCTGAAAAGGCAAATGGATAAGATTGTTCTGGGACCAACTGTGTAAAAGACACTTTACTAAGAAGGTGCAGTTGGGAACAAAACCCAGCATACTGTTAATCTGAGTTACGCTATGTTTGTATCTACTGGAAAGCTTATATTCATTTTTAAATGGTTGGATATTATGATTATGGAATCTTTTGCTACAATCAGCAGTTCCAATCTAGCTAAGAGTACTGTAAGTGATCATGGGTATCATCTCACATTAGACCACTGGCCCGTCTTTGGAAGGACGGGGTAACCTCAGACATAGGCCACTGAGCTCTTGTTGTACAGGAACACAATGGGAGTCTTTGAGCTGGTGACCTACAACTGAAAGCCAAATAAATCGTTATGACAGATGCTACTTCTCTCAGAAAAGGCCAAGTGCTGACAGCCTTTGAAGGTGGCCACCTGGCAAGGTGTTCGGTGTTGGCCCTGCTTTGAGCAGGAGGGTGGACGAGAGACCTCCCGAAGTCCTCTCCACTCTGAACGACTCTGTGATGATGTTGACAGGACAGTGGAGAGGAAATATGCTGGAAGTAGCTTATGGCAAATAAGTTTATGTGCCTCTCAGAAGTCCTAGATGTGTCATTTAAATGTAAGCCAAATACTGGTTTATGATGTTGATGAAATCAAGAGAGCTGCAGGCCATTACAGTACAAGCGTGAAAGATTGCATTAGTGAATCAGATACATGGTTAAATTGGCAATAACACATCTTGACTCCTTCCTCTGTGATCTCCTTCCTTCTACTTCAACACACAATACTTGACAGTGGCAGAAAATGTAGCGGCCACTTCAGTCTTGACAAAGTTGGTAAACAGAAAATGCGTTTTTTCTTCCATGCTGAGAGTGGCCAGCTCTTTGTTGATCTTTCAAATAAAGAGACCCAACTGAAACACGGCTTTTCAGCGGTCCCCTGTGTTTAAACACGCTTAGTTGGCACAGCTGCAGAATCTCCTCAGGTTGTTCAGTTTCAGTTTGCAAGAAAATCTCCGTATCAAAGCTTGCCCCGAACATGCTAGCTCAGGCTTGCGAGGGTCTGGATGTGGCAGAGCGGAGCTTGGTGTGGGCTGAGACATCCCGGTCTTCAGCGCGACAAACCAGAGCTCACGCAGAGCGAGCGAGTGTAACGCTCCTCTGCAGTCCACCGTGTAAACATATTCTTGCGCCCCTTCAAGTCAATAGCATGTAGGTTTTTTTTTTTTTAAAGAGTTGTCTGGCACCTACCTGCATCATGAGTCACCTTTGATAATGTGCCTCTCTGAGCTCCCAGTCTCGATTGCTGGTGCTTCCACTGACAGCGAGTCGGGAATGGAGGGCTCTTATCTGCGGCTCCACAAATCGAGCATCAGACGTTTCTAGCGTTTGACAGCAGAATCGGTCGTCATTTTAAAAGGTTCTTGTGTACATTTCTGTGATTTCATGGTGGGTTTACTGCAGAGCTGCTGAGAAAGGAAAATATTCATTTGCCTGCTGCAAAGCATAGGCAAGGAGCCAGCTCTGTGCTATTACAATATCTGATCTCTGTTAGGCAAACATCCTTCTGAAAGCAGTTAATGTTTCTGTCTATTCAATTCTGATTCACAGTTCAGCACTTTCTTCACTCAAACACCCTGGGGAAGATTGTTAACCGTATTTTTCTCTTCTCCTTTTATCTTTATTCCTGGATTAAGAGAAGAAATTATTAATTCATATTACAGTCCTTTTTTCCCCTTGCAGTAAATCTTCCATGATATTTTTTTGCTATTGCTATGCTGCATGTCACGTATATCCCTGTTAATTTCAGGCTGAAATTGGGAATTGTTTGCATGAAAAACACGTTGCATAGTATGAACTGTACCATAGGGGGTACATGTTGTTAACTGATGCATATGTGCACATATCTTCAAAGGCATTAGAATGTGCTTTTCATCAAAACCAATGAATTGCTCTAAAACATTTCCTAACAAACATCCTTGATTAATTTTTTCCTTCTGTTTATGAACACAGATCATAATATTTAATACAGTCACTAGTAGAATCTCAGCAGTAATTTTTTATCTGCTGTTCACTTGCTGCCTAAGCATAACAAACACTTTACAAAAATCAAGTGACATAGGTCATGAGGTGTGCTTTCTTCTTTCTGAGAGGATATGAGTGACTATTAAAAGAGGCTTTTCTTCTGTGAATACAAACTTTAACATCATTTTTCTATAAATACCACGCAAAACACAATTTATACTTATCGCTTGTATTCCTGCCAGGAAATTTAATTGCTGTTCACAGAGAGCAAGTATGGAGAAGCAATTTCATTTAAATATTTAAACCTTTCCAGTATATGCTTTACCAGAAAAAAAAAAAACAAACAAACCAACAACACCAGAAAACTCTTAGAATCGGAGGAAACTTTGCATTTACCAGCACCAAGGCTGGACGTGTCTTTCTCATCAGTCAATCTGCTGATGCTTTCTCTACCACAGCAGTTGCCCTCTACACCTGTAGTGTCCGTATGGAGCCCTTGCCTTTCCAGAGGAACAGACACGGGAGCTAATTATTCTGGTGATGATCCTCCAGGTAAAGGCTGGGGAGCGTTTTGGAAGCGCAGCACAAGCCTCTCCCTGCTGAACCAATATGCTTCGCATGCTGAAATGCTGAATAAATAACTTCCCTCTGAAATCAATGAATGTTATATATTGCTCCTCCATTTAAATAACACCCCGTTATCTCAGGGCTTCGGGGTTAGAGCTGTGTAATGTGAAGGCAAGGTATCCCGAGGCGGTTTCAGGCTTCATTTGCAGCCCGGGCTATTCAGCAATCGTTTTCTTCCAAACACTTCTTGCTTGGTCCCGCTGTGGCTTTGCTGACAAATTCCCTCCGCCGTGACGGACCACAGCAGCCTCAGGTGGGGAACGTAACACCTTACTGGCCAGCCTTTCCCTCCGAAGGGAGGCCAAAGCCCCCGCGGCCGGTCTAGAGCCTTCCCGCCGCCACCGCTTCGCGCAGCGGTACCTGCCGAAGGATCACCGCGCTCGCTCTGGGGACGAGGGGGTTAAAGGAGGGCTCCGAGCTCCTGCGCTGGGGCTGCTGCTGCAGATGTGGCTGCCCAAGCCAAGGCAGCTGGGCACGGGGGGGGTCCGTCTGTCCTCGCCCCACGCTCCGTCATCTCTATCAGCATGGCCGGAGGGGGCTCGGACGACAGCTGTGCCTCGCGAGCTCGGCTTCCCAGGGTAGGAGGTGCCAGATTAAAAGCTTCAACAGTTCTTTTATGGTGCTACAGCAGGAGCCTTTTGCAGGAGGGTCCGCCGCTTCTAAATACCTGCGTTTCCACAAACACGTTTTAGCAAAGAGCTCAGCATTGCCCGGCTTGCCCGGGGTCTTCCTAAGATCCTGCCGTCGGTGCCTGGGATCTGGAGGGGGGCCAGCGGGCTGCATTTCAGGACGTGGGTGCGATTCAAATGAGATTTAGTTTTCTTTAGCAAAAGTCCAGCATTAATAGTTTGTTAACATCGACATACTGAAGCTAGAACAGCACAGCATAAACGGATGCCAGTGAACTTTGTATAAACGGAAAAGACATAGGGGTGCTCGTCTAGTCCCAGCCATGACCAGCTGCACCCAGTTGCGTGGGGGAGGTACGCTTGTGGGGTACGAACGGGCAGCACCAGCCCTCTCCAGAGAAAAGAGCTCAACATCCCTGCTTAAACCGACACAGGAAAACATCTCCCCAGCTGTCAATCCTTCAGCCTCCTACAAGAGGGAAAAATTGCTGCGGTTTATCGTGATTACGTATCAGTTTAACCGGTGTTTATAACCAAATATTTTACCCACATGGAAAATAAATTTCAACAGTCAAATATAATACTGAATTGAAAAAATACAAATGGCGCTAGGAAAATTGTATCCTTGCCTGTGTAAAAGCAGCAGCAGCACCAGGGAGAGAAATGTCTCATGCAATTCTTTATTTTGAAAGTTGCTATTTACTTATTTCTAAACAGTTAAGGTTGCTTTGAAAGGAAGGAATGCGTTCTTTTCAAGATTTGCGGTTTTATTCCTGAAGGTCATGAATTTTGGCTCTGCAACTCATTGACCTAGTCAGGAAGAGACTTGAAAAAAAATCAAGCAGTACTGAGCAGTCAGTGTATCCCTGAGCATCTATATAGGAGGGAAGGTTTCTTATAAATTAATTTTCCTTGTCTCCAAGAAGCCTTCTCTGTGATTCATATGGGTCAAATAAGTTCCTCTCAGGAGAACAATTTAGAAAATTCAAAGGTAATCCAGTTCTAGGCTCTCTGCCATCCAGGTGCTTGTACCCAGCAGGAAAAAAATATCTCCTTAATCCTTTTTTGTTTTTATAATTACTTGTTTTTCTGCTTCCCAGCAGTTCTTCTGTTCAGTACAAAAGTTACCATATCCAATTATACCTTTTTGTCCTTGCTTTTAAATCTTCACATCTCCTCAGTTATCTATTAACACAAGATTAATCACTTGATTAAGCTCAGATTTTTTTCTCTTCTTGCACGGTGACAGCCACCAGCCATTTGGTGGCACGTTCTTAGATTTTTCTGCGGCCAATATATGTGCGACTGCATGGGGAAAAAAGGGAGTAAACTAGAGAGAAAGCAAGAGCAAGAACACTAGTATCACATTTAGCATGGCAAATGCTGGCAAAGACCAGTTTCCACATGTGATCATCTAATAGCTTCTGATCTACACTGCTTTGCGTTTCATTTTTATGTAACAGAGGCCGACAGGAAGGGCACTTCTTGGCAGTTAATGATCAGTCATTGACCCAGTCAGTCAGTAACTGGAAATATCTGACCTCTATGTCTTCCTTCCTTTGATGATTCTCTTTAATCATATACTTTTTAACCTTTCCTGTTGGATCTAAAACTGTGTGCTTTGATATTAATGCAACGTGCCATACTATAGTGAAGAGATTTTTTTCCCCCACACTGTTCCACACTGACAGTTATTGTAACCAAAAGGAAAGCAAAATCTCATTCTGAAAGCTCCGTCATATTTACACTGTCTTCTAAGGGTTTCTCTTTCCCTCTCTTACCTTTGCTGGGGCTGGTATCACTTTGTACTGTCCATAGCATCTAATCTTCAGAGTTCAGTTCAGAAAAAGCCCTGAATTTGTCAATGATTGTTTGCTTAAGGTCTGCTACAGTATGGGTATTTTAATCTAGGGGATTTAAAGGTGTCCAAAATTGCCTTTCTCTGACAAAAATACAGTGGTTGATGAATACTGTAGCTTTTCTTTGGGAAGAGGTTAACAAAATTTTAGTTTTCAGATTAGTTGCTTTTTATTTTTTAAGCCATTTTGAGTTCAAATGTTGGTATGAGCAGAAATCGATTTATTGAATTACATTGTATAGTGACGTTCATAAAAGAACTTTGTTTTCTAAGCCATTTTTTGAATAGCTGCATTTGTTAAATATTAGTAAATTTAGTAAATATTTATACAGTTCTGATCAGGGAGAAATGTTCTGATTTATTTAGGTACATGTGAATACAAAACGGAATCTCAAATTTTACAAAACGTGTTATCACCTAATCATTCTCTTAAAAATCACGCCTAGCAAAGCATTGAAGGCCATGCTTAACTTGGCAGCCCTCAGCGTTGAAGCACAGAGCTCAAGTCAAGCATGGGTGCTACTGCTCCGACCTGCCGGAGCCTTAGAGCGACGGCTTTCCTTCCCATGACTGAGGCTTGGAAACACATTAGCGATGCAGCAGACGTGGGGCAAGTTCGACCCAGTGACCCAATTGACTTCCATGGTGATATTTTATTTTGTCTTCTGGTTAAGCCTGTAATACTATTTCATATATGGCATAACATACAGTGTAATCCACAAGAAAAACCAGGCCATCCAAGGGCACTGATCCAGACCCTCTGTAAATGAAAAGCAGCACATGTCCAATGATCTTAATGGCCAGCAGTCTCTGGTATTTCCATTAACATAGTGCCTCTAGCTGGAAAGATGCAGGGAAGTCAATGTAATGTATTCTGGTCTTCTTTTGATGAAACGCAGAGCTACTCTGTCCTGCCCAGTGTGGTATTTGACTCAAGCATCACAGAAAAGGTTAGAGGTGTTTATGAACTGTATCTTTAAGCAAGAGAGTTTATGTGTTATAGCATTCAGGTAGGTTTGGACAATATTCCTAAAGTGATATGAAATTTACTTCTTGATGCCTTTTGAATTATTTTTTTGTGAAGTGTTTGTTCAAATTACGATGCTTCAGTGAATCTGAAAAGTCACTTATCACTGAAAAACCTGGACACCCGAGATACTACAGTAACTTTCTATACTGAAAATAATATAATGTTGGTATAGCACTTTATGAGCCTTGTGCTTCATTATCTACAATAAGATTTTGCCTTCTCCAAAGCACCACTAAGTCTGGCCATTAGCATTATGAAAAGAATGATTAACTCATTTGCAAGAGTTTTATTATTCTCATTCCCTCATAGGAAAAAAATTTGCTAATAAACTCTACTTAGTAAAATAGTCAAAAAAGCATCTCTAGATTGCATAATTCACATTTATTAAAGTTTATTATATTTTCATCTTATTTCCTGTTGTTGGCATTAGAGATCTGACTGTCTATTGTATTGGTCTCTGTGCTAGCACATTTTTCCAGCTTCCACGTAAGTCAAGGCATCTTTGAGCATCACACCAAAATTTTGTATATATTTTATATCTAGACACAACTAATCATCCAGGTATGGCAATCTGACTGCTGTGTACATACAAAACCAGGAGTGAGATGTATATTCATGTATATAAAACGAGATTTTTTTTGAATGCTAATTCATTGAAGAGTCTTGCGTTTTTTAACGCTAACACTGGCAATTTTTTTTTTTTTACCTTGTAAGTTTTTTAAAAATTAAATAGCCTTTTTTTGACTTCACACTTATCCAGCTGCCTGAGATTCTGCTGAACCACTCACACTTAAACCATGGTCTTTGTCACTATCTGCTATATAGCTGACACTGGCAAATAAACTGCTATCACAGCTGTGTTAAGGTAGAATGCAGCATCCACTTATGTTGTATTGTTTAAGATATTCATAAATACTTGTACTTGGTCAATATCGTTATCTTTAATAAATCTGTACTGCAGGCTGTAGATCAGTACGTTTAGAAAAACAGGATTAAAATATATGAGGTAAATAAATATTACAATAGGCCTGTTTATATTCGTATCATGACGCTGAGGTTACACCTACTTTCTGAATAACAGAATGCCTCAGCCAGGCTTCTTCAGAAATAACTCGGTTTAGAGAAGGGGACCACAGCATTTGTAGGGTGGGAGAAGATGGATAACCAAGGACAAGGATTTGCTGGGGGAGGATTATAGCCGAGATACAGTCTCTAAAGAATGTTAGCACAGTAGAACAAACCCGATTGCAATTTTTTGGAGACAAGGGTGGTGTATGAGAGGACTGTGTAGCCGGGAAACTCACAGTGGTCACTTCTGCGTCACCTTCCAAGCTGAACTCAGCTTTGCACAGCCTAAAATACATGTACGCGAGGCGAGTTGGCCAGCCTGGGCTTTGCTCGCTGTGTGGAGCTGTGCCGGAGCCTGGAAAGGCTCGCCCAGCACATCAGCCAGGCGTCGGGAGAAAGATGAGCCATCGCTTCTTCCCTGCAGACCTTACTCACGTAGAACTCATTCCTGGACCAAACCAGGCTGTCCAGACTAGTTCATCCTGACAGTAGACCGTTTTCTGCCTCTGTGCTAACAGCGGTAGGGAAAAATCCACAGGCACCCTGGAGAACATTTAGTTGGTGGGCCTTACCCCTGAGAGCGGGCTCTCATTTCTGGCACCAAGCAGCCGGAGAGCAAAACGAACTGATATTCAAAATGCCCGGCCTCCTCTCACCTCTAGAAATTTGAAGAACACGGCCTAGCATCTTGTTCACCTCACAGATCCCTGCCTTGATTTCCTTGGTGACGCTAAGGAAGATGCCTACCCGTCCCCTTCTGTGTCTTCAGTGGTGACAACTGCAACGATCGCTTCGTGAAGCGCCTCGAGACCAACGGTGAAAAACGGCACCCGCCAGCTGCCGCCGAATAACCGCACCAAGGCCTGCCTCGCTCGCGCGGGAGAGCGGCGCGTGCTGCGCCGGGGCGAGGGGACGCCGGGGAGCCAGCCCCGGTTTGCGACTCAGCTCATTAAACATTAATGAAATCCTTTCGAAAGAGGGAGTTTTGCTTCACACTTCGGTACATTTAAATCCAATCGGTAAATGTTTGTTTTCCCCATTTAAGCTCTTTAATTTATTCCTCAATTTCCTCGCCTTCGAAATGATAATAAAACGTACTAGATTTGAAATAGAAGTCTCCAAACAGGATTTTGGCAATCTGTTAGGAGTTGCAGTACCTATGGATTACCCTGTAAATCTAAATTATTGGCACTCATGAGAGATTATTTCCATTTATTTTGTTTTATTGTGTAATATTTTGCAGCTATGGCTGCAGTGCTGTTATTAACTTGTGATAGTTCTAAGCCCTGGTAGGTGATTAGATCATTTACTATGTAAAACTCGGCCTCCAAAATCAGATGGTGCTAAGCAGTGGAGCCATAGGAGTCCCAGCTGCTCAGCCTCTCCAAGGATTTGACCCCTACCTTATTGGATAAATCTCAACAGAATTTTAGTTTGCTATTGCAAACAGTTACTAGAATTTATTTTTTATTGTCCTGCTATAATAGAGATAAGATACAGAAAGCATTGCTACAGCACAGGATGATTTTACTTTATACAAAGGAGTTAATGACAAGAAAACAGTCTTTCCAGATACAAAGATAGTTTACTTATTGTAAATTTGCTTTCAACCATTTGGAAGGAAAGTATTTTTCTCTGTTGAAGTTAATTCCTTTCCGTATTAGCATGAATCACCTATGTATCTTAAAAAATAAGATGCCTCTCTATATTAAAATGACAGCTAGCATTGGTGAAGGATAATCTTGCAGTGCAGGCATTGAGGAGATAGGGTGTTGTCACAAACTCACTGCTGAACCTCAGGCACATCATTCTGTTAGATTTCTTGCCTGTAAAGTGAGATAACTCATCCTCCATAGCTAAGGTAGGATTTTTCTTCTTTTTTTTTTTCCCTCTCCACATTCTCGCGCATTAGATGGGTCTGAATTTCTTCACTTAGGGAAAAAAGTAAAACTATGAGTTTGCTCATGAAGCACCCGAGCAGACCTAATTCAAAAGTCTTGAGAATTGTGAAGTCCAGCACCAGTTTCCACAGGGAGGAGAAGATAAAGGACAGGTAGAAACTGAGTCACTGGATGCAGGTTGTGAAGATTTTTTTTCTAGGCAGCTGGAACATGGCTGAGATATGTCTTCTGTCAAAGGCTTTCTAAGTCCAGCTGCAGACACCACTGATGCGGGCAGTACTTCTTGTTCCAGGCAACTTCAGTACTGACTGGAGTTGGTAGTAGCTTGAATTATAAAGGGTTGTATCTGTACAGATTTTTATAAATGTATTTTAAAATTTTACAGATTGCCACTGTAACCACATACACAACCAACACCAGCTTTTTCAGTTAAGTCAGTGACAAAGATGGAAGAAGACCCCAGAATTCTGGTTCCAAGTCAGTTCCAAGTCCTGCATTTAATAGAAGACAAAACCTCTTCGCCTAGACACTCCCAATATTTGGTTAGAAAGTATAAAAATGTATTACTCCTGCTATGTTATGACTATTTGGGGCTCATTTAATGCATTTTTACTGTCCTAGCCCAATTGATCCAGACATAACTGAAATAATATTATTTAAAGAAGCAGGTAAATGTTATGTAAAAGCAGAAGCATGCCATCAAGAATTTCAGTTCCTACTAAACTACATAAAAATGCTGGAGGGAGCGTTCAGCTTTTTTTCCCTAAACTATCAGTTCTGGCTTAGGTTTCTGACCAGAAGTCAATGACAGCGGTTAATTCAAACAACAATTTGAACAGCAGTTTAGAAGAGATGTGATTTTAACTCCTCACTGCCCATACTTCTTATGCTAGCAGAATATGCAAGGCAGGAACTTCTCTCTTCAAACAGAAAGTATTCGTGTTTGGTGGATATGCTTACAGACTGATGTAAGTGGTTATTTTAGTACCTTTTTTCCTGTTAAGCCAAAGCAATAAATAAAAATGCCTATAGGCTGTACACATACCAGTGCTATTGTAGGAGCTGGAGAAGAGAAACCAGTACAATGGCAAAGGGAAGGGCCACAGGTTATCCTGTAAAAGGTCCTGAGAGAGAAGCACAGTAGATCCTTGGAGAATTACGAGCTAATTTTAGGCTTTGCTATCATTCTGTAACCATTTTCCTAAAAATCAAATCACCGTAAAAACCAGCATGTGAAATCAAAAGTGTAGATTTTGTATTATTTTTTTTTTATCCTGCAATCTTGTCAAGTAAAGTTTTGAGAATCCTTTAAAACAGAGGTTTAAAAAGTCACCCTTCCTGTGGCAATCTCCAGTAATAACTAAGGGCACACCACTTAACAGCAGAATAAAATCACAGTTTTCTTTTTTATTATTTAACACTCTCTGACGCCCGCTTTTTTTTCTCCTGAAAGCTGCTGCCATAGAACATCTGTCATGTTAAATAGTACTATTTTCTGTCAACAGAAAACTGTACAAGTGCAGTTAATTTCCCTCACCAGACTCACTGGTAGCATTCAAATATTTCAAAAGTAAGTGACCACAGGGCTTAGTTTTCTATGTTTTAAAGAAGCCACTTCAAGCTATATTTAAATAAAGAATGTAACTTAAAGAGTTTGGCAAAGGTTCCTTAAACAACTAGTCCTTTTGAAAATCTCATCTGCTCTTTTGCTCCTCCTACATTTTAACGGCCACTTGCCAGAAATTTAGGCAATTGTCCCCCTCACTAGCTTTGTGTCTGATTAAGCTCTTTTTCACCCTTGTTTTTCTCATAGGGCAGTGAGGTTCCTACACATCTGTGGGAACACTCAATTTACCTACATACCCCACGATGGCTAATTATATGCAACTACTCTCACCAGGGTTGACTCAAGGCTTTTAAGTCATCCGTGCAACCGGGTGTCCCAAGGGAGCCAATGTCATCAAACATGTTGGCAGAGAAAAGTGACAGTGACCTTGAAGGAGACCCCTGGTGAAATGGCGTTGTGGCTTCTGCTGCCACCAAAGATGGGAAATGTGGGAGAGCCAATCTGGGATATCGAAGCCGTTTCTTGTTTTGTCCCCTCACAGTACCTTCCAGTCCACATGCCCTTTGCTGCCTTTGGCAATTCTCTGTTTTGCCTTGACCTAGCGCCTGCATCGCTCCTCAGACGTCTTTTAGAGACTGAATGTGTGAAGAAGGTTTATCTCTAAACCTCAGTTTTTCTTTTCCTATTAAGGAAGTCTTTGATACTAATAGGTGTTTGGGAGGAGATGAGATGCAGGTTGTTAAAAATATTTATGGCTGGAGATACTGTGATTTATAAGCTCTATAGCTAAAGGACTCTCTTTGCATTCCTTTTTCATCTTGCTAATGTTCTCTGAATGCATCCTACCCAGAAGGTCTATGTCCTTTCTGCTGTCACCTCCTCGGTGTCTGATCTACAGCCCCTGTTCTGCCCAAATTCACCAACACAGCTCATGAGAGCAGTCGTTGGCAGGCCTTTACACAAAAACTTTCTATACGCTTGGGCATGCGCCTATCATTGTTCTTGCGGTAAAGAGAAAATCTTTTGGAGCCATCATTTGCAAGTTTTTATTTGTCCATTGAAAAACGTGTTTTCACTTTGATTTCTCTTATGTAGAAACACAGACTTAAATGTCTTTCGATTACTGTTTTGTTTTGTTTTCTTTTCTTTTTCCAAGGAGGACTCCAGTTATGTTTCTCCTTGGTTTACTGTTTAACTGAGTAATTTAAAGAAGTTTATTTACTTATTCATGGTGTGGTCTAATCATATCACTGGGCAGATTGGGTTGAAAAGCATTAAAAAGAAGCTAGTTTCTCATTGTGTGAACATCACATCTTTATAAGAAAAATAACATGAATTGCAACAGAAGAGCAACTGACCTTAGAAAAAATACAGGAGGTCAGCACAGGGACACTCTCACATACTTAAAGCAACAAAGGATGACTTGTCCAAGCATTCTGTCTGCTCTTCAAAATAAAATTCATATGATCAGACATCCATGCACGCTGTGGTATGTGTCCTTCGCACATTTTTGTCAGTCTCATCAACTGAGTAGCTTACTCAATAAAAAGCAATCAAAAAAAGAAAATTTCCTTATGCATCTGATAAGGGTGTTACATTACCAACATTTGCAGCAACATTGCACCAGGCTGAGATCTGGTCAGAGCTCACAAAACTACCCGAGTCGGGTCTTACTGGCAGGGCGATGGTAAGCTTCCAGCAGCTCCCAGGAGTCACAGAGTTCAGCGGTGATTAAGGACGTGCCACTCTTCCCCTCCGAGCCAAGACCGTGACAGCTTGTAAAGCCCCAGAACTAAGCTAGGAATATGATGTCAGCTTTTGGACACAACGTAAAACTCAAGTCCTATCTACACCTGGTCATTAAAAATCCCTTTGGAGGACATACTGTGGTAACTCCTCCATCCTGGACAGATGCCACTTGGGTTTACTCCCTCATCTGACAGCCGACGTTCCATCCGTAGCCTCCAGTGAGGGTGCTGGTCTGGTTTTGTGGACAGGGCTGGTGGTGGGAGCTCTGCCTCACGCACAGCTCTCATCCTCTGCATGCCCAGTGTGATAGCGTGCTCTTCAGCTTTCAGGCTTGCTAGAGAATCCCAGCAACGAGAGCACACAGAGTTTAACGAGGAAAATAGATAACCTCGTTGCTTGAGAAGCAGAGTCACATAGGAGTTTTGTGGATTATCCTAAACTTTTGCATATAAAACCTGTTTAACATTCCACTCAACCACTTCAGTACTGACTCCCTCTTACAGTTATGACCCTTAGTTTGTTCAGAGATTTTTTTAGTATATGTGGGGTTAACTATGCTTTGAGCATGCTAAAGTTCCTACCCCCTTCAGACTGGACTTAAACCGTTACAAATCAAATGGTAGAACAGCACACACAGTCTGCATTGATGTAAATAACTACTCGATATTCACAGTCATAGAAATGAAGTATTTTTTCTCTCCTGACTGCCAGATTGGATAACTGAATAGTGTATGTTCAGCTCTATAGTTACAGCATGGAAAGTATAAGCTGTGAATGGTGAATGCTCTGAGCTCTCTAAATTACCTAAAGCAGTCTTTTAGTAACTGTAAGGTGGTTATCCAACTGCATTACAACCAACCCTGCGTATCCAATTGAAAAATTGGACTTTGACAGTTCCCAGCGCCATATAGCTCCAATTTTGTGACCCTACTGGATTTTGGATAACAAAAGAAAGCTGTCACTGGTTTAGGAATATATATATATTGCCAATTCAAAGCTCCAGGTCAGCATACATTGTGGAGAAGAGATGAAAGCTTTGTGGAGTGGCTGCACTGTTGGAAAAAACTATTTAAAAGAGCAGCTCTTCAAAGCTATACAACTGTTTAAGATGTTACAAAAAATATGATGGAGGTCAAGTAGTCAGCAAAGTGATTCTGAAATGGTCAAAGGTATTAAAAAAAAAAATAAATCTATCACCATGATCTATCTGCACTTCATCATCTGGATATCACCACTGAATTCAGAGACTGTTGCTAGAATGTCCAGAAGTAATGTGGTAAAATAAAAAAAGGAATGAATCTTTGGATTGGAATACAAAACATTTTTTTCTAAGTTATTATGAAGCTGATGTGGAACAAATTGCTACCTGCATTCTCTTCAGTCTTATCAATAACAAATTCATAAAAGAAATAAACAATACAAACCCTAAGTGAAGCAGAGCACCGCTTTCCAGAACTCCTGCCCTTGATCCCTGCAAACACCAGGCATCACTCTACTTCTCTTG
Source organism: Aviceda cuculoides (assembly GCA_035590195.1). Lineage (NCBI taxonomy): Eukaryota > Metazoa > Chordata > Aves > Accipitriformes > Accipitridae > Aviceda > Aviceda cuculoides. Next base: position 17,248,655 of record JAVJGG010000058.1, read on the forward strand.
CACACAGGCTGATTAAAAGTTTTTTGAAATTCTATTTCACAGCTTCAGTGTTTTGAAAATGTTGTTAGCCTCAATTCCTTTCAATAGACAGAAAGAGAGTTCTCCAGAGAGCCATTCGTCTCATCCTAAGACAGGCAACTAAGACAGGTCAGCAAATGGTCGTCTGAAGATGATTCTATTAACTATAAAGGGAGATTAGACTTAGATATCTAACTTTTAGAAGTCTGTAATTAGACAAGATGATTTTCACCCGTCAAGCTACTTTTAGACAACATATACTCTTTTTTTTCTGTTGTGGTATAAAATTTCACTTTTTTTTCAGTTAGAAAAGTACACTACACCCCTGCTAATTTTATAATCCTGCATATAGTGAGATGAACTTTATTCTTATTCAGACTAGACTGAGCTTTTGAGCCTTTCCTTTTTCCCCCACTGGAAATGCCAGAATACTACAGGCGCATTGCTTCCTCTGTATTTCCAGGTGTAACTCAAAGCAAAAGTGTCTGAAAACTCATGAAAAGCACTGTGCTTGTCACATTTTCAGCTCAGGTTCCAAGATTTCCAGTTCATGTATGATTCAAAGAATCCTCTAAATATTAGGATGCTTATCCAAACTAAGATGAAATTTCAGCTTCTTCAGATTCATCTGCCATTGATGATAATGACGCCATGAAGAAAAACCCAATTATCCCACTAGAGATGAAATACTGAGGCTAACGGTAGTAAAAAAGGCACTTACAGAATTTACAGTGATGCAAAGCTATGAGCTACCAGGGAGATGAGCAAGGAACGTGGGAGACATTTCCCATTATTCATACCAGGAGCTATACTCTTCCCCTGGCTGCAGACATACCCCTACTGTACAGTACGCAGAAAGTCAGGTACCGTCCACCCCGAACGACTGCACGTGTCAGCGCGAATTGCTCATCGAACGGCGATACTTCACTCATCTGGTGCTCCTCACCCTTTCCTCTGTGTCACTCCTTTGTTGTCACCCTTTCTGCCAGAGATGTTACTTTTAAAGCCAGCACGAGATTAACCGCGTCATGCTCCCCTTTCAAGCCTGTCTCCTCTTTATCTCTCCCCAGCCGGGCTGGACACCGGGATGCTCCAAGCCTCCCGCGGGACGGCACCGACTCTCCGTAGCCTGTTTGCGTAACAGCTCACTTCTCTTTCAAACGGGGCCACAATAAGAAGAGGGGCCACGTTGTTTCCAGAAATAAAACAGATCACTTTAATCCTAAACCTACTGCAGTGCCAGCATAATAATTCCCTTTTTTTTACCACATGTTTAACCATTTATAAGGAGGCTAAAATAGCTACTCATTTCTTTGTATGTGATTACTGTTTAAGGAACAGTCCTCAGCTGAGTTCATTAAGGGTTTGGGTTCCCTCTGCCCAGTTTGAACAAATACATTCAGAAAAAAAAAAAAAGAAAAAATCAGAAGACTACACAACTATTTGCTAGTCTCCTTCAAACACCCATATTTAGAGTTTTCTCTCAGTCTGCCCATTGGTTCTCCAGCCAACCATTACTCAAAGGCATGTTCACCTTCTTTCAAGGAACTGTTATTACCACATTTTTCTGTGAAAGCCTACATCTGCTCTCTTTTCTGATTAACCAGCTAATCGACACCTTCTATGAGGAGGCTTTTTCCCATGTTTTTGCCCTGTATTTTTACTCTCTGCACAATACGCTGATTTACTGATGTTTCCACTATCCCAGGCAGTTCTGCCGCCTTCCCTTCAAGCCACACTGTAATAGAACAGGACAAATGGTGCAGTATCGTCTCCTTAGAAGAGAATATGACTTTAACATGGACATCATTTACAAATCAAATTCTCCTCTCTTAACTTTTTGCCTCTATAAACTAAGTCTCCAGTAATTTAAGTCTCTGTAAACTATTAATTCACATTCTCTATAGTCAAAAGGGATAGGAACTTCCAGAAGGTAATTTATCCCCTGCTAAGGTGGGTGCTCAAGGCAGGCACCTGCAGAAGATACTTGTTCCTACCTCATTCATTGAATAAATGCAGAACCTTGATGAACTGGCTTAAACTTGACGTGTAAGGTTTGTCAGGCTCAAGCTGCAGGAGCTGAGATTTACCCATTGTGTCTGAATACTGTTAAGAACCTTTAGTCTTAAAAAAAACCAACCAGCTGTTTTCAGATAATCTGAAATCATCTTCAAGTGAAATGAGGAGTGCTGGATCATTTATCACATTTTTAAATGAAAATGAAAGCAATCACTGAGGAACGAGTTCCCAGTGATTACAGAATTTTGTTTCCATTTCTGCGTCCTTTTGGAAAGATAATTGCTCAGACATTGGAACAATGATTTAGTAGTAGCTTTGATTGTGCACCACCCAACGATACCCTGTTTATATACTTAAGAAATACCTATATTTGTTATGGTGATATGGTGTTGCTAAGTACTGCTCAAGCTTCATGTCTTGCTGAGGAGAGAGAAAAGAAGAAAAGGAAGAGTTGTTTTATTTCACTCTTAAATCTACTTCTATATACAAATTTTATCCTTTCTCAAATAAAGTTTAAAATGTCAGCTTTCCCAAAGTTTGGAACTGCAAGCATTCTAAAGCAATGTTTCATATGATATATATAGAGATATCAAAATCAGTGATAAATATCAATTCACCTAAAAATAGCATCCTGCTGAAACATTAATATAGCTATGTTGAACAAGAAAGTATCAGTAGGTTTGGGAGTTAAAACTCTGAATGAATTCCATAAGCCTGTTCCATAAGCTTATTTCTACTTTTGCAGAATAACATAAACTTGTACAGATGAGAAGTATGTGATGTGAGTTGAGTGATTTTTATTTGCCGTATGCATTTACTGCATTGGGTTTTCTTGATGGCTTCCTCCCTCTGCCTCTCACTCTAGACCTGGAGCAGGTGCTGCTAACCTAAATGCTTCCCAAAACAGAATTACTCCGACAGCAGGATCCTGCCTATGATGTTGCTGAAACATTTCCTTATCTCCATCCCTGTTGCCTTTCAACATGTGTATGCAAGATTAGAGTTTAGAGAAGGAAAATATCTTCTAGGTAATCTTAGCGGGTCTAACTTTTGGACTGTTTGACTATCCTTACTTTCAGGTCAGCAAGCGAGGAATACAGTGGGTTTAGGATGTAGAGTTTTCAAAATTTTAACTCTTGCATTTGACAGTTGAGTTGTTGTAGTACAGCATGGAAATACTGAGGCAAGTCTTGCCCCTTTAAAGAAATACGCTGTGGCTCATGCCAGTGATCTGTATATAGAGTATAACATGAGGAAAACTATGTTGGAATTAATCTGGTATTATAAGGGGAATCAGCCAGGACTCAACAGGACGACAGTTGTCTCCACAAAATGTCTTCTGCATGTGTAACTAGTGATGAGCTCTTTTTCAAGTTAGTGCTTTATCCCCAGGAAACCTGATTTATGATGAAACAACCTAAAGATCATGAAGTCTCAGACCACTGTAACCATGTTTGTTATCCATGAGTAGCGATTTAGGCTTTCTGCTACTCAGAGATAAAAGAGCATTTTTTATCAGCTTGTGTGCAGAATTTATGAAGCATACAGGAAAAGTCCCATGTCACAACATTATTTACTTAGTGTTGCAAGTGGAGTCCCTTGGCAGCAAAAAAGAGCTGTGATATGACATGTTCTTAATATCCTCTCTTCACATCCTTGTTTTGTCCCCCGCAGCACTACAGGGGAAGTTCTCTTACCCTTTCTGGGAAATAAGCACGGCTGGATGCCTCCCTAGAGTGCCTGTACACTAATGCCCACCGCATGGGGAACAAATAGGAGGAATTAGCGGTGTGCATGGAATTGCAGGGCTGTGATCTCATCGGGATCACAGAGACGTGGTGGGATTGTTCACGTAGCTGGAGTGTTGCGATGGATGGATACAGGCTCTTTGGGAAGGATGGCGAGAAGGGCGAGTTACGCTGTATGCGAGGGAGCAGCACAGATGCATGGAGCTCTTCTGCGGGACGGGTGACGAGAGAGCTGAGAGCCTGTGGGTCAGGATTAGGGGGCAAACCAACATGGGTGAGGTTGTGGGTGTCTTCTACAGACTGCCTGGTCAGGAAGAAGTGGATGAGGTCTTCAGACAACTGGAAAAAGTCTCATGTTCACTGGCCCTGGTCCTCATGGGGGACTTGAACCATGGTAATATCTTCCGGTGTGCACTGACAGCACTTAATTGAGAAGCAATTGGCAGGTGATGTAAAGAGCAACAAGAAGGGCTGCTACAAGTACATTGGCAAGAAAAGGAAACTAGGGGAAATTGTGGGCCTGCTACTGAATGGGTCCAGGAACGTGGTTACAAAGAGGGTGGAAATGGCCAAGGCAGTCAATGCCTTCTTCCCTTTGGGCACAAACTGAAATACAGGAAATTCTGTTTAAACATAGGAAAAACTTTTCAGCTGTGAAGGTGGTCAAACACTGGAACAGGCTGCCCAGAGAGAGTGTGGAGTCTCTATCCTTGGAAATATTCAAAACCCAGCTGGATGCAGCCCTGAGTAACCTGCTTTTGTTGACCTTGCTTTGAACAGCAAGGTTGGACTAGATGCTCTCCAGAGGTGCCTTCCAACCTCAGTGATTCTGTGGTGCTGTTTAAATTTTGCTTTCATTTCAGTCAACTGCTGTTCAAAGCCCTTCTGAGTTGGTGAGGCATTCAGTCTTTTTGCTATGTGGAGAAAGAACGGGAGAGGACAATGAAGAAAGCCTAAAAGCCAAGTCAGACAAGTTTTGGGAAGAGACAGACACAGCTCAGTGTGAAGCTAAAAGATACTTCAATGGCAGTTAAAAGAAAACTCATCAAATATCAACAGTCTCAGTTTCCTAAAGAAACCCTGCTAGGGGACCGGAGGAGGAATTTTAGCTAAAAAGAGTAGAAAAAACAATGCAGTCTACGCATTTCATGTGGCAATACCCATGGATCTGAGCAGGTTTCATTCTAACCTAGGACCTATCTGACAGAAGGTAATTTTTACAGAATAAGAGACTTACCATCCGCTGGGACAGAAAGTGATCCATGTTGTTGGTATTTTAGATGATGTCTCATAATTTTCCCCAGTGCCTTTATACGGATATTGAAAAGAAAGAGTGATTGATGTAGAACCTGGAGGGTCTTCATATCTTTGGCAAGTAAGACAAAGCAGGCCATCAGTCCTCTGATTGCGTTTTGTAGAGTGGATGTTTTCCAGCTCAGTGCTTAACCATTAACTTCCTCAAGGTAAAATAACTATTCAGCGTGGTGAATATATTGAATGTTGTAGAAAGACAAAGGAATCTTTAAATGGGCAAGAGTAGATCATCCATCACTGCAGCCAATGGTGGGTCTATTCCAAATCCTGGCCTGAAATTTGACTGGAAGGAGTCCATGAGCCAGGTGGTGAATAAGTTGGTTGTGCACAAACACAAATCAAAAGTGGTGGGAGTGCAGAGATGATAGAGAAAATGGTAAATAGCATCTAAAAAAGTTTTACAAATTTGCATTACTAAGTCTGCATTCTCAAAGTGCTCGTTTTTTTCCCAAGTTTTTTTAATAAAGAACTTAATGTCTCCTACTGACCTGATGCCTGGGGCCAGGTAACTATGGAGAGAATCTGGGACTCAAAATATAAAAAACATATCTCCATTTTGCAAAGTTTCTGGCTAGACACAGTGGAAAATAGCAAATATAGTAAATAAAAAATACATATATTTAGCACTTCGTTGACTAGCAAGGAAAATTTATGGCCTTCAGTATGAAGAGATGATGTAGAAGGCTTTCTTGGACTATAAAGGTTTAAAAAGAGGATTTTTATGTGTTTGGTGGAGAGACAACCACTTCTGTTTCATATAAATATATATATATATACACATATATACACACACACACTGATGTATGAAGGTGATATTATAGTTAGCTGATATTACAATAAGGAGTGGTGATCAATGCACCACAAAGACGTAAGGGTATCTGCTAATGTTTTTTTGAAGTTGCTGGAAAAGAAACAGAAATTATAATATTAGCCAGATGATTCAAAACATGTAATAAAAATAATACTAATGAAAGGTGAAAACTTTGCGAAAGGAACATTACAAAGCTCTTGGAAAGAGCTCTGGGACTCTCAAGGCCTCAACTGACTCTTGGGAGATTATCAGGAAGGACCAGTCTTATCCATATTTGAGTATGCCAAATGAATAAGCCGGCTTTGTTATCTACACTCACAGTCTATTTTTTAAGGTCAAGTAGAATCAGAAGAAGTTAGGGGACCACAGAAATGTAACCACCAGAACAGATCTAAGAGTTTCCAGATTTCAAAATTATTACCAGCAGCAACATTCACCATGCTACAAATCACGAGTACAACCACTGTGTTCCTCACTTTCTGACCTACTGTGGCCAGAACTAATGGGTGAATTCATCTCACAGCCACAGATATATAGAGTTCCTGAAACTAATAAACTGATCTCTGTAGTATACATCTAATACACTGAATGCTCTTATCAGTTTTTTTCAGCAGCAAGTTCACATAAAGCATCACACCTTTCATCCACTGCAATTTATCTCACACTAACATTAGTTTATTAAGTCTATAGAGATTAACTTCTGATAGAAACTAATGCCAGAATTTACCAAAGGATAAACCAATGAAGGAACTAATTGGAATTGCTGGAGTAGCTACTTTGCTGTCTCTACACCAAAATTAATCTGAACCCTAGCTCAAAATCACAATCTTAGAATAAAATAAAACAATTGTGTAGTGAGTGCACTCTTATCGCTGTTACAGCAATCTTATTACAGTGCTCCTTTAGGTGGCATTTATTTAAATTATTTGACAGTAAATATGAAGAGGGGTGATGGGTAGAAAGTATTCACAAGGTATTTTCACACAATATTACTCTCCTTTGATGTCTATCTTTATCTGGTGAATTTAGAAATTCACTCTTAATATTATTTTAATTAATTTAGAGAAAGCTCTTTGGTCTACTATAACATAGTTAGAATCCTCTCTATGTTACAGTACTAAACTTCATTCTAAAGAGTATTATATTTTCCGTGTTTTTAAATCACATTGGTCTAAAGCAAATCTGCAATGAAACATCTGTCTAATCATCTTCTTACAGTTACAGAGAGAAAAATAAAAATAATCCCCATGGCTCCAATTGCTTTTCTAACAAACTATTCTGTACTTCAAAAAAAATAACGAAACTTTACAGAAAGCTAGTTTTAATGGGCTTTTGGAAATTTTAGCATTCTTACTAAGACAATTGACTATCAAAGCCAGCCACTGAAACTGTGCATTGTTCAGTAAATGTGTATTTTATTTACAATAGGATGGTGTGAAAAATAGCAGCCATGGAAAAAACAGTCAGTCTACAGAGATCTTATTACAATGGCAAAACAAAGCATCTTTCATGTAAAATATGCTAGCATCAAAATATAAATTAGGAGATAGGAGTGAATGGAGAAATTCTTAATCAACTAATACAGAAATCTGGATTTCTTTGTCTCTGTTGTAGCAGCATATAGCTTTAATAATAGCTATTTCTAGCCTTAAATTGGAATACAATTATCAGTTCTCTGCTTGAAAATCTCATTTTCCTGAATGCTTTTACTGTACTTATTGCATAAAGGTGGTGTGTTTTGAAATTAAATTGTAAATTGGAAGGTTTACATATAGATGCCAAGGATGTCTGCGTAGGACCATGGCAGCATACGTTCCTGTTGGTGAACCTTGTATACCTCAGACATGCAGTCAATTTAGACTGCATACAAAGTCACAAAATCTGCAGAAAAAATTACTGGAGTCCCCAGATCAATTATAGAATAATAGCATAATTTTTCTCCTTTTTTAAAAAAACTTCTGGCCTAACTTTGCCCTTCCCATTGTGTTGAAATAAGTCTTATACTACAACATCTTCAGCACCTCAAAGACTACTATAATTGATAAAGCAAACATGAAAAATCTGTTTCTTACTGCTTCCTTGAATTGCTGAATTTCTGTCCACCTCAATGGCCTAAAATTTCTGACTGACAGATTCCAAACCCCACATAGTGATTGCTTATGATTTGATATGAGTAACTTAGAGCTCAAAACAGATGCTGTATCTCAAATGGGGTGTAAAAGTCTAAAATATTTCTGTCTAGTTCTGGCAAATTGTGAGCTATCAGATTATATGCCTGCATTACCCTGATTTATAGACAAGCTATTGTTGATATTTTGGGTGGCTTTAAACTTGTATGAATGCTATTTTCCCTGTCATCCCAAGGACTCTGCTTTGTAACTAAGCAACCATGCTATAGAGAGCAGCATTATAATATAATTTTTTTAATTCTCTAAAAATGCTGTAGTTATTTCTCCACATTGTTCTCTAAATTTCCCTAAAATGCTGCATAAACAAACAGGTCACCGGTTTGTGCTTTTGGACTGTATTGTCTGTATTGACTATATTTACCTACCTTGTGGGTGATCTTCATAGCTTACCTCTGCCTTTAATCCTTCTTAGCAAGTCCTTCCTTTTTCCACTTTGTGGGAGTAGATCCAAACCGAAAATATGATCAGTTGTTCTTCTGCCCCAATTATTCTTTTGTGCAGGACACTGTGGAGCTCAGCTTGGTCATTACTGCTTTTCATCTAACAGGTCATGAGTGTTTGGAGCTGTATTGGCACCACTGAGCTAACGACTCTTAACTTGGTGATTTCTCATCTAAACAGCATTAAGGTCTTTCAGTTTTCCCACTGAGTGGGCCAAAATTGGGATTTCAGTGAGAATTTCTGCACCATATTTATTGCAAAAGATAGAAAAAGGATACTGGCAGGTTGCTAATAATAGAATTTGTATCTGTTCCTCTACTTTATGAATTTCATTATCAAGCAGTCAAACAAAAATTGCAGAAGATCAATCAGTAGCAGAGGATGGCTGAGGTTTGTAGCCGATGTCTCAAGTAGAAAGTGCAGAGTGGGATGAGCCTGGATGTATGGAATGAACATGGTATGAATGTAACATTAAAGTTACCCCTGGCTTTGCTACCTCTTCATCGGATTAGGCTGATATAAATCTCTCAAATCTAATACCCTTGTTTACTACCCAGAAGCCTCCACCAGGAAGGCATGGCTGCCCACTTATTTCTGTAAAGGGACTTGGGAAAGGTGTGACTTCAACTTTGCACTGTGCACTCTTATGCAAAAAAGCTGTGCCTGGATTAAATTCAAAGTGTTATTTTTTGACATTAAAAAGTCATTTAATGAACAAACCCTGGTGACGTGACTCTTTTGTTACAAGAGAATCAAGATTGAACAGAATTACAATTAAATGCAATAAATAATTTGCAGTGGATATTAAGCCTTGTGCTTCAGGGTTTAAGCCCATCTTTGTTCAGGTACAGGGATGAGACTCGCGTGTGTGTTTTCATGTGTGCGCACAGACTATCTCCCGTTTGCTATCATGGGGTTCCTTTGAGACGTAACATTGGAACTGCTGGAGAGAGGATACTGGAGCTGGAATCTGATCCAGCATGCCACTTGCTGATTGCCCAGGCTTCCCCAGTTTGTTTGCTTTTAAAGCAGAGGTATTAGGAGTGCTATTACAAGAGTCTCTTCGCTTTCCCCCGCAGCTCCCCCGGATAAGGCCAAGAAATGGGGGTGATGAAATTTCTAGCAGCTGCTTGAGATTAGTCCCTTGACATTAAGCTTCTGCCACTGTTTCTATAGAGGAACTTTCTCATTTGTAGGACTGGCAAAACATTAGTTTGCATAGAAGTATTGAATAGACAGTGTTTTAACCAACAGGCAGTAATAACGTTACGAAGTAATGAAAGGACAGTTGTCTAAGAAGCTAATTTACTGTACTAAGAAGAGATACATGAGTGCACAGAAATTTGTACTAGATGCATAAGGCGGATTTAGTTGAGTTCCTGATGGAGATTTAGGCAATATGTTATTTGCTTCCTTATATTTTGCATTTATTCATTTAGAAGACTGGCTGGTAGATATTAGAAAACTAACCCACTTTGTTTCCTAAGTACTGAAAAGGAATAAGAAAAATATGTCTTTATCCTGAAAGAGTTCTGAGAATTACCCTGTATTTGTAAAGTTGGGTAAAATATAATGTTTCCCATATTACTGTATCCAAGGTTGCCAGCTCACTTGTTTATTTTTAATCTCACAATATTTTGTGGGTTTTTTCCTTACAACCTTAATTTCTTGATAAATGTGATTGCCTGAAAGCTCTGATACTGCTAAATGTAAGTTTCCAGCCCTGAGGTTTGCAGATGAGACCTTGACAGCATTAACTGAGAGCTCTCCAAAAGCTTAAATATCAGAAGGGAAACAAATTAGAATGTACAACTTTTAAAAATCTTGTTTTAAAGTCAGTCTCATGATGTTTTGGGCTCCGATCTGTAATTTCTGAATGTTTGAGCTGGTAAGATCTGCACACTGCAGTGTATAGGCACAAAGAATCTGAGTTAATGGTTTGTGCCTAGGTTTCCTTTATTGTAAGTTTTCCTTCACACACATTTCCTATTTGATGGGTATTTTGCTTGAACCAGACCATTGGATCATAAACTCTTCAGGTCAGAGATCTGAGTGGTCTCTGCAGTCTTTTGACCACGTACTCCTTCCATGCTCCATAAGTTACAATGTAAGTAATAACCTTAATAAACTTGTCAGAGCTCCTTAGGAGCTCTTTCATCTTTCATCTGTATTTAGCTTTCAATTTAAAACTACATCTCCATTTAAATACGGCAAGATGCTTTGATTTGACTTCAGTGGCAAATCACTCCAGTTTGCCCAGATATGTCTAGACTTCAGATGACTGCAGTCTTATTACTACTCTACACTTTATTTCCTTTGCAAACAGGATTGCAAATATTTTAATGCTAAAAAGGAAGAATTAAAAGGTGAAGAAAAATGTATCAGTCCATAGAGGACGGACCCACATGAATAAAATGCTTACAAAGGTGTAACAGCAAGTGGGAAGCTAGATATGAGTGCAATATTGAACAAGCGCCAGGAGACTGGGAATCTCTTTTGGCAGGATAGACTTGCTCAAACTACAGAGGAATGAGGGTAAAATCACCTACGATGGTGTGCACCAACGGCCGAGTGGGGATCCGGCCCCGGAAGGGGCTGTGTTTGGTGTAACAGTACTTCTCTTAACGCAGCTTCCAAGACCATAGTCCCCTGTTCCTCTCCTTTGACTCTTCGGCTGCCTCTGATTGTCAAACCGAGGAACGGCACAAGCTTACCTCAGCATAGACTTTACCCGAGGCACTCAAGTTAGGAGCACAACCAGTGCTGGAGAGTTGCAGACCCACCGCTATCCCCCCTTCACCCCCCCAAGAACCCCCAAAACCCAACCCAACCCAGTCAAACAGTGGGACCTTAGAGGGACAGAATTGCCCGCGGGAAACGCTTGCAGTCACTCTCCACCGACTCCACCGGGACCTGGAGAGAACTACAGTTGTAAGGTGACTTTCGGATGAGTAGAGTTTGGTCCTCGCAAGTAGGTGGCAAACATCTTAAGCAAGAGGTTGATGTGGGTAGTCGTGACCCCTGCTGTGTGATTCCAATTCATCTTCACACTGCAACGGCTTTGGGACAATTTGACCATTCATCTGGCAGAGACATAAGAGAAATGGGCCCTGGAGGATGGCCAGCATTACTGAGCTGGCCTGACGGATAACCAGAATAATTATTCAAGCGGATGGTCTGATACAACTAAATAGATATTTTTAACTTTGTATATCTTAAAAAAAAAACCCAATTTTTTGACATGTTTTCAAACTATACTGAACCAATTTAATCCCGAGGCAGTGTTAAACCAGATACTGTACATCTCTTTCACAGATGTGTTTCCTTAGGCAGTCTTAAACTACGACACTCGGTACTCAAAGGCTGGGGCAGACTTAGCTTGGAATTTCACGGGCATCTGATTTATTTCTCTCAAGCGTGTGTTGTGTTACTTTTAAGAAGAGGGAACTCTTGGAGGAAGGGGAGATTGTTCCTTCCCTTATGGCTGCTGGGAGTCCTCAAAAAGAGAAGGCTGAGGAGACTGCAGGATGGAGTGAGCGAGAAAGTTATAGCAGGGGGGCTGGAGCTCATGCATGGTTTGAAAGACTACAGTGAAGGTGAGAGAGCAGCCCAGCCGGCCTTAGAGGTGAAGGGGAGAATTTGTTGAGGACTAGAGCAGACAAAGCGGAATTTGCTGCCATTCAGCAAGCTGCAATCGTGGACTACCCTTCAAAACACACTGGACTTGGAAGAACTCTGTAGAAAATGCAATTTCTCTTGATGTCTTCTTTTGTCTCCTTTTTAAAAAGCTAAGTGTTTAGGTTTTAGTTTTCATAAAGACAAAACTTTTATGTCTGAGCCTAGTGCAGACATGCACTAGCCTAACTTTGAAAGAATCATCCAGGAAAAAAGAAAAAAAAGCTATTGGTATATTGTAAACACATAGTTGTACTAATCTCAACAGAGAAACACAAGAAGCCTTTAACAGGACATTTATATCATCTTAAAACCACTCATAAAGCACTCATTGGATTGATTCAAATCTACAGCCACAGTGTATTTCAGGGAAAATAAAGTGAGCAGCTCCTTTCCCTACCCCCTTCCTTACTGCTCCTCTGCAAGAAAAAAAGGAAAAATCTCATTTAGATCTGTGTTCCTTGCTGCATGAAGCAGCAAGCTTCTTGGCAGTTTCACTGATACTTTTCTGACTGCTAAGCTTCAAAATAGTTCTGAACCTCAGCCATTTTATGAGGCCAGCAGTGATTTGAAAATACTGATGCCTGTCGTTTACATGGAACAAGTCCTGATTTCTTGGACCCCACTGAAAATCAATTCACCAGTAACCACTGAAACTAAAGAGGTAGGGCAGGCAGTGGGAACTTGTGTATTGATGTACGACCATTTTCCCATAGGCTTTGTGGAAATTGTGCTAGGTTTCTTTTTGCAAGAGCTAGGAATATCTGGTAAGTATGTCACTGCTCTTTCATGAAACAGAATCACTTTTAATTCCTTTATTATTGCATTTGGATGTAAAATGCTTATCAGTAGAAGATCTGGGTGCACATCACAAAACTTAGATCAGAATTAGCCAACCATTTCTGTGACAACCCCCACATAGCACCAAAATAGCTACTCTGAAAAGGAGTGATATGAGGCAGATGATTAAATGTCAGTGAATTCTAAAGACTGTTTCTACCAGGGCGCACAAAGAAAGCGATCTCGCATTGTGCTCTAAAACGTCTCTACCCCGTAAGCTGATCTGCGCGCACTGGTGGTTCTCATGCTGCGCGCTGGCTCTTCGACTCCCGAAGGCGCGCGGGTCCACGTGTGTGCTCGGGGTGCGTGACCTGGGCCGAAGCGGCCTTCCCGGGGAACGCTCTGCAGCCGACCTCCTTGCTTTCACCTTCGGGACGCAGCGTGCCGCAAGGGGCTAAGGGTGAGACAGGTCTGAGGTAACGGGCACGGGGACAGCACAGGTCCTTAAATCTCACCCAGACTGGAACTGGTGGCTGAAGAAGAGAGTACAGGTGTGAAGCACTCTTGTCTGTGTTTCTTAATGATCTGGGCAAACAGATTGCTGTTAGCAGAAAACATGGCGTGAGTGCCTTCGCGTGCAGATTACGCAGCCGTGTCGCAGGCCACGTGCTGACGGGTATTGGAAGGCTAGTTTTCTATTTCCTCCTAACCGAAAGCATTAGGCTTGTACGATGTGGTAAGTAAATAGTTTCCTAATTGCCCTGTCTTTACAGAACACCTCTTAACGACTGCAGTGCATTTCTAAAAATTGCACACGCCGCCCTAAGAAAATTCTGTGAACTTTATGGCGTGTTATTGTCCCTTTCAGCTTCGCAGCTCCCACCGGTCTTTCCGTATACCAGATTCCCATGATAATTCTTTTCCAGTACTTATTGTTAAGCCACATTAGGGACTTAGTTTGTGTTCTAGAAGCACTACATAGCCTGAACAAAATCAAAATCCCCGATGATTCTCACAGTGGTCACTCAAATAAACAGAAGTGCCTCGAGCACGCAAGGCTCCTTATCACATTACTCAGTATGCTGAACAAGTAACTACCTTACTGCATTATTTTATTCTGCAGACGGATTTGCAGTCTTCTCTTCCAGCTAGAAGAAAGAGCATTCTTATTGCAGGCCACATGCTATACTTGCCCGTACACACCTTGAATACACACGGTTACACTGAGAATAAAGCCTGCATTTAATAAATAAATAATAAAGCCGCACAGAGCGGCGGTTCTGTCGGTGCTGCGGTCAGGAATAGCGGCTGCAGTGCGCTTCGACTTGCCTAAGCTAAGAGGAATTACCCCCTGCCTGAGACCCCGCATGCGATTCAGGGGTCTGGACTTATTAAACCGGCAGTTAAGATCAAAAGAACACGTTTTAGTGGATGAAATGTGGTTTGTGTGATCTTTAAAAACATAGGCTGAAAATTTCAAAACTACAGGCTGAAGTTTGGCTTTTCAGATACACAGGTGATTTTGTATAAGCTGAGTGGTTTTTAGAAGTAACTAGCAATTTCTTTTTCATTTGTCAATGTTTAGTATTACTGACAAGTAGGCCACCTATCTGCAAGTGCCTAAATATGGACTCAGAAAACTAGGTTTTGGCACGCAGATACAAACACCGCGTCTGTGAAGTTTCTATTCATTGTGAAAACTTGCCTTTTTTTTTTTTTTCTCCTCTGAGTGTAAGCTATTTTGCTCTTACAAAATTGCTTTCCCCCCCCTCAGCTCAGATGGTTGCAGATATTTCCCAGGAAAATCCACACAGAACAAAGGTTTACAATGTTTCTTGAGTTTCATGGTAACGTCCTATTCTGTCAGGGCAAACAAAACAAATACTTCGTGTTCACAGACAGGCAGGCTGCAAATTTATAAGCCGTAACTGAAATAGTATTCTGGTACTGGCAAATAATAATCATTAAAAAATATTTATGAAGATTTTTAACTTCAGACTACAAAAAAACCCCAAAGGCTTCCCACCCCAATATGTTTCTTATACAACTGTCTTGTCCTTGGTTTGTTTCAATGTTGTCTTAACAAAAAATAGAATATGCTTCTGATTTTTAAAATTCACCGCATATTTGATCATTTCAATCTCAAGACATCAGTGGCAGTCTTGTTTCTTTAATATTTTATTAATTTTAAAATGCATACTTTGATTATTTTCTCTAAAGTTGCCACAAAATTTTCAGTCTGCAGACTATTTTGGTTAAAGTATGAAAAAAAATGATGGCAGAATTCAGATTTGCCTTGAGAAAGGGTGGATGAGGTTTTACTTTTCCCTCAATTTTCACTTTATTGTAAATAAATTTTAAGCACGCTTACTTGCACATTAACATTTTACATTTCTTTTTTCTGATTAATCTTTATATATTTTCTTATGATTTGTGAAATCATAGTTATTCGAACAGCACTTAAACACATGCTTAACTTTGCAGTTGTTTCAAGTTACATTTTAGACTAAGTAATGCCATGAATAGGGCTGATCTTCTAGGGATGTCTTAAAGATTTTCTTGAATTGGGTCTTTTGTCAGTGAAAGAGCCACTGTAGATAACTCTCCTCTTTCCGTATTCTGCTTTGAATATTTCATATATATCCATTGTAGAAAAGTGAATCCTTTTTCATAAAGACCAGTTTATTTTAAAATAGCTAATGTGTTAGTATTGTCTTATTCATTGAAGCAGAAAATGTTACTATCTTTACGTTGTCTGAGGTCCCGTTCCTTACCTTGATCTCATCTGCATACTGCAACATATGAAAACATTCTTTTTAATGTTTTTTAATGTTACGGGTTCAATATGCTGTAAGACTTTGCAGTTCATAATAGCAACCAGTAGTTTTTGTCAACTGTCTTTTTAACCAACCTGTTTGTATAGGTTTGACTATGCATGTCTGGCTTCAGCAGAATTGTTATATCAGTTGTAATATCCTTGCTTATTTTGTGCCATGCAATTCAGTATCCTTTAGGAGTCTAGATTTATTTGTTTCTTAACTGGCAAGAAAGAAAATCGTGTCTGCTATTTGAATTTCCAACCATCTATGATTTAATTTTGCATTTGTATGTGACACGTCATGTCTACCACACTATATTACACAGCAAAATTGAAAACATTTAGTGCTCAACAGTCTGCGTGGGTCAATAAAAAAATATACCTGATAAAACTCTATTTGATAAAGGTGCCAAAAATGACATGTAGAAGCTGGGTGTGTAGGTTCAAGGTAAGCAGAGGGATTTTTTGTAATGCTGTAAATGCGGACACAGAGAAAATCTGTAATGGTTACATGGCTTTTATATGGACTTGTGTACAGACAGTAAGCACCAGGATAAAGAAATGGATTCTAAAAAATGTGTCTATTGAAGCTTCAAGGCTGAAAAAAGAATGTAACAGTTTAAAATACAAGTAGCCCAGAGTACTACAAAACGTACTACATGACATAGTCAGAAGCAATATCTTTAGAAATAACATTCAGTAAGCACCAGATCACAATGACAAAGTATCTTCCTTTGAAACTTCGCATCACCAGCTATGTATTAACACCTCATTACTCAATGAATTTTATTACCACATTCCTCTAAGCATTGTTGCCATTTGGATATGAGTAATATCATCAAGCACTGCAGAAAAATCGTGGAACCTTCAGCTGTTATCTCAGGGGGTAAAAAAATCATTCCAACGTGATGAATTTAAAACCATTTTGAAGGTGAATACAGGACTTTTAAGTATCTTTTTAAGTTTCCAAATCATTAAAAAAAACTTGACTAACCTTAAAGAACCCTATAGAGATGGGGTTTTAATTTATGTGAGAGGAAAACTTGTGAGACATCCAGAAGTATTAGAATGAAAACTAGACCTCAGCCATTTCCAGGGGTTTCATATTATGTCTTTGGTTTAGGATTCTACCTGTCTTCATTCAAATTATCTAGGATCAATTCTACTCATCTTGTAAGTAATAAAAACAATATTAGCGGTCCAGCTGCAGGGTTAAATGTGCTGTGTGGTATCCAGGAAAGCCCAAAGCATATTCTTCCAGTGAGTATTCAGTGCCTTAGAAGGAAAAGTGAAAAATCCTAAAACCCAGGAACACAAAAATAAATATTCCTTTATGTCATTTGTGAAGATATTTACATTGCATCTTCCCAAGATGCAACTCCCATAGGAGTTTCCCAAGGACCAAAACAATTAGGGTATTCAAAAAAATTATGTTTTTACAGTGACCTAATTGGTTTTAAAGTTAAGATGGCAAAACATTCCTATGCGCATTATATATGTCTGTCATTTCCTTTAGAACAAGGAGAGTTACAAAATGAGACAGACTCCCTTCTCTATAAATGCATATGTAACTGCCATGCTATATGAAATGAAGGCTTTTACCGGCCCACAGTCTACACTAGAATATCTATGATTACACAAAATGTTAGTATTTAAGTGTCCTTATTAGAGTACTTTGGGCAAAAGTAATAAAAAGGTAATAGTACACAGTACCACAGCATCCTCAAAAAGCGATATTTACTATGCTATTCTAAAAAAAGCCAGCTAAGATTCAGCCAGAAATTGATGTCAGATTCCTGCTTTAAGATTAAGAACTTCATGTCCAATCATTGTTTGTTACTGAGATACTAAATACATGTTGTTTTGCTGTCTTTGGCTGTCTGTTCTCATTCAGTGTTTACATGTACCTTTGTCACTTTCAAATGGGTTTTATTTCACCTAACTTTAGACATCTGGAAGACGCTTGTCTCGTCAAAGGTAGGCATCTAGGCTTCCTCTCACCAGAGTTGACAGAGAAAATAAAGCACCTGCAAGAGGCAATTTATGCCACTTTTCCCAGAAGGAAGTGGTTTGGAGTGATAGGTGCCTGTCCATCACAGAGGCAGGGCATGACTAGCTGAGGTTGGATCCCTAACTTTTGGTAGTTGGTGAGAAGAATCCCACTGTAGTAACTAAAAGGGATAAATGTATGTGCAAGAGTTCAGTCATGATGTCGTCTAGTTCTTGCAAATGAAGATATAATACCAAAATATGATTTCAATGTACAGATGGTGGCTCCAAAGCCAGTCCGATATACCCTAGGATCACATTTGCCTTTCCGTTGAAAGACCTTGAAACCACAGAAATTCTACTGACCCCTTAGAACTTCTTCGCTTCTCTGGCTCTCACCACTACGCTTTACGGCACCTCTTTGTGACAAGCTTTGGAGCATGAAGGGCTCAAGACAGCAACCTTGTTTGATACAGAACATACGTGCTTAATTTTATATACGGTGTATCATTTCATCAGCTTCAGTTAGCTTCGTAGGATCTTGGCCTGTCTCCTCAGTCTATAAATAAATAATGACAGTTTTATAAATAAATCAGTTTCTAACCAGCTGAAACTGTGTTATCTTTGTAACTTTTACCAATCAATAGAGCAGTGTGAATGACAGGCACAGGTTCTGCAGTTTCAAAAAATCCAGTATAACAGTAAATAAATACAGTTACATGTAAGAACCACATAAATATTTTGATGCACTAGCATAAAATACTTCACACAGCATTTCAGAATATGCCCCAACCTTTTACATCCATGGTAGGCTGGGAAGTGTTTTTTAGCTGGCAGTTCAATGTTCTCCCAGTGCAAATAGATGATCAATCATTCTTTGTTGTTATTGTTTTAAAGAATAGTCTGAAACCCAGTTCACAGTGAGTGTTCGTACTGCCTGTTCTTTTTGTTCTCTTATCAATACAAGTTTTAATATTAAAAAAGTGCATTGTTTTCATCTGGCTGCTGGAGTCTACGCGTTGGGCTCTACTGCCATTTCTCAGGTTCTAGGTTGGTGGGAGAGTGCAGGTGTGAGCCTGCAGAGGAGACCGCAACTCTAAGGGCAGGAAGTAAAGAGCATATCAATCTATTCAGCAAACAAAAACACAAATAGAAACACTGAGGTGGAGAAAATCCATTCCCATGCTGTGAGTTACTGTATTGCAGTGTAGAGCTCGCGTGCAGATGAATTTGAATTTCACCAGCCTTGCTGTCCTGCACACTCGCGGGAAGCTTAGGGGTGCCTAAACTCCAGTCTCTCTTTTGACGCCTGACGAAGGGCAGAAGCGTCAGGCAGCGTGTCTCTACCATCCTCGCGTCAGGACATCTGGACACACCATTTTTCCACATGACGTGATATGAAGAATGCTCGGTTTTAATTACATTGCCACGAACCGGCCTTGCGACATTCCTGTCACAACGAAGACGTCGTTCCTCCAAGTCTCTTTTCCCGGCATGGGTAGAAAGGTCACAGGATGGTGACAACAGCCAGGCAGCAGGTTTGAGCCCCTGCCGCCCGTCAGCAGTCCACCCGTGATGAGCACCCAGAGCGAGGGCTGAAGGCCAAAAGCCTCATCCTCACCCTGGAGGGAAGCACGGAGCAGTGGTGACCGCTGAGGGGAGATCGCCGCGGGGGGGGGAAAGAGGGCTCTCTGCTTTGGAGGAGGGCTCCGGGCTCCTGGCAAGGCCCGGGGTGCTGCTCCCTGACTGGGGAAAGGGGCGTCCTCCCTCTCACCAGGGCCCCTTGAGGCTCCGGGAGCCCCGTGGCAGTGGGTGGCCAGGCCCCCGTCGTTCCCCTCAGCCCCTCGTTCCCCCCTCAGCCCCTCGTCCCCCTCTCAGCCCCTCGTCCCCCTCTCAGCCCG
>JAVJGG010000058.1:17284594-17295242 GCA_035590195.1 Aviceda cuculoides
TGCTGATAGCCTGCCCCCCCTGCTTTTTTTTTTTTTTCCCCCCTTTTTTTTTTTTCCTTGTGATTTTACCTTACACAGGTCAGAAAATCTGGGGAAATGCTTTTGCTGAGAATGTTTATTGTGACATGTCTGTTAGTAATTTGGAAGGAACTTTTCACGCATGTTGCTGGGTTATAACTTCTTAACCATTTGCAAAATAAGTCCTTGTATTTTTCTGTGTTACTTGTGGAAAAACCTGTCAGCATTCAGTGGCAGCATCTGAAAACCAGAGTGTTCATCCACTAGGTAAGGAGTGGACTTGGCAGTATTTTTTAAAGAATTACTTTGTTTCCATTGTAAAGGGGAATGTAAGATCCAGTGAGATAATCCACTCTCACCTGGAACATTGCTTAATTTCAGGTACTGTTTTTAAAAAAAACAAAACAAAACAACAAAACCGGAGGAGAGGAAAAACTTCCTCATGCTGGTGAATTATAATATTTGGGAACTGATGAAAAGAAGAGGACTTTCTTAGAGATATACAAACCTAAATTTTCAGGTGAGGTAAAGTGGAGGATTTGAATTTTTTTACTGTTTTTAATCAAAAACTTTGGGCCTCCAGAGCACTTAAGAAAAAAAAAAAAGGCAAAGCAGACTTGAGAGAGAAGTTTTATAGAACAGTGTATCCAATAAAAATGAACTCCTGTTCAGTAGTTGTGCTCTTCATAAGCCTTATATGCCATCAGGAGTCAGATCCTTCTGGAACTTTATAGTCTGATCTAGCATATAGTGTATTAGAATATACATTTTTGTGGCATATAATTTAACTTCTAGCTGATTAAATTAGGCAAAAAAGGTTGAAAGGTCAGTCTACTACAGATTTCAGCTATGTTTGGCCCTAGTGTGAATGTGTGGATGAGGCGTCATGGGGAAAATCTTTAAAACACTTGCATTTTGTTTGGGGGTGTAACGTATTACTACTGCAAAGAAAACATAAGCCTTACAGCTTTCATATTCTTCACTGGGAAAAGTGTCTTCTCATCCATTTTCCACAGGCTGCAGTGTGTAACACTTAATTCTTAATATAAACTGTAATTTAGAAAGGTTTACAGACTGTAATAGTCTGTGTATGTTGGTAAAAACAAAATTGAATTTTATCACCATTTTTCCACTCAGAGAGGGTAAACAGCAAATAAAGTGTTGAGAATCTGGAAGACATGCTGTTGGTCAGCTGCTAAGTGTTTGTTGATAAATTATATTACGATGACTTATGTTTAGATTTCTCCAGGGCTTTTTCTGTAGTTTCAATGTTCGTTTATTCACACGAACTGCAGAATAAATCAAAATCATGAGGGCAAGAGGTAAGCCACCTACTCTGGAGTCTCCCTACATTTGCTATTTTCTATGTAAATGTGAGCTGCTGTTAGCTAGTTTCACGTATGTTAACTTGTCTTCTGTGCGAGTATATAAGTGCCATTTCTGGAGCTGTCTGCAGACCGTGCAGAATTGTTTGCTTTTGAACAAATCTCTCCAGAAACTAAAATGGCTGTATGCCAAGTAAGATTTGATAGCTAGTGAGGCAGGTGTGTAGGTGAACCCTAGAACCCATTTGCCATGACATGGGATATCTTCTAAAATGTTGGTTACTTCCTGAACTTCAGAAGAGTCAAGTAACTTTGTTATCACAAAAAAACATCTTTAAGTATGAGAATTTACAGCATGTTCCTGAGGTTATTGAGTGTTCCAGACCAGTTCATGTTGGCTAATGCAGAATACCAGATGTCCCTGATGAGCAGATCTGGGAAACCATTTGGTGGTAGCTAGCAGAAAATATTATCAGGCACAATGGTGGTGCAGAATTTCTGCCCTTCTTTGGAGTTTGTGCATTTCATACGCTTTCTGAGGGCTGGGGGTCTGTGCCAACATCTGTCACTCCTGGCTACCAGGCATTAGGATATTCCAGGGAGAAAGAATTTAGTTGCAAATGCAAGAATGAAAATGGAGCTGTGAAGAATATAATGTCTGACTGTTAAGTAGTTGTAATTAGCTGGGGCATCTGCCTAGGAAAGGGAGTGCTTGGTTTCCAGCCCCTTTTCCTGGCTTTAGCCATGGCTTTTATTCTCTCACATTCTAACACAGTCATGCAGAGCAGAGATGGGGCTTAGGGCTCCCAACAGCCAAGCAGCTTCTCTCCAACACTGCCTCATTCCGTTAACAATTCCCACAACGCTCTCTTGGACAAAGGTGCCTCAATTATGTTCCCCCCTCCCTTCCCCAATCTTTGCCTCTGTCTAGTCCCGCTTTGTAGCATACATCCCATGTGTGCCAGAGAAAACCATAGGTGATTTTTTACTTGGTCTTTTCCCACCCAGACTTAACACTTCCACAAATACATTTATTAGAGGATAGTCACAAATTTCCATTTTGTTGTAAAATAAAGCCAGATAGTGTTCCAAATCCAGCAAGACTCCAGAGAATGTATATTTTGACAGCTTCTACCAAAGTGACTTAAGAAGGCTACGCTACTGGCAACTAAGGTTTTCTCAAAATAGACTTCCACTGCAGTACAATGTTATACTGGAAAAGTAAGCTACCATGCAGTTGGCTTTTTCCTCCCCTTCATTTTCCTCTTTGATGCCAAATTTGATACAGATAAATAACCTAAGTTCTTGGTTTTATTGTGAAAATAAATATAAAAATGATTAAAATGCATTCTGAGCTTGAAAACGAAGGCCTCATGCCAGACATATCCAAATATGAACCTTTAATGTTACTGCTTTTTTTCCTTATGGAAGGTGCCGGGCTGTTTGTTCTGTTACACGTGATAGTTTTTCAGAGCTAAAATGGGCTTAAAAAAATTTGCTGGAAGCTATATTTGTGCCATACTTGGAAGTTGAGTACTTGGTCTTTTGTGTTGAGCAGCGAAATAAGATAAATCACTCCCATGAATACTGATCTGGGTTATTTCTATAGCGTGTTCCACCGCAGCGAGCAGTAACGTGTGGGTCAGGAGCACTTTCTTTATGGCTCTGTGTTGGTTTTTGGGGAGGGGGGACCGCAAACACCGCCGTGGCCGCTGTGTTCGGGTGGGCTCCCGTGTCACCCTGCTGTGGTTGTGCTGTATGCTTGTAAAGCCAGAAGAGGGAGCACAAATGAAGACCTTTTTTCTAAGGTGCGACAGTTAGATCCGTGAGGCTGCTCTGGAGCCATGGAAATTCTGAGGTCTAACATGTGAAGTCAGAGTGACTTACTCTGTTGGACGCGTGTGCGTAAAGAGTGGGAAATAATGAGCCTGGTGTTGGCTCGAAGAGAGAGGAGAGAGGCATGGTGGAAGAAGTGAAAAGACTGGGAAAAACTGCACTTGGCATGAGGACTTTTAAAGCAAAAGCAAATTATTATGGCTTAAATGGTTTACTAAGCCAGTTATTTGAAGTTAAGTCCAGTGTATTTAGTTTGTAAGATCAGCAGTGTTTCCCATGAACCAAGAACGGTTTGTGTGTCATTGTGCAGACCGAGTACATTGGACACGAGACCTTTATACTTGCTAGAGCTTAATCAAATGTGATTTATTACATATAGCTGTTGGGTCTTATTTTAGGTACTATAGCATGTCTGTAAGGACTTCTTGTTTTTTTTATAAGCATGCTGATTTTTAGGGTTGCTAGTTTGCAAATATATATATTTATATGTACATTTACAAACGATGTATTTTCTTATGATAATATGCAAATGTTGTGTGATGAGCATAGGTAGTATTGAAAATAATCACTAATGGCAAATATGTAAGGATACTGAGTTGTTGATTAAACTTTGTAAATTCATCTCCTTGATGTAGGCAATTGGTATTTTGGTCGCAAAGATCTGTTGACAGATACGCAAACTGCTTCCTACTCAAATTAGGAGACCTTTCAAGAGTGTAGTCTTCTCCTGAGTGTTTTCTGAGACTTAATTTTGGCTGCATTAGCTTATTCAAGGAGTGTGATATAGCTGAAAGATATTTTGAAAAGAACTATTAAAAAAGCAAAGCCACAATCTTATTAGCCTCTTGCATTCTTTTTTGTTGTTGTTGTTTTGTTCTTCTGTTTGTTGTTGGGGTAGAATTCCAAATTTCATGTCTGCAGCTATTTCCTTTATTACCTTAGATGTGCCATTTCCAATGTTCTGCTCGTAGGCTTAACAAGCTAATCCGGGAGACTAAAGCAGAACTGTCATTTTGAAGCTACTCAGCTGAAGGCTCTTTGAAATCAGTTTAGAAAGCTCCAAGACTATTTTCGTTCCCTTTTTAGTTTTTAGAGAAGATATGTTGATGTATGTGATGTTGTTAGTGGTCCCTAGAAGGGATGTTATGGAAAGGTTGCCTCTCACAAGTCCACTGAGGTTAGACCCCAAATGGACATGATTTATATTGAGGAACTCATCCTCAGTCTGCCTTCAGACTGTCAGACTTGAAGATGTCTCTTTTCCTGAGAGGTATTTTTCTTAAACTGTGTAATACTGAATTTGGTGAAAGTATGCTTTAGTGCTTAGGTGAGGAAAGATGGTCCATTAGAACTGCAGTCCATGCCGACATTGCATGATATGACAGAAAGGTACCATTAAATGAGGAGTGCTAGAAAAATTCTTGTCTCTTCATACAGCTTGCTTACTGTCATTCACAGAAGCTGCCAGGACTGCGGAGTATTTACGTGTGCTGTGCCTTATAAAAGCTGCACTCCTACAGTGCGATCTTCTCCTCTTCCCGTCTACTTGGGTTGCTCCGTTAGAGATTAAGGAGGAGGCAACTGAAGCATAAATGTGAAACCATTGCTGTTTGTTTTCCCCTTTTCCCTTGAAGAGGACTGGGGCTATGAAAGATCTGTGCTGAGCTGCCGAGTGATGTATCTGTGGCCCAAGGAGGTATGATGGGCCACTCCTCCCTCAGGATTCCTATATTCCATGGCCCTCATCCCATAAGCCCTTTGAGATTCATGTGTAAGGAAGCACTTGATAATCCCTATAGCAAGATAGTGCTGGGTGAATGACAGCAAGTGGTGGTGACACAGGTTAATTTCTCATCCTTTAGCAAGTAAATGAAATACGTTAGATTATTGTCACACTGGCTGTGCTCATGCTATATATCATGTTTTAGATTCACAGAATTATAGAATAGTTTGGGTTGGAACAGACCTTTTAAAGGTCATCTAGTCCAGCCCCCCTGGAATGAGCAGGGACATCTTCCACTACATCGGGTTGCTCAGAGCCCCGTCCAACCTGACCTTGAATGTTTCCTTGAATTTTGTCGTATAAGATCCAGAAGACAGCTTTCATGTTTGTGCAACATGGTGGTACCTTTGAAATACTAACTTACGAGTAACTGTAGTTAGGTAATAAAATGTTTTTTTAATGAGAATTTGTAGCTGTCAGGGTTGGTTGGATTAGAAGGGGTAATCGATGGGCTGCCAGCTTTAGAGTGAGCTTTGGCTCTGATCAGGTCACAATGGCGTTGCAACTCCAAGTGCTTCTTGAGGGATCTTGGAGAAAAATTTTGGTGTTTCTCAAGCCAAAAGATAGGAATGGTGCATGACAGAGGGATTCTACACTCTTTTTTTCCAGTGTGTTCTGAGAAGAGAGTTACCAGTCATCTTGTTCTTAAGGCATCTGAGTGAGGATTCTCTGAGGAGTAGTAGGTCATGTGGATAATGCAACTATTCTTGCAGCTCTGGGTATGGGAGCAAATTTTGTTAACTTTTCTTTTCTCTGCTTGAATATATATTGATTTGAAGGGATTGTGAAAGCTGACTAAACTGTAAACTGGGAACATACTACCTGAACAGGGAAAAAGGTGTGCAGTGTAGTACCTGGGCAATGCGTTCATGCTCTTTTCTGTCTTGATTTATTCCATTAGTCCGCCGGCAACCTTGTACCTATTTGTTTCGATGGCCTCTGTTGATCACCTCCTTTTTTTAAATGGCAGGTTCTTGGATTTGCTAAAGATGAGCATGTAGGTAAGCAGCTATTCTAGAGTCGGTACTTTTGTAGCATGCTGTATGTTTGATAAAACAGTTCTAACAGGGTGATGTGTTCCTGGAGCAAGTTAACACAAGGTTGTTCAGTGGTTGCTGGACATCGTCTTCCAGTTGCAGCTGAAGAAGGCAGTGGTGCCTCTGTGGCCCCAGATTGCTTGAGGTCGTTGGGCCCTTATAATCGGTCCCAGAGTCGCTTGTGTCAAAATTATCTGGGTCACTTTACATCATTTTAAAAGTCTTTTCTTACTTTATTACTACGGTGAACCAGCAGACTTAGAGGGATTTTCTAGAGAATGAGGATGCGGTAAGATGTGGTAAGATTTTGTAGATCTTAAGTAGCTCTCCTTTGCTGAGACAGATCTGGTAGGAACTTGTAGAGAAGGAATGAGTTGGACTGTTGTTCTCCTCAGCTGGTGCAGCTTGAAGCTGAAGAAGAGCGTTTACCTGCGGTCCTGCTGTAGGCCAGTAAAGCAGCACTATTGTTTTAATAAAATGATTTGCTTGAGAATTTGCAGCATTGCTTTACTTTCATTCTCATCTTCACACAAGAACAGCCAAGCTTATGTGCTCTCACTTTAAATTCTGCATTTTCTCTGGCTCTGAGTTGGAAGTAGAATGTGTGCCTTAAGCATCCATTCTTTGCTTCTCAGTCTTATTTTGCAGAAATAATACCACTTGGTTAAAAATGATTCAGACCCTGTCTGGAAAAATAGCTTTACGTTCTGAAAAAGGCAAGGAGTCCACTGGAGATCTCAATGAAAGAACAACGGGGAAAGACAATAGAAAAGGCATTAATTTAGTGTGCGGAGAAAATTCTGTCGTTTACATTGTTTAGTATTCAAGGCACACCTTTCAGTGTCTTTTTTTTCATCCTGGATATATATAATAGCAACATCAGCTATAAGCAGGTAGAAATTGGAGTTTAAGACTGAATTAGTAAGATCGCTGAGGAGGAAATAGCAAAGCAAGTGGAAATGATGAGGAGACAGAGGAAAATGACCAGTGGGAAGAAAAATGAAATTGCTTATCCTTGGAAAGAGTATACCTGGTTTTGTCCTGCTTGTACTTGCTGGTAGCAGCCTTTTAAAAGTAACTGCTATAAATCAGCTGAACTGCAGTAGGTTATGCTAAATTGCTCCAGGTTTTACAAACCTTTCTTGTGAGATCTTGCCTCAGAAGCATTCCTAGGCAGAGTACTGGTGAGATGTGCTTGCTTGTACACATTTTTACTACCACTTAACAAAGAAATGTTGGCAAGCCCTGAAAGAAGACTAATTACAGCTTTGCAGTGGAGATCTTATTATGGCTGTGGATGACATTGCCTTTTGTTTTTGGAGCAAAAAATAGAAATTAGTGTGAAACACTTAAGCAGGAAGCAGGGACTGCATTGTGGCAATGGCTTTTAAATTATTGCTTCAAGAATGTCACTTGCTGGTGATTCAGGATACAGTGATGACAGGGGAGGGTTATTCCAGATGGATGCAAAAGATTAAACAGCATGCAGAAGAAATGAGAGAAAGAAATGTGTGTTGGGGAGAAAAATAGCAAGGACAGAATGAGTGTTTAAAGAGAATGAGATAAAAATCAACCCGTTCCTCAGTTTTGAGGCCAAATTGGCACCCCCTTGACTCATTAAACTGTTCTTTTGAATCCAGAAATTGGCTCTATAAAATGTCACCTCATCAAACAGCAAAGGGACCTTAAGAGAGGGGGTAAAGGCCAACAAATTATAAGCAAAAGCTCTAGCTATTTTAGTTCTGCCTGTTCAGTGTAGCTTTAAGTTGGACACTTAATTAACTATCTTTGCATTTGCTGACGTTTGTATATATGCTGTATTTCCATTCTTATTTGGCATCAAGCAGGATGGTCATTTAATCTTAATGTATACAGAATCACGGAATGACTGAACCTGGAAGCCTCTGGAGCTCAGCAGGTCCGACTCCCTTCTCGGAGCAGGGCGAGCACACAGTAGGTTCCTCGGGACCATGTCCAGTTGGGTTTAGAATAGCTCCAAGGGTAGAGACTCCACAACCTCTGTGGGCAACCTGAGCCAGTGTTCAACGCTCTTCATTGTAAGAAAATATTTTCTTTGTTCAGATGTGGTTTTTTGTTCCTTGTATTTAAATTTGTGCCCATTGCCCCTTGTCCTGTCACTGGGCACCACTGAGGAGAGCCTGGCTCTGTTGTCTCTACTCTCTTCATCAGGTATTTATACATATTTATACATACGGATACACCCCCTTGAGCCTTCTCCTCTCCAGGTTGAGCAATCCCAGCTCTCTCAGCCTCTCCTTGTTTGTCAGATGCTCTTAATCCTCTTTGTGGCCTTTTGCTAGACGTGTTCCAGTATGCCCATATCTCTCTCGCGCTGGGGAGCGAAGAACTGGACGCGGCACTCCAGCCGCGCCTCGCCAGGACCAAATGTCAGGGCAGGATCCCTTCCCTCGACCTGCTGGTGTCACTCTTCCTAATTTAGGCTGAATGTAGACATTTCTGTAAACCGAAGTGTTCCGTGAGGCACTCCAGTGCTTCTTGAGAGCTTTCACCTCGGGGTTGTTATGCCATAAGCCAAGCGGTGCCGTGCGAGCCGGCGATTTCCCTTGGGTTGCCCTGCCGCTCCCATGCCGCGTGTCGACTCCTCAGGTAGCTGAGAAAGCAGCAACTTGCGGTTTCAGCTTCTCCACGTGCTCAGCTGCTCACAGGGCAACGGCAGCCCTCGGATCTGTTCTTCGGAAGAGGGTGCCGGAGGGTGCGAAGGGGTCTGGGGGAGGCGAAGCGTTGACGTGGCTCAGCACAGGTGACACTGCTGTGGAGGGAAGGATTTGCCTGACTTTGCCATTTAAAATTCTAATGGCCTGTGAACTTACTTGGAGCAGTGCTGGCCTGCTTGTGAGCATATTTTTACTTAAAGTACTTGGAAAAGACTTGAAAAATGCTTATTCATTTGTGATTTATTGCAGTATCGAGGCTTGCATCCTAAGAGTGTCCCTCTGGGCCAGACCTGTCCCATTGACTTGCAGTATATTCGCTATAGGCTTCTGCATTTCATCCCCTCCCTTTTTAAAAATTTTTATTAATAGCTGGTATGCTTTCCCTCTTAACTCCCATCTTCACTGGGACTTAACAATGTATTTTTGTGTTTATTTTGAATTTTTCTTTTTATCTGTTGGAGTTCTGTTACTTTGCTTTAAACCCATCCCGGCAAAAAAAAATCACCCAGGAAAATAGTTGAGGGATTTACAGAAGTTATCACTCGGGTTTGCTTAGAATTGCGAGTTGGGTAAGGAGTTTATCCAAAATGTTTGTTTTTACATCTGGATGAGAAAGATGCTTCTGTCACTGCCGTCCTGGTTTACTGAAGGATCTATGTGTTTGATAGTTGCCAAATGATTGCATTATGATGTTGATGATCTAAATCAGGGAAAGAAATATTACAATTAATGAATTAGCAAAGATCAGTATTGGAAGCAAGAGGTGGAATTTTTAAAAAATATGTATAAATTCTGTAGGAACTACTAAACTTGTAAAATACTGGCTCACTAACTTCTGAATGATACCACCTTTTGAAAGATGATGTTTAGGAAATCCAACATATATCAGTGGAAATTTAAGAAAAGCAGTTTATTGAGGTATGTACATTTTGATAAAATGAGATTTTATTTTTCCCATTGTAATCTGCCTCTGTTTTTCTTACGCTGATACTGGCAATTTGAGAAATAACTAGGAATTTCAGGAGAAAGCCTGTGATATTTAAGCTCCATCATACAATACTTCAACTTTGTTGGTCCGAGTTGATCAATTGTAAGATTTGTTCTCTGGCTCACAGTTAAAATGAGTTAATGAAATACAAATATTTTGTTTTGCTGTAGTCGAGGTTCTTGTAAATTATATCAGCATCTTAAAGTAGTAGGGTTGGGTTTACCATTCAAGTGAAGGTGTCACCTTAGCGTAGGAAAAACCTGACAGAAAACTTGTTAAAGTAATATGAAATCTTGTAGCCTTGTTGGGGTTCACTAGAAGGAGTGTGGTTTTGGCTGCATTAACCAAGTCTTGGTAGAAATGAACACAAATGCGTTAAGAATGTGATATGATAAACCATTTCTGCAAAAAGATTTGTCTAATAATGTTAGCAACACTTGTACCTAACACAAGTAACTCACACTGAGACAAAATAGAAGATCTCATACTGGTACATAACGAAGCCTTAGCCTCTTCTTTTATCCAAAGACAAGAAGCCTTTGGCAAAGGTCTTAAAGTCCAGAGTATAAAATATCTAGCACTTATTTTTATAGGGTGATTTCATTGTGTTATGTCCTCGCATCTTCAATTTTAGATTCCTCATGTTGAAATATGATTTATTTATTTTTTTTTAAGAATCTTGTTTTTCAGTAAGAAAAAAAATAGACTTGGTGGGGAAAGCTGCAAGTGCTGTATGATAAGAATGTCCATTTTTTTTTCTATTAAAAACATTTTCTGCAGTGCTCAGTGAAAAGTAGAATAACTCTGAGGACTGAGCAATTTCTGCATATGTTATGTCAAAATTGGCAAACAGCAACACAGAGCAAAATGTTGAGAGAGCAACTTTGTCTACTTGCACAGTCTTTGGTGTGTTGGGTTTTTTTTGGGGGGGGGGGGGGTGTTTGCGTGTTTTGTTTTTTCATGGC
>JAVJGG010000058.1:17295342-17332180 GCA_035590195.1 Aviceda cuculoides
GGGGGGGTGTTTGCTTGTTTTGTTTTTTCATGGCACTCCTGTATTTCATGTGTGCAGGTGGGACTCTGGCAAAGATCAGCTGCTCGGTATGTCACGTTGCCCATGTCACCTCTATTTCAGATTACCGGCGTGCTGGCCCCGGTCTGCCGCGTGTGCAGAACTGCTCGTTTCCTCAAAGCTGCTCTGTGGCACTCTTATCACTGGATCTGCATAGTTAAAATGATAATGGATTTATTTCACACTGCTGCTGTAAGATTAGATGGCGTTTTATTATCTGTTTACAGAAGGAGAATTGAGGTACGAAATGGTTAAGGCTAAACCAGTTGAACATCTAGGTCTTCATGTGCAATATGGGTTGTGTAGATCTGATTTTTCATGGTGCTGGGCATTTTTGTAGCCCTCTCCAAATAATGAGGACAAACCTGTTGGTTTTTTTGTTTGGTGTGTCCGTCCCCCCCCCATGTCTGGTCTGAAATGTATTGTAAAAATACTTATTTTCCATTATCTTAGGCAAATGCCAGAATCCTCCTTTCTGCCAGAGATAGCTTTGTGCCGGCGTATGTGCCATCTTTCCTTTATGTGATCTGCACGGTGTTACTTCTGTAGCAGCTGCAACTGTTCAGCACTTTTGCAAGAAAAAACTCTCAATTCAGCACCTGCAAAGGGCAAGCTGCACAGCTGTAGTTTGTAGACTGGCTAAGTGATTTAGGAGACCCTGTTTAGTAGTCCTGCTTGTTCTGTGGACCTAGATGTTCGGGTGGGTTTTTTTGGTTCCTTTTCTTGTTCCTTTTCATCTGGGAAATGCTGGCATTTTGTATTTTTGTGCCTGTATGGTTATTGTATATATACTCCTTGTTCTGGGTGGTTGGTTTGTTTATGTTATTAAACACATCATCCATTTTATGGAATAACAGTAATCTTTTCACGTGTCATATATTGAATGTTAAGATCCAAAATTTCAGCGGTTGGCTGTTCCCTTCCGTATCTATGATTGAGATAGAAAACGTAGGAGTCTGGTGGACTTCACAGCTGTTCAAAATTGCATCTTTTGACTCCAGGCTTCCCCCAGCTGTAGCTTATTTCCAGCTTCAACCACTACTAGTGTTCTTCCGCCCCATCCTTCCCCCTCAGCAGGTATCTGCTTCCCTGACACTTCCACGCTACTTTTCTCTAACCCCCACTTGCGTTGGCTGCGTCTGCCGTCTCGGCGCGTCTCGGCGTGCCGGCGAGCCGCTGTCGCTCCACGGCGCGCTCAGTTCTTGCTCCGTTCGCTGCCGTGGCTCCCGGTCAAGAGGGCGAGTGACCGTAAGCGGAATCCTGCTCGGCTGCTTCGGCTTACGGGTCGGAGCACCCTCGGTGGCTCCCTGGGACTGGTGCCCGCTTTCCTCAAAGGATGCGTGGATGGCAGGTAAGGAAGGGTACGAGAGTTCCCTTCGTTTGCAGTCAGGAGAAAATAGTGCTGCAGGCCTCCCCAGAAGGATGCCCATCAGTAAGATTCTTCCCTGCATGCTCTTTTTTTTTGTTTCAGAAAGGCTGCTAATTTAATTACGTTGTCAGGAGAGCTGCAGCCACGTTGGTTCGGATCAAGGAGACTGGTTAGCCTAGTTAACAAAACTGTTATTTGCCTTGGATAGAATGAAAAGTCTATAAACTAAGCTGTGTGCAGCAAAATGCTGAAGTACTTACTGGGAAGGGGGAGGAGTGTGGAAAAGCACAAAAATATTTCTTGCTTCCAAAAATCAACCCTAGAAGAAGGGATATGGTAAGGGTGGAGAGAACCCTGTTGTATTTCAGTGTATGCATGATGGAAGTCTGCAATAAAATACAGACTCTGTTAAACATGAAAAAAGCTGCACGGACCCTCTCTGCTTGTTTTTTTTGTTCCTTTCTGAGAAGCAAATATTTGAATATTGCCGGGGGGTGGCAGTTACTGGCCCAACCATAGTGATATGGCTGATGAAAGAAATAAGATTATTCTGTTGCAATTTCAGTCTATCTCTTGTTTTCTGTTTCCATGGATATCTCGGATTCAGGGAGGGGAGTAATGTAGAATTAGCATTTCCCAATGTATGAATAACTATACCAGAAAATTCCTGTTGAGCTCGACAGCCGATTCCTTCTTTTTTAAGGAATCTGCCTTTGTAGCTTCAATACCATATTATTAGCAGTAGGTCTACAGTGGTTTATTATTCCTAATGTTTTGCAGTGTAAAGTAATATGATTTAATAGCACACTATTCTGAATTACATGGAAATATAAATCCAATACAAAGGTTACTGGTAGCATCCTGTATAGAGCAAAACTTAATGAAGACATTTGGCTTTGAGTTCATTTGGTCGCGGTACTTAATTGTGGCCATCACTGCACTTCCCCTCACTGGGTTAGAAAACCGTACCTGTTACTGGAAAAATATTGCAGCACATACAATGATTGTTGTGTTGTTATACATGTTTAAAATCTTGTTGAAATTGAAAACTGCAATTACTCAGTTTTATTCACAGAAGCAGGTTTTATCTTTTATTATGTAAGGATCCACAGATCTCAGAGTATGTTCTGTGACCTTTTGGGGTTATTTCTCTTATTTCTTGTCTGCACTAAAGCTTGTGTGCTTTAATCTGTGTTTGCTGAGAAGTTGCCAAATTGCCTCTTCTCTTCGGTGCCAATCTCTCTTTTTCGTGTGTGTAATCCATGTTCTGATTGATGTATTAAAGGTTTTGTAGAAAAAATGTGGGCCATCTGTATCGGTATTTGCTTATGAATCTTATTTTATGGTATATTTGTTAAATATATGTTAAGACCTTATAAACACTCAGCTGCTGTAAATAAGAATATATACTTAACTGAGTGTTTAAATGTACTTTAGCATGTTAGGATGGGTGAGATGTGGTGCCTTTTTCATTGTGTGTGTTCCCTCGATTTGTTAATCTGAAGCTTTCAGATCCAACTACGTAAAGTGCTGACGAACTGATGGAGATTAAATAAATCTGATTTATTCAATTTTCTTGTGTGTGTAAGTAGGTCTGAAGGGCTGAGAACAACAAGGAAGTTGCTTGTGGTATAGAAAATTATTTTGAAACACTGGAATAACTAACTGTCGCTGATACAAATTCTGATTCTGAACCAGAAAACTGAAAAACCCCCATTGACTTCAGCATCACAAGGGCTTGCGTGAATGAAGTCAGTGCCAAGACTTGATGACGAAACAGTGCTTCCAAATTGCGCTTTCAGATCTTAAGTACTAATGTAAAATCAGAAGTTCACAATTAAAAAATTCAACGGGAGACAGACTTCTTTCCACAATTACATGAGTAGCAGTTTCAGAACTGGTTTGCTGCTTAAGGTTGCACACTCTGCTGTCTCTCCCCATACGAACACTAGTGGCCAAAAAATGGCAATTTTGTCCTGAGTTTGTGAAATATTTGGCTAGGGAATTTTGAAGCTGGTATTGCTGGAGTATAGCTGTCTAGGTCAGGAAGTAAAGATGGCAAGACGGAACCAGGTGGAAGACATCAGGTACAACGAGGATACATTAGTTTATGCTGAATTATTTCAAAGTGAAGTCTGGTTGTTAGTCAAGACTTTGCTTCAAACTTTTCTGAGAGACAAAATGTTTTGTTCTTTGTTAAAATACAAGAAAAAACGTATGTTTTGAGAACTATTCAATTTAGCCAAAATATTTACTGTGCATATACATAGGTATATGATTTCCCATTTTTTTCCTTATTTATAATGTATTTAGAGAGTCTTCCTCATTGACATAGTTTGTTACGCTAGAAGCTTCAGGTAGAATCACAACCCCTTTTTGATCGTGCTGTATAAATAAAGTCAAATTTATAGTGAAGCCAAAATAACTCAGTAGACTAAAATATTGATATAAAAACCTGCACATAGTTGGGAACAACGTTACTTTTTCCCTAGAATCTCGGTGTGTCTCCTGTAGTGTGCTCCTTTTCTGTCGCTGCTTTCTTGACCTCTGATTTTGTGCAGGTTATGTGAGGGTGTACTCAGTAAAGTGCAGTCTGTTCATGAAAACATGGTAACGTTTTGGCCCCGTACACTGCTGTGGGCAAGGCATTGGGATTCACGAAAAATGTGGACCAGTTTAGGCGAAGGAAACCGATAAGACATCTAAGAAAAGTGACCTTTTGCGAAGTCTGAGCAAACTGTGCTTATTTACTGATGGGAGAAGCAAATTTTCAAATATGTAAAAGACTGATGCCAGGAGAGAGGCAACAATCTGCTTTCTGTTCATAGTGGATAGGACAAGAAGCTTAAACTGCAACTAAAAGAATGTGGGTTAGATATTAAAAAAAAAAAAAAAAAAAAGACAAACAGAAAACAAACAAGGAAAAGGCAAAAAACTTTCGAGTGGCAAGAATAGCGAGTGATGGAATAGATTGCCTGGAGACTGAGGAACAAATTGGAAAAATCTGGTTCTGGATTGCCTGGGAACTGGACTTAGGCTACCTAACCTCTTCAGGTCCTTTTCTGTGCCTTTTTTTTTTTTTTTCTTTTTTAATTTAGATTAGGACTTGTATTTGTTAAGGATCCATACCCTCTGTAAGTCCAAATTTAGTATGAATATATGATACTCTGAAGTTCCCAGTTCTTTATTTGCAAAAATATTTTGCAGGCCAGTAAGCCCTGCTGTCCAGTAGCTTTTTGTAGTTTGTGTCTTGGTATTTATGCTTTCCAAATTGGGATCACTTTTGTGTTTTTTCTGCTTCTGTATGCTGGAGGAGTAGCTATTTACCTATTGGAATGGTTTCCTACGAAGCAATCAAGAAACAATTCTGTTTCAGAGGCCAGTTCTGCTTCTTCGCTTAATCTCTTTTTCAGATGAACCCTAGGAGTACAGGTGGTGTTAAGGAGGAGATGAATATCTGGAAAATGCCAATTTAGGGGCATAAGATGCATTTACATTCAGTCTGGGAATATACTTGCCGCCTGTGAGTCAGCAGTGTCAAACAACTATGCAGCAGAAGAGAAAATGATAAAATAAAAAGGACAGAAGTGACAAAATGAGTGCAAATTATGTAATCAATGTTTCTCCTTTTATCAAAATAGTTACTTCAAACCTTAACAAGCTTTGCCAACCAGCGGTAACATTTTGAAGTGTTACAGTAATAAGCATTCATTGAATTTTGTTAGTTTTGATATAAAGTTAATTTTCAGTAACACTGTATTAATATCTAGATATTTATCACAGCTACTAAGTAGCAGAATTACTGCAAAAGGTTAAATATAAATTTTAAGATATGCATGAAAAGAAAAGCCTTTTTATTGTATGAAATGAGATCATATCAGAGAAATACATTGTTGTTACAAGATGGAGATCCTTTGGTCCCGTGTAGAAAGTCTGAGTGACTTACCGAAAATGGGATATATGTTTGTAATGGAGCTGTGTGATTCTATGTGGTTCGTTACTGCTAATTTATTTATCTTGGCACTGATTCATATGCCCTAGGAATTTGAAGGGCTCGCAGGACCATTACATCATGTGGGTTAAACTCTGTATAATACAGGCTCTTTCTGACTTCATGCAGCTGCCTTCGTGTTAAGCTAGGACTTACCATAGAGTGCAGCTTCGGGAAGCGTTTGGTCTTCGTTTACAGATGTGGCAGGCCAAAGAAGGCACATTTCACTCTAACTTCATCAGCAGTTAATGACCCTCATTGCTGAAAAATGTAATTAAGCTCTAGTTCTAATATGAATTTGTCTGGCTTCAGTTTCCAGGCATTGCCTCTGGTTTCTGCTTCCGAGCTCCGACACTTTATTCTTCGTGAGATGTTTATACTCTCTAATGAAGTCACCTTTCAATTCTCTTGTTCTAAACTAATCAGAGAGCTCTTTAACTCTTGCTGTAAGGCATCTCCTCTAGCCCTTTGTTATTACTGTTGCTATATGAATTGTTTTGGCTGTATTTTTATAAAAAGATTTAAAAGAGAACTGCACATACACTGTTAACATCCGCCTCCCCAGTGGAATACAACATACCAAAATCAATACTCTCACTATTTTCCTGTTGATTTATGGAAGGATTGCTCTGTGCTGCTTCGTTTCTGTGTCATCATCCCAAGAGACTGGATTCACCAACCAGCTCACTAGGAATTTTTTGGAGGTGTTCCTCTTCAGAACATGTGTAGCGTTCTACAGAATAGGTTAGAATATTTTATGTCCAGCTATAAACTTTATATTTCCTGGAATAAATTAGTTTTGCCTCAGTAGAGCCAAGTCATTAAATGATTACTCTGAGAGCTAATCTTGCCAGACAGAAGTTTTCAGATTTTCGTTCTGTATTTGTTGACAGATCAGTGATGAAAATGCTGAATATGATTGGATGTGCATCTTGGGTAGAAATGTACTTTCACAATGGCAGCTATTTTTGTAAGTTTATATGCTTAATATAAACTGTGTAGTGCTTTCTAGTCAAACTGTTGAAAGTGAAACCTCCTCCACCCCCCTCCCGTACTTCCTTTTTAGAAAGAAAATAACAGATAGCTTGCCTTCCATAATACTTCTTTGGCTTTCCTCAAGCCTTTCATGCAATTTAGCAAAATATGCGGGAAGCTGATAGGTACAGTGCCCAAGGGTATCGGCTTTTTTGTTTTAGAAAAAAAAAAAACCATAATTGTGAATTGCTACTAGTTGGGGTTCTCCTGTATTTGCTGATATTAGCCATACCATGACTGCTGATGACAAGATGCCAAGCAGATGCCTGGGATGTTGGGTGCAGCAACGTTTGTATTTAAAAAATGACGATGATCTATTTTAATGAATTCTAGTGCTGTTTTAACTGCTGATTGCTGGAGATCTCTTGCAAGTATCTTCCAAACTGAAGGTCCCCCTCATCAGTTTTTATCTCCAAATTGTATGTATGTATATTATCCTGTTTTCTAGTTTGACTTGGTTACATGCAGCACATCCCTGTTAGCAACACGCATGGTGATTCTTGTGTTTTGAGGTTCAAAGTTATCGATAACTTCAGCAGTTGTGGTCAGAGATAATCTTAGTTTGGGTTTGCATCATCTGATGGCTGTTGCTATATTTGGTCACCTGCATCATACTTAGCTGCCCTTTACAGTGATTTCTATCACAATTAGATGCCTCAATACTTGGGGAAGATGGTAGCCCTTGTATGTTTTATCTTCTGTTTTAGTATAGTTATTTCTAAGTACAGATTTCTTGTATGGTTTGGTGAACCGGAGGCTGCTTTATCACTGTATTTTTTGATCATGAGGAAAGAGGAACTTCACAATATTCTAATCTGACTTGCAGAAAACATTCAGAATACTTCCCTGCATTACTGCACGCATCGGAGCTCATATTTAAGAAAACCACCTGAAGGTGCTTTTGAAAAGTGGCCTGTGATAATTGCAGTGGCTAACTGCCTTCACTTGAAGAACAAAAAGAAATCCCCCAAGTATTTTCTGTTCTGAATTTGTCCAACTTCATCTTTCAGCTCTGAGGTCTTGTTTGACCTTTTGCTGCTCTATTGAAGAGTTTGTTTTGAAGCTTTTGTTCCTACAGGTACATACTTCCAGGCAGGAACTGAGCTACTCAGTAACATCCTTCTTGGTATAATAAATAAAGTTAGTGCTGTGACTTGGTAGTAAGAGGCATTGTTTTCAGTATCAGTAATTCTTCAAGTTGTTCTTTTTTTGTTTTTTTAATGTTTTGAATTGTGGATGTTGGTAGGGACATACGATCTGTCATCGTGGTGCCAAATAGGGGTATACTGCGATCTCTGTTTATAACCCTCTTTCTGTCTAGACACGTAGAAAGTTATCCTAGTCTTTATAGTTTCATGCCTATCTACGCGCCGTAATTCCATAATTCATTGTAATTCCAACACTTTTACATAAAATTCCCTTGTATTTGTGTCTAAAGAGGGAGCTTTTCATTATCTTTGTTGCCTCTGTTGATGTCCTTCAAATGCGTGAGGCAGATCTGTCCGTGAGTGGTGTATCTTCTTCCTGGCTACCCTTTCCTTTTCCCTCTGCCAGCTGTGGCTTGTATCAGCAGTGGCTGTTTGTCTTCTGGGTCATTGGTAAACTGTTAAATAGCAAAGGGCCAAGTACTGTCCTTGGTGGGTCCTACTTAGTTATGATTTTAAGTGAAATAATAGCCTTTTAAAAAATAATTTTAGTATGTTTGTAAATTACTTGATTTTTTTTAAATCAAAATAATGAGTCGATAAATCATTTGTCTTTGAAAATGCCAGATACATTGCACCAACCCTTGTTTCACATTTAGTATTACATTCACCTTTTTTTAGCTGTGGACTTCCTGTTTACATACATCAATTTTAATGCTGGCAGTCATATATTTGGATTTATTCGAGTAAATAATTCTTTAAGAATTTAGTAACTTAGCATCTGAAACTGCTGTCTCAAAACTGAGATTAATGAGGAAAACCTCCTTCCGGTGATGCTCCAAGCAAAATTTCTGTTGACTTCTGTGGGGCCCATATTTTATGTACCTGGGCCTACATTATGTGAAGCCTGCGTATCTGGAGACTCTAAATAGCATATAGATCCAGTTTTGTTTCTATACTTAATCATTTAATTTATTGAACAGTTTATTCTAATGCTAATTTAGGAAAACAATAGGTGCCTGCCTTTCACGCTGGCCAACTAACAAATAATGTCTGAAGAAATACTGTGTTTTGTTAATCATTCGAATGCAATATCTGAAATTGGGAGACTTGGGAAAAACGTTTGCCTTTCCTTTTCGTGCCGAAAGCTACCTCATCGGTCCTCTTGTAGTTGCGGAGCAAACGCACGTGAGCGCGGACAGGAGCAAACGAGGTTGTGTTAGCGATGATGACTACAAGGGCATTCTCGTGGGGGTCCCGAACTTACTGTCAGTGCCCGACTGGGTGTCACAGGCCCTAAAAAGTTGGACTTGGCGGGTTGATGTAGGGCAAAGCTGTACTGCCGCTGGGGTCGAGCCCTTGTGAAGAGCAGTTTGGCGTTCCCGGGGGAGCTGCCCGGGGGGTGTCGGGGAGGTGGGTGACGCCAGGGATGGGTCTGCTGCCCACCCTTCGTGGGAGGTGGAGGAAGGAGGGACCCTGCTTGATGGACCTCTAGAGGGTGGGGGCCGACGCCTCGATGGGCGGTTATTGGGGCCCTTTCCGTGAGGTAAATCCACTGCTCGTGTGGTTCGGTCTTTTTAAAAGGTGTTAAGGATGGTTTCCCGTTGCGCTGCACGGCAGCCTGCAAGTTGGGCCGCTTGGGTTCAGCTCTTCCTTTAGCACAAGTGGATTCAAACCCACGTGTCCTTCTTGCGGGGGAGACCTTGCTGTTGTTCTCGGGCAGATGGAGGAGGGAGGGAAGGAGGACGCCTTCTGTTCCTTCCTTGGAAGCTGGAAAATGGCAATCAGAAAGGCAGGTCTTGGAGTCAAAGGGAGAGCAAACCCATTTTCGGCATGCAGAATACGCTGATAGTTTATTCAGCGAACATGTATTACGTTTATTTAACAACCAGGCTTAGTTTATGTCTTTGACTAGTAAATCACTTAAGGTTTGTTAGTATGTTCTGCTTTATTGCAGTAGTTGCTCTTCGACAGTTTTTTGTAAAAGTATTTTCCCATTTTACAGCATTTTATGATGGTCACGCCTTTTTTAGACCCACAAGTGAGTAGAAATGTTTTTTAGGTTTTAGGGTAATATTCTTTGTTGTTTGTTTTTTAGCATCCCTGAGTATTATCGTCACTCTTAAGATGCAGAATTATATTAAACCCAGAGCTCTTTCTTTCTATGCTTTTCAAAAAAAAATTTGGAAATGTTCCTATTACTTAACTTGCTATTTACAAAAATTCCTATAGATTTGTTATTGATACACTTCACCACATTTTAAATTTCATAATTGCTAGTTTATAAGTCACTACCATTAATTTCCCAGTTCTGTGTTGTGTTGGAAAAAAATGTTATCTTCCTACACTTACAAAGAACTTAAAGCCATAGATACAGAATATGTGACGCCTCTCCACTCATCTTTTGTTCCTCACATTTAATTTTTTTTACCTGTTTTACAATTTACTTGTAATTATACTCCACATTAATTCTTCACTACTAATTGCTTTAGTAGTGGGAGTCATTTACGTGCTTCCATTTGGATCGATGCTGACTACTGCAATGGGTTTATTGTACAAAAAGTAGATGTTTAAGTCATGCCACTCTGCCTTAAACGCCTCTGCCTGCAGGAAGGAGGTAGAATAGGAAAACACGTTTCATTCAGTTAACGCCAAAGCTCATTTTTTCCCTTGGTGTCACAACTTTGACCATACCTGTCTTTGGGGTGCCATCGGTCCATTTGCACCTACAGCTCAGCTTGTACACTCACGCATTTTGTGCTCTTCCCGAACATTTGAACAAAGTAATGTGTTACCAACGTGCAGCAGCACGTGAATATTAAGAAGTTGGAAGCACGAGTGAACATCAGTATAAAATGAAAAGCCACCAGAAACGTTTGGCTTGTTAGTTTAAATTTTCTTTTTCCTTTTTTTCAGTTGGCCCCGCTATTAAGCATATTGAAATGTTTTGCCAAATATAGCATTTGATTTCTGTGAAAGGCTGTTTGCCTCAGGATTCAGCTGTAGCTTCCTGCTGGAGATGTGGGCTCTGAGTATCTTTATTTGGGTCATTCTTAAGTACGCTGGAAAAACCCAGGGAATGAGAAAGCTTCGCTATTGTCTCAGAATAACTTTTACTCTGTGGGTCCTCCTTCCACCCTATGATACGTACGGATATTTGTCACCCTGGTTTTTTTTTGTTGTTGTGGTATGGGTTTTTTGGTTGTGGGGTTGGTGGGGTTTTTTTTCATTTGTTTTGTTTTAAACTTTTGTGCTATCATTATCTATAATATCTGGAGGATGAAAAAAACCCCTTCTTCCAGTTGGGAGCAAAAAGTCTGGTACATGCAATGAGATACCGTTCATAAACTTTCACAGAAAGCTCTGTTAGCCAATTATTTATGAACTCTGGCATTAGAATTGTGTCTAAAGGAACAGTGTTTAGATTCTTATTTCTCAGATAATTATGATCTTGAACGTATTTTCAAAGCTCATGCTTTGTGCATAATATGCGCACAATGTTAGAGCATAATATTTATTACGTTTTTGTCAGTCCAGAGAGGGGAGAAAAAGATGCAAAGTAAATGTAGAGAAGGCTGCCACAATGATTTCAGAGGTTGAGAGATGAGGGAACATTTTCACGTCAGAGGCTGTGGTTTTGAGTTTGTGAGGAATGTTTCTGGGAGGAGAGTAAGTACAGACCGAGATACGTAATCATTCAAAGTTTGTTAGTAAAAGCCATGTGGAGAAATTGCTAATTTTGGGCTGATAGGGCAGCTCTGGCAGTTCTTTACAAGCCGACAAACTTGTTTCCTGCTAATTGTACATGTTCCAATTATGTTCGAGGGAAGTTTAATTGGAATCGTTCTAGAAATCCCTTCCAGTAAGGAAGAGTTAGGGAATACAGAGTTTTAAAATTGATACGTAGCAGCAAAAGATAAAGCAGGGAGTGCGACTCCAGGGCAGTTTTAGGTGCTGTGCCAGGGCAGGCGGTCCAGGCACGGTGACTTCTCTCCAGGCGCTGCTGTACTCTGTCCATCTGCAACCCCCCCGTGTCTGTTCTGGGAGTCAGGAGGAGGGGGGTGTAATTTTTTAAAATTTTTTTCCAATTTGCACATTCCTTCGGAGTTCAGCTGATGAAATTGGTTACGCTGCCACAGTGCCCGGAAGGCTGGCAGGGTCGTGCAGGTGTAGGCGAGGCTGCGTTTTGGCTTGCTGTCTGAGCGGCGGTAGGGAAGGAGAGGACCCGGGTTGACTTTTGGATTACTGACGTGTTTGTGGGAGGAGATTTTTAGAAGCAAGCAAGCATTATTTGCAGCAAATCTCTTTGTATGCTTTGGATCAGTGAGGCAGTAGAACCTCCAACACCGTTAAATCTTCTAAAAATAATTTATCAGAAAGAAGTTGTGTATCTCATACGGTTTCATTAGTCTGGGTGCTAAGGTGTTTTGCTGTCCTGTTGAGAAAGGAGAACACAAACCAGCTTTATAGAGGTGTGACAGAGGTGAGGGATACCAATCCTATGCTAAGTAGAAGTTGATTTAATTTTATTAATGTAAGGGAAAGCATTTTTAAACGCGCTGTTTGAATTCTTTCTCTTGGTTTTTGACTTTTATAAGATTGGTTAAAAATTAATGACAGGAGATGATTCAGACTGCCTTGGGTTGATGCCTTTGTCGGAAGGTACCACCCGTTAGCTAGGAGGCACGTCCCTGCTTACGGTGCCGAAGGTGAGCTCGCTTAAATCGGAGGTGAGCAACCGCAGAGCTGTCAAAACCCGGCTGTCGGCGTAGCAGGAGGTCGCGTGCCGGTAGGGGACGGGGACCGGGACCGTGTCGGGAGGGTGACTTCGGTCTGGGCAGTCGTGCCGCTTGGAGGAGGCGAGCGTCAGCCGCCGGCTCCTCTGCAGTCCTCCCGAACTGTAGGGAGTCGGTAGCAGGTTCATCTCAAACTGGGTCACGGTTCCTTCCTCTGAATGGCACGTGGTGGGGACTGGGAACAGACCATCACAATATGCTATTTGGAATACGTAGTTGGAGTTACTGAGCCATAAATTAGATGTCCTTGAAGCCAAGTGTAGAACTTCATGGTTATGCAATTTCCTTGCTTTCACCTTTCGCCTTCCTCCTTGCAAACAAAATAGAGAATGATCAACACAATCAAAAGAAATGTGCTTTGGGAAATGGAAAGCAGGAGAAGTAGATAGAAAGCTGTTTTTAAAAAAAAATCAGTATTATGACTGAAACACTGGAGTAAAATGTTAACTTGTTTTTGCAAAACATTGTCTTGAAGTTGGCTGTTTATCCAAGAGCAGAACAAGGAACTACCCTTTTTAGACAGTAAGTTATCTATGATGACAGACCTACATGACATACTGCGTTTAACTGATAAATTGGATAAGCAGTTATAGTTTATTTCAGGATTTAAATAAGATTTATATCACATATGTTATCACTAGTAAATATATATTAAGGAGACTGTGTTTTGATGCTGTGTAATGCAGTGATTTGCATGGTATGCTTCCTCCATTACTGCTTTTTTTACCCGTTCTTTTACTGAATTACAGTCCCTCAGGTTTTGTTACTTTATTCAGGATCGTGAAACTAATTTAAAAAACAAAAAAAAAGTGCATACGTGACAGTTAAGAGTGAAGGCCCTCACGCTTGCATTCCTTATACCTTTTTTGTTATGTGTTTTCAAGGAGCAAGCAGAAGAAAAGAGATTAAAGAAAATTGGGGAAGCAATCAGCTAAAATTCTTTTAATGAGAAAATTTGAATTAATAAACATACTGTTTAACTGAATTATTGTTTAACACCAATCTCTATTTAAGTGTAGTTTAAATGTTAAGAATAGGTAAATAAAAGTGAGACTAAGAGGGAGTATGTTTCATAAATGTGGATGAGAATATAGTGAATATATTAAGTGTGGAGGAAGATAAATGAAAAAAATTAA
This sequence comes from Aviceda cuculoides, assembly GCA_035590195.1. Lineage (NCBI taxonomy): Eukaryota > Metazoa > Chordata > Aves > Accipitriformes > Accipitridae > Aviceda > Aviceda cuculoides. The sequence continues at coordinate 17,308,872 of JAVJGG010000058.1, forward strand.
CTGTATATAATTTTTTTCTTGTACAGTGAAACTCTTAAGTAAATATTTGAAGCAAATAATAAAATTCAAACTCTGAAAAAATAAAAAAAGTTCAAGTGCTGGAAGCCTGTGAGTGTAAAAGCACTAATATACCCAAGAGAAGGCAAGACAGGAGTGGCTATTTAAAAGAAATGAGGAGTTACTACACTAATGTTAATTCAGACACATGTAATGCTGGGAGTATAACAAAACAGAAGTTAACTGTGGAAAGCTTGTTTGCTAGAGGAAGCCTTTGCTACTAAAGGCAGTAGTAGAGGAGAACTGTAATAAGTACATTAAAGATGAGCTAAAGAATGTCCAGATTTAGCCAGGCACATCTCATCCCAACACAAGGGTTGTATAAAGGGGAGGAAGATACCTTTGCCTCTTTGCCAAGGGGAATTGAATCGTTACCTCCAACTGCTCTTGCCAGGCTGATAGTATTTTTTAATTATTAGAGTTTTTTTAGTCATTAGTCAGATGCATCAAAAACTTCCCATCCTTCTTGCAGCCTACATCAATAGTTGGAACATTTTACCACAAGTAGGATGTTTTTCACTTTTTACCACTCTCCATTCTAAAACCTAAATTTTGTGCACATTTTAGCTGTGCCTACTACAACTGCATTATGTGGTAAATAATACATTTGAGAGCTTTCACAGCTTGGCCCTACCAAATTTGGTCTCGTCTTTAACAAATCCTGGAAGTTTGAATGCCCTACCTGTCTGTAGTCAAGGCGTCTTAGGTGATCCTTGTATACTCATCTGTGCAAAGTTGTGAGTTCTTTGACTTCGGCTCTTGTGCCAACTGGCTGCCCATTAAATTACAAAATGCTTGTGTGGCATCTTTCTTTGAGGAAATGCCTCACCTCACCTCTGACTATTAATTCTTTTTTATATGAATAGCATCAGAACCTTTAGTAATAAATAGCCAATTTAACTTGCTCATTGATGCACCTCTAGACAGATGGCATTGCTCTTCTTTCGACCAGTACGTTACAGGAACTATAAGACCTCGCGGTTAATTACTATTGGAAGAAATTCAGTCTAGTTATCTGTAGATAAATCCTGAAATGTTTGGCCTCCGAATGTGAACTCTTTCCCTGGTACTTAGATTATGGTGTGGCAGCGGAGGATCTTTTCTCTTGCGCATAAGCAGCTTCCTGTCTTGACTCCTGCTTCATAACGGATATTTGTGTATCTTTTTATACTGAATATATGCATCTGATACTTCTGAGTAGCTTTATTTCTGTAGTGTTGGAACATAATTCAAAAAATTCTCATATAGTGGGGCTTGTGAAGGCTTGTGTATGTGCTCATTTGCTGTCATGTTTCTAAATGAATAGTGAACTTGCAGAAGAATTTTTTTATAAATTCTGTATTTCTAGGGAAAAAAAAAGCCACTCCTTATTGCAAGATGACAGTGAAAGTTCAGCTTTAGTTGTGTTTTTTTCTGAGTGTAAATGGAAAGTTAGGTGTCTTAATTGTGTAAGGGAATGGTAACAATAACTATTTCCTATGTTAGCCAACCCCTCCCAAGTACTAGTGTGCAACCATAGGAAAAGGAAAATGCTGGTTAATGCAGGGCCTAATTCTTTTCCCACTATGCTGAATTTCTAAGGCATATATTTTTAGAAACTTAGAGAAATCAGTACAAATTATTCTCTTCTAGGGCATGTGTGCATGAAATAAAAAAAAAAAAAATAAATCATGTTTTCATGTTAAGTATTTCATGTTACATTCGAAGTTGGAGGAATAAGAGGATGAGTTCTCTACAAAGAGGATGATTACTTTTGCAGCAAGATCTGGGCTACATAAATGGCAAATGTTTTATTAAAAATAACATAGGACTCTTTTGTGACAGTTCTTGTGTCGTTTACTTTATATATTGTCATGAAGACAGAAGTGAAGTATGGGTTTTTTTTCCTCCTGTGAACTTGCATAAGATACAGTAGGAGAAAACATTTTCAGGTAAGTTGTTATTGCTTTTGCTTTCATCAAGGTGATACTTACAGATGTTGCCTTAAATGCTTATGGAATTTGGAATGTGTATCAGAAATAGGGCAATAAACATGTTTTTATATATAAATACATATAAAATATATATGTGCAACTTCATAGAAATCAAAGTACAATTTGCTGAGCAGAGCTAATGTTTCAAGTATTTTTAATAAGTAAGCATTTATTAAGCATTTTACAAAACTAGAGAGAATTTAGTTATTAGTTGCCAGAAGATGACCAGATCATAAAGTTGCCAGATGGTATAGGGAATTAGAATAAAATATACCTTCTATACCTGCAGAGCAATCAGGCTGTCTTGACATACAGGTGCAATTATCTTTAGGAGATATTTGAATTAACTAGTGCTGTGTTACTGGGCTTGAAGGGAGGTTATGTTGGGTAAAACTCAGCACCTTGTCTTGTTTCAGATTAAAAGATAACTCTACTTTTGTTTGGCATTTTTTTTTCTACCAATTCACATGTACTGAAAACTCTCCCTGCTTCTAAAAGAAAGTTTCCAAACTGACTAGAGAATTTTGAGTGCCCAACTTGCATTAAGATCTGATTTTTTGAGAAGGAATAGCTGCTCCTTATTTTCTGAAAATTGAGCTTGTTTAAAGTGATTTGAGTATTCAGATTTTTTTTTTTTTTAAAGTCTTTTCCCTTGACCTTCAATGTATAAAAACCCCAAACATTTCTACACCAAGATTTAGTACTTCCAAATTAATTTCTTAAAAGGACAAGCCAGGTATTTTTACTGTCTGTTCAGGCGGTGGATTGTGAAGGAAACGTGAACGCGGTCGTCGTGAAGTAAGCACCGGCCGGCTTTCGGTGTGAACGCTTCTTACTCAGCTGCGCTCGGGGAGTGGACATGGAGGTGTACGCGTGACGGTGCCCTGCGGTCTGATTGCCTGGTGAAGAGCAAAACCACCTCGTTTCATCCCCCCCGATGCTCAGCGTAGCACCCGTTGCGTGAGAACAAACCGTACGTCGTTTGGTTTGTCTAAACCCTGTGGGTGCTTCCTGATCCCAGCGGTTGGCTGTGGGGCTGCGTGAGCCTCTTGCCTGGAGCCACTGGGTGTTGCAAGAGCCAGACTGGGACTGTATATAGGGTCTCTTTTACACCATAAAGAAGGTTCAAAAGTCCTCTGGAAACACTGCAGTCTTAGCTCTTGTGTAATACAGAAATTGTCCTGACTCTTACTTTTCCTGTTTGAGGGCTCGTGGAAGCCCTGGAGAGTAAGAGATCATGGATAGTCCTTCCATGGAAAACCAGCATGGACCTTTGGTTGGCATAATGATGTCTGCTTAGCAAAACATCAAATAGAGGGTGAAGGCCAGCCACGTAGTCTGCTCTTCCCCCATCCATGTCTTTTGGTGGCAGACTCGAGCGGGTGCCGGGAGCACGAGGACGAGCTGGCTTGGGGAGGGGGCCGCGCTGCCGGATCTCACGCCGCTCGGCAGCGGGAGGTGCTCGGCCTTTCGCTGCCCAGAGCTGTTGTGTGAAGTTGGTCCTGCTGGCCCTGCCCCAGCTCGCCTGCCCTCACCACGTCACCTTCCCGTGGCGGGAGGTCCAACGCGTGCAGCCAGCGCCCCGTGCGAGGTCTGAAGGCTTGGGGAGGAAAGCAGAGACAGGCACGGGAACAAAGCCTAGCTCCTGTTTCGGGAGTTGACGTCGGCGGTGGTTACCAGCCGTCCCTACGTGACCCGCCTTCTCCAGGAACGTGCCTGCGACTGCCTCTGCCTCCTCTGGGGCTCTGTGTACCTATGCCATGCCTTGTCGACGCGCAGCCCGAGCATGCTCCGCTGCGACGTAAAATAATGCGCACGAGTTGCTCTGGGTTGACTTTACCAGGTAGAGAAGTTAAACCTTGTGGAGATGCTTATTCCCTTTCACCATTAGATGGACCACAGAGCTGTTCTCCCCCTCTAAGCCTCAGAGATGAGAGGTCTTTGCCTAAGCTCCTCCTGAGAGCGAATGAAGCCTCACGACTGCCAAGGGCTGTGTGTTTGTTTCAGTTCAGAAAAATAAAGTGCCCAGTGCAGAATCCCAATGTGTTTTACCATCTATTTAAAGTTGCAAAACCAAGTATGTGGTAAATGAGTACCTTCTGTAGTGATGCAGCTTTTATGCCCAAGCGCAGTCTTCCATGCATGGTTTCTACTTTAACCCTCTCAACTCGTCTGAAAAGTTCACCCAAAATGATCAAAGGGATAAATAATCAAATACTTATTTTTAAGAAGTGACTTTTTGCTATCAGGAGGTGAGTATAACTGATGCCCAAGCCTTAAGTTATTAGCCCACTATGTTGAGAAATGTAGTTCTTGCCATTTGCAAATCATTTTCAGCATCTTTACGTGCTGTGAAGCCATACTCGATATCTTGTTTTGTGTAGTTGCTGCTTTTTAAAATGTACTTATTTCTCCATTAACTCTTGCTGTTCTTTGGGTGTTTGTAAGGGGGGAGGGAATGAACATGGAGAGGATCAGGATGAAAGCTACGTGTGCCTGGTTGTGCTTGAAGTAGTCCGTGTTTTTCTGTATGTGTATACATGTCCCAGTGCATGGTGTTCATTTTGTCAGGACAATTGCTTGATCAAAACAGTATTTCTTTCTGGCTCCCCACCCCCAAGAAGCTTGAATTGCATCTGGTAGGCATGGAGTTGTTTTTGCTTTTGGTTTGGGACTGAGCGCCAAGTTTGGTACCTGGCTCCTGGCTAAGCCTTTCCAGTTTTGGTACCTGTCAATGTGTGGTTACTTCCTTCCAGGGCTTATCTTTTCCTGCTTGTGTGTGTGTTTGGGTTTTTTTGGTTTGGTTTTTTTTTTTCCCTATGCTGAGCAAGTATTCGACCATAAATATTTAATTCTGCAAATAGTTACTCATTTGCAAAGTCACCGGAGTCTGGTACCTACAGCACATCCTGCAGGAGGACTGCTGTAAAAGTGACTTGAGGAGGTATTCAGTGTATGAAAAATGGCTGAAAGTAAATCTGGCTGCATTCAGCTTGTCATACCTTATTTCCAAGTGTGTAGTCACACTGCGTTGTACTAATTCACTAGCATAGTTCTCTATTCGAATTACACAGCATTTATTGAGATGGTATTACCATCAGATGTTCTACATTTTTAATGAGGTAAAAAGGTTATGCCTTTAAACAAGGCCTTCAATACAATTTTAAGATGACGTGCCTTAATTTGTAAGTCACTGTTCTTGGCTGTCTAGTTAATTCAGTAAGAAAGGACATAATTGCTTACTGTTTTGTTTTGAGTAAAAACGAGAGGAATTGTCTTTTCTTTGCAGCCTTAATGGTGGTTGAACCTCTTTAGGGTGGTCAGATGTCTGTGGCAAGGTGGGATCTTGCCCCGTGGAGGAGCAGAAGCTGCTTGGCGAGCTAATGGACAAAGCTCTGCAAATTTGTACAAAGCAGTTGCAGGAGAGGGGGTCTTTGGAGAATGAAACAGATATTATGAGGGGATTCTGTGCATAGTTCAGTGCTTGGAAATAATCTGGTTCATTATTGCATTGACTGCAAGTACTGTAGAAAGATCACTTCCAGCATACCAAAAGTAATGCGATCTGTGGGTAGCTCTTTTAAATAGAGGCTTCCATTGCAAACTCAGATTTTAAGTGATTTATTATTCTGCAGAGATCATTAGAACCGCAACTCCTCCAACTTTTTACAATACCAAACATTTAAAGAACATTCAGGTTATTTGCTTATTCATAGGGAAGAGTCAGTTGCCTATGATTCATTGTAGTGAATATTCAATCTAATCTTTCCCTCTCTTTGTCCTCTCTTGGAGTCTAATGTGTGATTTATTTAATTTCTATGTCTTTGTGGATCACCTCTACATCTGTAGCTGGCCTCTCGTAAGTAGCAAGAACACCTATTTGGTGATGTAAACAAAATATTATACTACAGCTATCTTATGTGAAACAGTTCATAGAAAATTACTGAACGTGTTTTTGATCTGGTCTTTTTATAAATAAAAAGTGTTATCCACTAGTAAAAACTGAAAGAAATTAAACATTGAACTATATTAGCAAACACCAGTAATTCAGTCAGCTCAGCTTTCTGTAGTAAGAGCTGTGCAAGATTTGTTTTGTTTTGGCAGGTGAACTGAAAAATCTGACTTTATACAGTTTAAAGACCGAATTGAAATTTTTATTTAAATTTTTATTTTTTTTTTTAATTCTCCTGTCTGTGACTATTTCAGACATTTCATGCTGTGGAAACAACGGAGTCTTCCTCCATGCACAGTATGGTGCAGCGGCCAAGGCATTCATTTAGGAACTCCAAATTCACATCTGTTCTTTAATGTGTTTTGAGCAGCAATTTGATAAATAGTTATCCAGTGGGGCTTTGGGGGTGAATGTGGTGGGTTTGCTTTTTTTTTCCTGTGGGGTTTTTTTTATTGTTTGTTTTTTGGTTTTGGTTTTGGAATCATGCTTTGGGAGAGAGTGAAAATTAAGGTAAAGGTATTTGGGCAACTTGAAATGGATTCATGAAGGTTTTTAGAGTGACTGAAACTGCATATTTCTTACGATATATTTGTCAAATAGTAAAATAACCTTTCTATCATTAAAAATAACTATGTTCCCAAGGTAGCTGATAACTCTTTACCCTGTGGGAATAAGCCTGAGAATGCCAAAATGACTTGGCATGATATCTGCGTTTAAAATACAAGCAATCCTTTTAAACCTTGTGCATTTTACTTAAGACGTGTTAGTTTCCATTCATATTTTTGTTTATACATCATTATTTATGTAATAAAAGCACTACTACATCCACAAGCTGTCTGTGCTGCATGTGCATGCTGTGCATCTACCTATTGAACTGAAAGAGGCGGAAATTTTAAAGACTTACGCCCTTACGGTACCATAACAGGGCTCTTCTGAAAGGGGTAACCTATGATGAAACATTATATAGACCATTTTTTAAACCTAGCGGTGAGCTGGGGAGCTGTGGTACTGTTGAAGTAAAGGCTTCTGATGTGATGTTTGCTTGCTACAGGCTCCCAGTAGCCACTGGCCTTCTGCAGTCTGTGGAATGGGGCTTTCCAGTAGGTACGAGCACATGGTCACTGGAAGGAGGCAGCGTCTCTGGTAAAGCCACACCAGCTTCATCTTATCCGTAGGAGATGTTCAGGTGGCAGAGAACAGTTTTTCAGCAGTCAGAGAGGAAACGGTGGATTTCGTGTTTGTTTTGATTTTGAGTTTAGGTAAAAGCTCATCTCATTACTGCTCGCAACTGAACAGTAAAATGATTGTGAAATGTTCAGCTGTTTAATGGGCATTTTCTGGTTGCATTCAAAAACTCCATTTATTTTCATATTGTGCATTTCTCTGTATGTTTCCTGTATTAAAAAATGGAAAAAATTCTTAGCCCTCTCATTTCCTCACTTGTTCTATACAAAAAACCACCCCCGACTTCCGCAAAACATCCCAGCAGTACGAAAAAAACCCACTAAACCTCATCTTTTTTTCTGATAATTCCAAAATTCAATAGTTCTTTTCATTTGCATCCAGCACTATCGTAAGTACCCTTGGTTGCTTTAACGCAATAACCTGAAAAACCTGAGAGTTGTAAATAACAACACCCAAAGGCTGCTTCTCTTCTGGGTTTCTGCTGGCCTTAATAAACCCATGTGGATGCGAGAGTCCAGGCATCTCCCTGTTGACCACTGTTAATGAGAGCAGTCAATTAACTGCGCTGGTTTTATCCACTGATAGAAGCTGGGTCTTTCCAGTTTTACGATACGCAGAGGTTATGTACACTGAGAACACTACTGTGAAAGAATGAACATGGCTCTGATACCAGAGAATGGTGAGCATGAGTAACTTCTATTAAAATTGACTTTTTGCCTCACTTGCTACTTAATGTAGACGCTATTGGAAATCTCCATGCCAGAAACTGCCTATGCATGTACTTCCAGTAAGATCTGATAGATCGTACTTTTTCACGATCCTTTGTTTCTAAGAACTGTAGGATGTATGCATTTTATCCCCAGGAATTCAATTGATAATTAGCACAGATAAAGCTACAGAAAAATCCCACCCTCCTTAAAGTGAAGTGAACACAAAATGTCTGCTTATCTGCTTATTAAAATACTTTGATTTCTCTTAAAAAAATAATATATATATAAGGAATTAATGTTTATTAGTTAAATGTATGAGCTTTTATATACATGTTTCTGTAGGGACCTCCACAGGGTGAATGGCCTTTATCCACAAGTGGTAGAACAGTTGGGTTGTTTGTGTGTTGGGTTGTTTGGTTTTTAATCAAATGGCTCTCTGACCCGTTGCTAATTGTTTGAACACAAGGTAGGCCTCAATATCAGAACCTCAACTTTTCCTTTCTGCCTTCAGGCATTGGTGGATGGGTGGAAAAAACCAGGAGCTGTTCTTTTATGCTGCTGTTGGAATGAATTCATCTGAAATGTGCCATACAAGTAAAATTAGCTCTTATCTTACCTCTTTCTCCGTTGCCTCTGTTGGTATTTCATATGAGAACTATTGCCTACAGCTGGGCAGAGAGGTGTAAAGGAAGGAGAGAGACTACTGATGTAACAGAAACATAGATCTACTGTGCAGTTGACCTGAATTTTAACATGTTTTCTGGGTGTCCTTGTCCTCTCACCCCTGTTCCTGGTGATGTTGCTGTATGGGGAATTGTACGCCACACAAAATCTCTGCAGAGAAGACGTTAGCTCCTAGATTACTGTAGAGAGCGTCCTCTTGGATTGTAGTGTGACTGGATTAGCTGCGAAGCATTGAGGAACTGCAAAACAAAACCACAAAACCAGGAGTTTGTTGCCCAAAAAGCAAAAGGGTTTGGGCGTGGTGGGTTTTTTTTGTTTTGTTTTGTTTTTTAACACATCCGTCATCATGGAAAGAGGGCAAAAACCCTTCCAAATATCTGAAATCACTAGTAGGTGCCATTTGTCAGCTTGCTCATTGATGCACTGGAGGAGGACTGAGCTTTTAGATGGGGGAAAGGGAAGGTTTTTACGCTGAAATTGGAAAAGCCGTTAACGTAGTGACACAAGTGACCTGCAGTGCACTCCTTTCATAATAGCTTCCAGACCTAAGAGATGTAGTCAATGGAAGAGGCAATAGATTTTTAATGCGAACAGACATAGCCATCCGCTGTAGATCTAAAAACCTGCAGGAGATTTTTATCACTGGCCCCAAAAGTACATCCTGGAGCACTACTGCAAATTGCTGTAGTGATGCCTAATCAAAGAAATCCTTCCGAGCCTCAAAGCGCTTGGAGGCGTTGGGATTTTTTTGTTGTTGCTTGCTTTCCACGGGCTTTAAGTGTGGCTGTACCTTCGCAAAACAGCTGCGAGCACCTTCCAGACCTGAAGCGGTTGCGCTCTTTAGGACGAGCTAATCTCGGAAACGAGAAAAAGCGAGCGGGCTCCTCGCGAGAGGAAGGATTTGAAGGACCAAGCCCCGGGCCCTGCGCTGGGCTGTTCGTCAGGCGGCGCGGGAGCGGGAGCTGGAGTGCTGCCAGCTGAGGCTCTTTGGAGAGAGCAACGGCCTTATGAATAAGCGGAGGCACCATGGAGGAGGGTTTTGGGTTTTGTTTGTTTGGTTTTTTGTTTTTTTTTTTTTGTTTTACTTTGTGGAACCTTTACCTCTGTTGAACTCCGGCTGTATCTGGCCCAGCTGCGGGGATGCACGCTGCTGGCGATGTGCTGGGCTTGAAAGGAAAGCGCGAGGGAGGCGGCAGGGCTGGTTATGATTTGCGTGTTACGTTAATTTGTTTATAATATTCCCTTCTGAAGGTCTGGGCACATGTACAAGCTGCATTAACAATGTGTGAACAAAATGTACCTGGGAATACGTAGTTTTCCTTGGTCCACTTGTAGCAAAAGCAGCCTAAAGAGAAGGAGACTGATGAAATGAAGATAAGGGGGGTTAGGTTGGGTGCGTTGAAGCTGTCGGTGAGGTCAGCCGGCGCCCGTGCTCCGTGTTCAAAATGGCCGCGTCCTTTGTGATGGTGTCGCTTTGCTCTGCTGGGCACATACACTGTATTTATGGGCATGTGTTGTAGCTTTTGGGTCTTTTTTGTGATGGTACATGAGATAGGGTGAACTTTAGGGTTCCTCCTGAGATTTCTAAATGCTCCCTTTGGAATTCGTATCTAAGATTTCTGTTCAAGCTGTCTTACTTTTTCACGATGTGCGGATCAGTGTCTTAAGTTTGTTTCTAGTAAATGTAGACCTTCATCTTCTACCTGAAACTTACTGTGGCTGTTCCTTTTAAGGACAGTGATTTCTAGGTTGGTAACTCTTGAAGTGGAAGTTGCATTAAGAATATTTAGAGTTTCTTCAAGAAAGAAAAGAAGTAAGCCTTGGCTTACAAAGGCATTCTTGTTGCCAGAGTCCTCTTATTGTCTCCCTTGTCCCACCTTCACTTGTATAGCCAGCCTTGTTATTTCTCATTTCTTGGCTCGGTGAGTTCCACTTCCATTATTTGTGCAGCTCAGGGCTGGCACTGTTCCACTGCCATTAAGAAGGTTATTTGTAGACCTGCAAGAACAGAACTTTCTGCTTTGTAGGCGGCCTTGCATTTAGTTTACTCTTATTTTCTGTAAATCAAATCCTTCATGAGTTGGATGTGTAATATCTCTAATTAGTGTCTTCTCTACTATTTTTACATGTTTATCAATTTTGTGCTTGGTTTTCATCAGGTTTCTCATCTGTTACTTAGATGTTTCAGCCTTCAACATCAAGAGCATGGCTTTTTCTTAATTGTCCTTTTTTAAAGGAGAAAAAAAAAGGTAAGTTGGTTACTGGTAAGACAAGGAAGATCTTGATCCTAACTGTGACATTGAAGGTGAGGAACAGTGACGCTTGTATTTGTGCCAGAATTGGTATACGTGAGCCTGGCATAGCTGCAGTGGAAGAGCTGGACTGAGGACACAGGGCCAGCCCTATGTGATCAGCCGTCAGGGTAGCTCTGACCATAGTAATTCTGTTGGTTTTCTTTTTTTTAAGGGCATTACTGTCTAAGAACCATCGGTAATCACCCCTTCCTTCCATTTTTCATAGTCATTGTGTGATGACTCACAAGAATCGTACGTCATTGAACATGCAAAAACTCTCCGAATTTTTGGTTGTGAAATCTGGCAGTCGAGTTGTCAGTCTAGATTTGTCTGTAAGTCGCGATTGTAACTAAAATTAACTTATGTGAATGTAATGAAAAAGACTGAAATCTAGCTTAAGGTAGAAATAATAAGCTGAGCAGCAGATCTTGTCGTCTACAAGCAGTGATTTGTGTAAGGTCTGATTAGGCTGGGGAGAAAAATGTTGCAGTATTTCTTCAAATTTCCCAATCTCCGATTGTTACAAATTGATTTTTTTTTTTTTTTTTTTTTTTTTTTTTTTGATAGCAGAGCTACAACTTTTGTTTCCCTGTCAGACAGTATCATGTGATCTGCATGATCAGGCCTGATCCCTATATGTTCCAGAAATGGGAAATAATGGCGTTTTTACAAGTTTGCTCCTGTCTCAGATATTAAATAAATCTATCTCTTTTTCCCAATTATAAGGCTTGGTAAATTAAAAAAAAAAAAAAAAAAAAAATTAAGAGGCTATGAAATCCTTTTTTTTGTAATCCAGGATCTTAAACTTTTAAGATAAATGCCAAATTATCATCACATCTATAATAATGCTCCAATAACTCTGAATTGACAACACTTTTGATTCTTAATTTCTGCTGTTCTTTCCACCAAGGTTTTTTTGCATTACAAACTGAATGGCTTTTATTTTCATCTTTTCATTTGGTGCATCCCTATAGTATTCATTTGGTTCATTTGTAAATCAGCTCAACTGCAGAATCATAGGAAAAATATCTAAGCTAAAATTTAAAAACCTAGGTTTTCTCTCAAGTAAAAAAAAAAAAAAAGGCATATTTTCACATTTACTCCTTTTTCTAAGGCTTGCCAGATGTCATGCAAAGCTTAGGAAAAAATATGCAAAGAATAAAATGGATATTGATATAGCTGGGGAACTAAATAATTGCTTCATGTTGTTATGGCTGTTTATTTAACCAATATTTTTGTCTCAGTGATTTTCTTGATATTATTTCAGTGGATGCTCACTAAATTCAAATGGCAGCCAGCATGTATTTTTTCCCAGAACTGACCAGCTGAAGAGCTCTTTTTTGGCAAGGGGGAAGAGAGAAGAAGAAAAAAAAAAAAAAAAAAATCAAATAATTGAGTCCAGCCTGTGCCAGTTGGCTTCATCAAAGACTGTTAATCAAAATGCCAAGTTTAGTTCTCTGCCATTGTTGTGAACTACTGCTTCTGCACGGCAGATTTCACCCTAACTGTCCCAGTTCAACGTCGGAGTCACTGGTAGTCACTGTTTAAATACAAATGTCTGCTGTAGTCCTGGGTATTTATTTTCTTCAGTTTCGTAGTTTGTGGTGCAGTTAGGTAGGCATGATGGATTCATCGAATAATCCATTTTTTCTGGACACCTTCTTGTAAGGCATCTGTGCAGAGGGATGTGTTGTTTTGTTTAGGGAGGATGTGTTCATGCACGCAGAACCCTAAATACAGGTTTGAAGAAAAGTGTCATGTGCCTAGTGTGACTCAGACTGTCATAAAGTGTGTAAAAACTTCTTTTATAATCTCCGTTTAGGTGTGAAGTTTATTTTTTCGAGTCTTTCTTGCCCCCCATTCTCCCCTGGTGTAAGCAGGTGTGTTAGGAAATGTACGTTTATTTCTCTGAGTTACTCTTCATGATCAACCGTCTTCCCTTAGGAAGGTAGGTTGTATAGCAATGACTGCTCTACAGGAATGCATTTTAATATACTGCTAATGAAAACTTTTATATAGAAACTTAGGAATAGAAATTCATTAGCTCCTTCCTTTGATAATTACGGAGATAGAGCCTTCTAATCTAGTTTCCTGTTACATGAATATAATACCTTCATGGTTTCCTTTGGAATTTGTTACCCTTTAGATGACTGTTCTAATTATACATCACAGTTACGTATAGTCATTTTATTTCACTCGTTATACTCATTGTCTTCAGAATGACACTCATTGTTCATTCATATCTATACCATTTATATAGGTGCAGCAGTGTTGCCATTAAGGAGAAATGGAACTCGTGTTTTTTTCACAACTTGTGCACATACAAATAGCGTGTTAGGTTTTCTTGTTCCTTTTTCAGCGTTAGCGTGTGGGGTTGTGTGTTTTGCTGTATTTTGGTGTCTTGCACAAAAGATTGTTACAAAATACAGAAAAGAAAATTATTTTCACAGGGCAATGCTTTTAAAAGCCATAAGTTCATATTATAAAGCCTGAGAGCTGTGTGAAATTTTCAAGAAAAGTAAATGTGAGGAAAGGAATATAAGCAAAAGTCAAGGAAAAGATCTGAAATTGCGTGGGACCATGAAAAATAAGGGTATAAAAGCATTTACAAAATGAGCACAATTCATATAGTGGTATTCAGAGAAACATAGTTAACTAAATAAAAATCCCTTTTCTTACATGATGTTTTGGAATGCAAATGTATTATCCAAATGATGTTCCCATCACATGAACATGCTTGCTTTCTTTCAGAAATCCCAAGAATTTTGCTTAACAAAGAATGTCAAGAAAAAAAAAAGAAAAAAAAAGGATTCTTCTACACTGTTAAAAGTATTTGGAAACATTATTTTTCAGTCTTCCTTCCTAGCTGTTTGCACAGATTCATCATCTTGAGTACCTACCCATTCCTCTCCCAGTCTGCAATAAGTACAAACAGTGTAGTTAACTGCAGTGCTTCCCAGGTAGTGGATTAATTTTCTGTACTTGGCCCTTGGCTTTTTTATTTTTATTTTTAGTGCTGCCAGCTAGCCTGTGTCAGATCATATATCTGCTTCTCTTGTCCATCCTACCCTCCTGTGCTGTAGATTGGGCCCTTCTGCTTCCTCCGATCGCCACTCGTGCCATCCGCATCTCACGCATCATGGTTTGTGTGGGCAGGGGAAGGGACAAGGCAGGCTTCCATAACACAGTGAGAAATGAGGATATTCTTCATGCTTAGTGAAAAGCAAACATCCTGGGAGCAGGGCAGTGTAATAAGATGATTGTTTTATAAATTTGTAAGAACAGATTGATTTATGCCTTAAACCACAGCGAAGAACGAAGTGACTGTAACAGCAGAAGAATTTTATGAATTTGCAGCTCGCGCTCTCGCATACTATGTTATTCCTCAGTATTTGTGAGAAATTAAACTGTTAAATACTTTAAATGGAGTATTTATGTATAAATACTTGATCACATGTGCTAACGGTCTTTGGTCTAAAACATACCGAATGAAAAGGTTTGGGAACTGCCAAGTGTCAAATGAACAGTCAGGATTCGGGGAAAGATGGGAGGGATGGTAATAAGAAAATGGAATGAATAATATATTTTAATAATAGCAGGCTAAGCTTATGTGCAGTTTTGTTTGGTGAACTACTTGTACCATGGTTGATACGGCTTAGTGAGAGGTGACAAGACAGAACAGGAATGAAGAAGACCTGAGGAGGTGAGAATGCCTGTATTGCATTGTGCTACTGCAGGGGTTTGTGTGGGGAGGCTAAGACTGGGATGAGTATAATAGAAGTACATTTGCACTGTGGCGAAGAACTTCCTCAGGTGATTAGAATGCATTTTTACATCTGATATGAAATATTTCAATTCTAGCTGTGTTTTCCACAAGGTGAGATGTCAAAAGATCTAAATTAATGCTGTTTAAGTACAGATTTCCTTTGTGATTGCTGAGATGCTCAACTATTTGGACTCGCTCTCCCTTTCTATAAAAGGAAAAATAAGCCAAGATACTTGATTGTATTGTAGTATGGTGGTGAGTAAAATACTGTAACATGAAAAAATGTTGGAGAGAAAGAATGTGTGCTTTAATGGGAGTGTTTTGAACATATTGGTAACATACTGCAGAAAGCCTTGGCAGTTTTCTAAGTGCCAGCCAGTTATTAGAGGAAGAGCAGAATCTGCTTTCATGTGTGCACTTTCAGCAAAAAGACCCACATTTTAACAGTGAAGAAGAATCCTTTTTCTTTCCTTGACTTGCTTTGTTAAGGAAAATTCTTAGGACCTCAAAAAGAAAGTGAGCAGGTTCATGTGATGGGAACAGCATTTGTATAATACAATTCCATCATCCTTCTGCAAATCCTGACTGTTTATTTTATGGTTCTTTGGTCTTATACAAAGACATTAGTTTTTCATATATTAAAAAAATAACAAAAATGTTTAAAATATATATATACTTATGTATCAAAGTTGTCCATAAAGATACCAACGAACAGTTTAAGCAGTGTTTAAAACCTAGTCGGCAGTGCTTCTTTTTCTGCTGGAAGTCAGTCCCACTGCTCAGACCTTGAATCCACCTAGAAGTCAATCTGGAGTTCCCTGGAGGTTTTATATGCCGGTTCAGGGTGAAAAGGTTTTGAGATCCTTTCTTTGAATTTTGCTTTGCTTTTTTGTGCAGCATTGGAGACTTAAAGATTGCCTGGCAATGATTTCTTCTCTCTTTTTTTTTTTTTCCTTTCTTTCTTTCTTTCGGGTGAGTTGTTCTTTTTTGGTTTTGTTTTGTTTTTTTTTTTCGAGTTGTGGGACAGCTGCAATATGTAATTCCCCCCATCCTCCAAAGAAACCAGAAGTCTGAAAAATATTAATATATTAATTGTGCTGTGTCCTACTATCTTTAAGTCATTTCCTCACCCCAAGTTAGTATTATAGAACATTGAATGGTTTCATAACTTACAGGAAAGACTTAAGCTTCAACTCCTCATCGTCATGATCTCCTCTTTGTGGAGGAAGCAGCAAATAGTATTTTCTTGCTCTAGAAATAAAGAAGTTCCCAGTTTCTTTACTCCTTCCCATACAGCTGCTAGCAACAGTAGTTAAGAGAGGAGCAAACACCAAGCGGAGGTCCTTATTAGGAACAAGGGATTTAACTACTGATTTCAGGTTTTTGTTTGTTGTTTTTTTTTTTTTTTGGTTGAAGGGAGTAGGAGGCACCAGCTTTGCTACTCTTGACAGAATGTCCTTTGAGCTCTGAATGCGGTTATGAAACTTAAACCTTATGAAAAGTGCATAAGCTTTTGGGGCCAAGGCTAAACCAACTTGCTGGAGGCCTGGTGTGGCTGGTGCTGTAACCTTTGATCTCTAAGCCTATTTTGTTACAAAAGCTCAGAGTGGCCTCCAAACGGTGTGATGTAACTGGATGCTGTTGCCTCGCTTGACTCTATCGCTGAGTTCGTTTCCCTCAAGTCTTGGCAGTTTTCTGTATTTTCTGGCAAGTCGAAGTCTCCAAGCTGTGCTGGGTCCTTGTAAAATATTTAGTCTTTGAAATTGAAGTGTGTGTATGAGTATAGGAAATATCAAAGAATAAAGTAATGCTTTCTGTCCTGTCAGGGATTGTTCTTTATCTGTGTTGGCCAAGGGTCTCAGAAACTCCATCCAGATTATCTGTATTTCATTGCCCTTTCTCAGAACCGGTCTCACAAATAAGGAAGTCAGTGAAGAGAATCATGATTCAATCTGCTTTTACAGATTGGTAGCTAGAGGATAAGAGGGAACGGGGGGATGAGGGAAGCTGAAGTAGCTATACCCTCCTTTGTTTCCCAAATGTAGACTTCTTGGTATTTGTTCCTTTTTTCATTAGTGACAAACTTCATCCTCAGACTTCAGTGCTGTCGCTTTTGCTTCTCCCATCAGATGAAGTATCAATAGCGAACGTAGTCATTCAGATATGACCCGTCTTCCTTCGCGCATAAAAAATAATCTTCGTACGGTGGGAGGCACAAAGTGCGTCGCTCCCCGAGAAGCTCAGGAGCGGGGCCCCTTGCGAAGGCCCGTGTCTGTCCCAGGGCCTCCCGCAGCCGGGGGCCGGGGAAGGCCTCGGCTCCCAGGGACGCGCGGTGCCGTACGACACGCGGCAGTTCTTCTTTGCTCCCCAAAGTAGGAGTCCCCACTTGCATCTGCGTTTGCCCCCTGCACTGGTGGTTTAGGGCAGCTTTCAACACCTCGTGAGCACCTCCGGGAGTGTGGTTATGCGTTTATTATTCACGGTAGGTTGCGTTTGAAAAAGGGAATCTGTCTAACAGAGCTTGAAACTCTCCGGTTACGTCTCCATAGTAAGACACAGCTGAACACATGTATAAAATTAAATGGGACTGTCAAAAAACGTCTGTCTTAGAGTTTTGGATTCTGGGGGCAATTCGTATGGCTCGGCTGTTAGCTGTACAGCACACTGACGCAACCGTATTAAACCTGAGCAAAATAGTGGAGTCTGATATAAAAGAGAAACATCACTTTCAACAGCACTGCAATGTAGATGACAGTTTTTCTGAAAGTATGAGTGCGGAGGCTGTTGTGGTGATAATTATGTGTTGTCTACCTTACTATCCAGTCACCCGTTGTTTATTGGTTTGTTGGAGGGTTTTTTTGTGGTTGGTTTTTTTTTTGTGTTCTTTTTTTTTTTTTTTTCCCCTAGGAGCTTGCATTTGTTGCTTCTCTTCATACTTTTGGTAACTTTTATGTCTAATTTTTGAAGGTATTTAGCGGCTTCAGCAAGCCATACTGTGATTGGAAGAGGCTTGTCGAGATGCCTAGGTTATTAATCTGAATTTAATACAATATGAAAGAGAGTAACCTTAAGAGTTGTAAATAGTTGAGAGAGATTATGTTCAAAGAGAGACTGAATTTTTTTGCTTACATCTAAAAAGTGTTTTCTGGGAAACATTTTGTGAGGTTATTCAGGTAATTATTTTTCAGGTATTAAGTTAGAACAGAACCAAATCCTTATTTTTTTTTTTGGCTTATGTAAGCAAGTTCAAGCTTTACCTATACATTTTTTTTATTTTGAAAGCTATCTGTTGAAAAGCGCAAGGACAAAATAAATAAAAAAAACCCAGAGAGAACTGCTCTGATACTCTGATCAGTTTTTAATAAAGGCTATGTTCAGCTGTCTTTGCAGAAGCATTACTGTCACTTCATATGACAGACTGAAAACATTAAATTATATCAAGTTTGAGGCAATACCAAATCATATATGATGGCGATGAAAGGCAGTTAGTACTGTGGTAAATTCCTACCAGTGCAAAGGAAAATCTGACCAGTCGCTCCAGAATTGAGACACCTTTTTCCTTTACGCAATCTCTTTTTGCTGGAGGGGAGGAAGAAAAAGGGGGAAGAAGAAAGACCTGGGGCCTGTAAAGTCCATACAAAGCAAATGATATTTTTTTTTTTTTTTTTCCCCCTTTTCTAGAAAGCATTAGTCAGCTAGTGGGAGTGAGAGGTGTGAGAAGCCTTTGTACCTGGCAACCATTTGATCAACAGGCTATCATTATTTCTGTTAAACTCTTGCAAATCTTCTGCTGGAATCTGAATGTGTAATTTTCAGCCTTTGGCAAGAGAAGATGGCAGTACCCCTTTTGCTTCTGAATTCAAAAAATGCATGTGGGCATTCGGAAAGTTTTGCTGTATTCCGTCTGTGCTCTGTTATGCTTTCCATACAGACTCGCTGTCCTTTCAAATGAATTGAAAAAATACTGGCATTGCCTATGTAAAACATAATGCAAACCAGATGAAAATCCCAACCTGAACCAAACAAAAAACCCACCCGGAAACCAGAACATACATACTCATATGCACAAGTGGTGAGACATGGACTACGTGATTTTTCTTTTCATGTTAGTGGTTTTTGTGTTCATGTGTGGAGACATGCTTAAAAAAATGTCATCAGCCCATGTGCAGCGATCAAATTTGAAGTTGTACCTCCTTGCATAGCAGAAAGTCTTGATGTAGGCAAGGCTGAAGATACCTCTTGTTTAGGGATGACTTTTTTAGATTTTTGGTGTTTTCTTTTGGTGGCGTTTTTTTTTTCTCTTTAAGGTAGGGATGTCCTACATGGGGTGGTACTCCCATTTTTTTTTTTTTTTTTAATACTTCTGTACATCTCCAGTGGTTTTCTACTGTACTGCTTGTTCTGAACCCAAGAAGTTGAACATCAGCAGCAGAAAAATCTGCACCCTACTGAAGCGTACAAAACTTAAGCTTGTGTTGCAGGCGCAGCAGGCAGACTCTTTCCACGTGGGGCATGTGTAATGATTCCTGTAACATAAATAATTACAAGTAAGATATAAATGCGGAGGCCAGCTTGTCTTTCAGCGTGATGCCTGCTGCGTAGCACCTCCCCACCCCCTGTAATGGGATGGCTGGTAGAGCAGTGACTCCTCACTCTGTCAGGTCGCAGAAAGAGATTCTCTAAATTAGGACTTTAGGGTTATAGACTAACAGTGGTTTAAAAACTTGCATCTTTAAATTGGATTAAAGAGATACATTCTTTCTAAAAATCACTCTTGTGTGGTCTGAAAATCGTCTCATTTCTGGAGTTCTGTCAGGTGTACCGTAGGTTCTCCACACTGTTTTCAGTAGCTGCTGTTCTACATGCAGCCTGGCTTTGTGGACTGGGACAGAAAATATGTGATATTTGATGGTAGGGTTGCCTATACGCTGAAGGCTTGCCTTTTTCTTACCAGTGGAAGTGTGCCCGACTGGCTTAATTCCTCCCTTAAGCCCCAACAATGCACACAGTCATTGCCCGGAGTTTGGTTTAACAGCAACAAAGGTGCATCGATGTTGACATCTATTTCTATGGTTGTGTCAGCTCTAAGATCTCTCTTGTGTTGTAATGTTGTAAGAGAGAATGTTTTTTTTTTTTTTTTTTTTTAACATCTTCTTTAGACATCCCAAATGATTGTTCACGTGTAGCTGAATGTTTCTCATTGCTGTAGGATATTGAATGCTGTTCCCGTTGCCTTAGTAAATATGTTTTGCGGAGGTTTTGATCAATCATACCACTGCTTTCTGGTTGTGCTCCAGCTGTAGACTGTGTTTTGGAGATCTCTCACTTCTGCACTTGTTTATTTTGAAAACTAGAAATAAAGGCCACTTAAATTCCATTAGCGATGTCCTATTTTGCTCTCCATTTTCCTCTTGATAAGTTCACTTTGCCTGAGGAGGTCTGAAAAAAGGAATTTTGTAACATTTAACTCTTACATTGCTATTGCACGGAATGCAACTCTTTTCACATGCGTGTGCTTTTTCTGGGATGTTTGTGCCCTGTTGTCCAGCACCGCTGAGCTCCCCCCTTACGAAAGCCACATCTTCTTTATGCCTGCAGAATGCTTATCCTTACTTTCTTTCTTTCTTTTTTTCCCCTCTGGATAATAATTAAAGGTATATTTTATTTCCAGACTCATATATTCAGAAAAGCATGCCTAATTGAACGGTGCAGTCTGAATGGTTAGAAATGCAAAAGTTGTTTTCAAGCATCTGTTTTGGAACTGGGTTCATACTTAATGATACCTGAGGCATGTTTTTCAGAAGGACTCTGTCAGGATGGTTTCTAGTGTGGAAAGACTGATCATAATCTACCGAAGAGGAGGATTCCTTTCTCAAAACTTTTTTCATTCAGCAGTGTGGTGAATTATGTAAAAGTTTGTATAATGCTGTATTAAAAAATTACTGGTTTGTTTTTTTGCAGTTTTCTTCCCCTCTTAAGATTTGAGGAAGAGTTCTTCCTTGACCGAATTAGGTAGACACTCAGGCAACCATTGCTTGGACACCATCATTTAATGGGAACAGTAATAGAAAGAAAAAAGAAAGCTGCTCCCTCATTTTAAAAACAAACCTCAAACTGGTAAGAGATCACTTGATTGTGCAGTTGATTCAGACAGAAGAAGCGAGTCTGACTTATTATTGCAAATTAAAAATAATAAATTTCAGTTTTTAAACATGTTTTTTTTAGGATTATTTTCTAGATTTTTGTTGAAGCTACCCTAGATTTTATTTTCAAAAGTTAAAAGCTAGGAAAAAACCAATTCATGAAGGTTATGAACCTTCATATTTTAGGATGAAAGACAAGCTATATATCTTAAAAATATAAAATCAGGCTTATATAAAAAAAACAGGCACCTTTTGCTCATTTATTTAATTGAATGCACTCTCTTCTTTATGTCATATTTCTCTTGTATTAGAAAATGTCTGAGACTCTACAAGGTGAGATTTTTAATGCTTTGCCAAGAGAGTCTGCAGGATTAGTATAACAGAGTGTGCATTTTAAGAAATGTCTGTTTGTAATAAAGGTTACAGATCTGTTATTTAATGAACTTCACAGTAAAATTGTATAGCAGGGATTATATTAAACGTGTACATTGGTGGTTTTTTTCCAAAGATTTACACCTGACTGTGTAGTAGCAAGAATGTTGTGACTAGTACAAAATTTCTAAAAGAAAAAAAAAAGTAACAACATATTTATAAGAAGTACATTTTGACAAATTTGGATTTTAGGTTTTGGACATGCCTTTTTTTGTCCAAGATTGAAGGAGAAACCTGTCTTCACTGAATTGGCTAAGGAAGTAAAAAATACGTATCAATAACTGCAGAGTTTAAGACTATTTTCCCCCAGAGTGAGCGGATTTTTTTGTACAGTTAAAAGTTCAGAGTAAGACCAAAATGGTATAGTATGAATATGTAGTATGTAAGAGCAATATATAGTATAAAAGAACAATTAAGTAAAATTATAGTATAAAAGAGCAATTAAGTAAATTTACATAGACTTTTCTACATACAATCAGGATACCAAATCAATTTTTCCTCTAAATGACATTTTAATGGAGATTATAAGCAAATGTAGCTGCCATTTGAAGACAGTCTAGAAACTTTCACATTTTGAGTTCTACCTTAGTTTGACAAGCGACAGCACTTGGTTTTTAGGCGGTTTTGCTCGGAGCAAGCTGATATTGTGGCGGTTGAGTGCTTCGTTGCCGTTACTCTGTTCAGCGTGAGCAAGGTGACTTTGGGTTGTGCAAGGCACAAGAAATTTTGCCGCTGTGTCCCCGGCTGCCCCTCTGCCACCCCAGGGGCCGCGCAGCCAGCGTCCCGTGGGTGCTGTGGAGGAGGAGGAGGAGGAGGAGTGCAAGGGCAGTGGGTGTAGCGAGCCCTGAGCTGGCCTACGTGGTCCTTTTTGGGGGACTTTTGATAAGCTGCGTGGAAAGAGTCCAGCCTGGCTTCCCAGTGCCAGGCAGCGCCTGCAGTGGGGCTGGGTAGGAAAAGTCCCTTTTGGTTTTTTAAATTAGCCAGGCTGCTTGGAGAAATTCAGCAAATGAGACTCGGGAGACCGTGCTGGTTACCTGGTGAGGCGTGCTGGCTGTTCCTAGCTTTCTTCTGCTTCAGGGATCAAAGACGATGCGCATCTTACTTGGCCAGCCTTCTTTTGTTAACATCTTTTTTTAAGACCGTAGTGTATTGCTTGGCATGCTAGATGTATTTGTAGTTCAGAAAATGAAACACTTACATAAACTTTGTGTGCTAACACATGATCTAGGAACACTGTGGACTGCTTTCATAGTGAAGTAGTTTTGCATCTTGTTTGTTTTTCTGCTAGCATGAGAATGCTTGTGAGAAGTAACATCTCATTCTTTTAATTGGCTTGCATGTAAATTACTTTGGAAGAAGGAGGGTAACAACAACCTGCAATTGCTGAATAAAAAGGGAAAAAATGTAAAAGAAAAATATTTTTAGGAAGAATTGAGGGGTTTAATGCATTTCTCTAAAAATAGGTTAGATAAAGTATGTCATCCTGCTCTATTTCAGTCACATTGGTTTGTTTCATAGATTTGTTTTTAGTCTCAGCTGCTTCAGGCAGAGAAATTTAAGAAACATGAGATCATTGCATCTCTGAAGGTAGGCTACCAAAAGCCTTACAGATCCTTGCAAACCCAGTTACTGTAATGTCTGTATCATCCAAAGGAGAACTTTTGGGTGGTTGAAGTAAACCAGCCTGTGACGTGGAATGTTGTTCTTGACTCTTTTAGGAAGTTAAACTGAAGATGGAAAGAGAGGCAGTGGCATGGGACAATGGGCTAAACCTTAAACCTGCCAAAGGAAGGTTAGAACAGCCCGACTGATCTCACCGTCCTCTTGGGATGTTTATACTCTTCTGGGGGAAAAGGTAGAATAAATCTAAAGTAGCTACAAAACTTCTTGTATTTGCTTTCACAAATTACAATCATAGAATCATAAAACAGCCCAAGTTGGAAGGGACCTAGGAAAGATGATCTGGACCAAACTTCCATGGGAATAGGAGCCTAGATGAGATTATCTAGCACCCTGTCTAACTGCATCTTGAAAACCTCCAGTGATGGGCACTTTACCACATCCCTGAGGGGTTGGTCCAGTGAATGATATTTCTTACTGTAAAAAATGTCTA
>JAVJGG010000058.1:17344693-17357923 GCA_035590195.1 Aviceda cuculoides
GCCTGGGCCAGCGGCGGGTCCGGCTCGGAGCCGGGGGAGCTTCCAGCAGCTTCTCACAGGAGCCGGCCCGGCGGCCCCTCACCCGATACCAACACCCCGCCACACAAACCCAAACCACCATGGTGCTCACGCGCTGGCCTTTCAATCTCACCTGCCTTCTGCACATTTGGCAGCTTTGGCTGGCCAGTTGTCAGCTACGTGGTACTATGGAGCAGGAGGGAAACTGGGGTCTTCGGTTATTTGAAGAGGACGGCTCTACCTGTCCTGACAGGTCCCGGTGCCAAGGCTCAGCCCCACCTCGGTGACGTGCTGTGGTGGAGCACAGGTGGCCGTGTGGCGGGACAGAGGCCGTGGACGTGGACAGCTTGCGTGCAGGCGTGGAGCAGGTGGGGGAGAGTAGGTGACAGAAACATGGGATAACAGGATGGAGGACTGAGGAAAGATCCTGGTTTGGGAAAACGGAGGAAACTGGAGTATGGTGGAAGTGACAGAAATAATGTATTGTATTAATGTACTGGTTGGAAATGATTGATAAAGGGAAGGTAAGAGAGGAGGTGACAAATGCAGCTCTTCTGATAGAAGGAGCAAGATGGAGGGAGCAGGGCTGCCTAGACAAGGAGCCTGGGACGTGAGGGACCTGCCAACTGCGACCCAGTACCTGCTGGTGGGAGCGTGAGTGGGTATGGAGCTTGCTCCTGCAGCAGTGAAAGCTGGGCAATACCGGAGCCTGCAGACACATTTCGCTGAATCCCTCGACAGATTCTCTCACGAAATTGTTTATACTTTATTTCATAGAGGCATTTGCTTGGGTTGGAGCAGGTGATTAGTCCTCTTTTTGGCAGGTCTATGATAATATATGCTCTTTATTTTGATTTCTACGTTGGTATTGTTTACTCAGATTACTTGGAACTACGCTGAGGCCTCTTCTAATATGCAGTGATTAAGATGGTTAAAATGGTTCGGGGAAGGGAGACTACAGAAAACAAGTCTGTAACAGGCTTTAGTAGTCGAGTATCTCTGTTCATCTGCCTTTTTTCTTTAGGAGAAAAATGTACCAGCGTTCCTCAAACAACAAATGCTCAAAAGAGAAGTGTTTCTGGAATGGGTATTTTCTGAGCAGAATAAAGATTAAAGAGTAAAGGAAGGTTAGAAGGCACTTCTAGCATAGACATTTATTTTCTTGATCTTCATGAATGAAATGGGAATTTCTTAGCAACTTTTAGCATTGTTTCATAACTAATTAAAACTCTATTTAGCTCATGGGGAAAAGGGCTAGTAAAGATCTCAAGAGGTTAAAGTGTTCTGTCCACCTGTCGGAAGGCATAGTGTTTTGAAAAATGCACCTGTCAATATTTTTTATGGGAAAAATATCATGCTCTCCTCAGCCTCGGTTTCTGAAAATGAGTTATTTTAGATCAAGGTCTCTGGAAAACTCAGGTTGAGGGAAGGACTGTATTTTATAGTAAATGCTAGCCTCAGCTGTGTGACATTGCCAGAGCTAAGCAATTACAGAGGGCTGTTACGACGGGGAGCACGGAGTACCCCGGCAGATGCAGAGGGCCCGTGGTCCCTACTGAAGTACTTTTCTTGTTGGATGTAGATGTGAATTTGGTTAGAATACGCTCACTTCAGTGTTCCAAGTTGTCTATTTTGTTAGTCATGAAGTGAAATTGTCCCTCGATTTCGATAGTAAGTATTGAGGTCTAATACCGATTTCTCCAGTGCAGGCCACAAATCCTCTTCTGCCTTTTAAAATTACTGTGCGACCTGCTTTGCACGAGGGAACCAGAATAGGAAAAAAATCTCTTTTGGAGCTTAAAAAGTTCTTAACGCACTTCTGAAATCCATTTCAACAGTAAAACAATAAACTTACCTCTTGCCTTGGGTGGTTTGGTTTTGTTTTTAAGGGAGGGGGGAAAAGGGCTTTAGCTCGCGACACAAAAATACTGTCCAAGTCCATATTGGATTTTCTTTTTACAGTGCCTGCAGGATTGACTAATTGTATTGTACAGGCTGCTTACACCAGAGAGCAAGAAACACCTGAAGGGTAGAGGTTGTAGGAGTTCAGTAAAGAGTTGCTCGGCAGAGAGAGGAGACCAAGTGAAGGCAGTGTCAGCGAGGTCTTTCTTGGGCTTCACTTTCCGGTGATGTGCCAAATATTCCCCACTCAGTTCGATGGAAACAGAAGCTACTTACAGGTAGATAGTCTCCTGTGGTGATTCTACTACTGTCCTCTCCTGGAAGGACTGCCCTTTCAACAGTTACTCTGCTGTTTAGCTGACTTTTCTTATGGGTGATGAAAATAATAATAAATAGGAAAGGCAGTGTAACTCAGATATGAATTATAATAGATAACTTATCTTCAAATAAACATTTCTCAAATCTTTTGGAAATGAGGGTAAAACAGAATTGATAACTCTTTTTTTCCTTCAAACTTGAAAAAAAAAATCCATGTGGTTGAAATTTCAGTAAGTGTCAGTGTAAAGTTCCCTTTGGGGATGATGGGCATTTATTAGATAACCTGACTGTCAGTATAGATTATCACAAAATTTTTATCACAAACAGTAATTTTAATATACATATTTAATAATATATATTTAATATGTATAATTTATTAGAATACTGGAATTTATTTATGTGTACATTTATTTATTATTTTTCTACTTTGTGATGTCCGGAGCACTTGTTTCTGGCCAGCTATGATCCCTTCTAGCTTTCATATGATCTCTTTCTTTCTTCTCTTACTTAAGTGTGGGAGCTCTGTGTTTTTGTGTGAATGTTCTAGATGATTGACATTGTTGTTTACCTGGGGTTTGTTGCCATTTAGTGATGAAAGCATTCCATTTCATTTTCTTTTGAGCCTATAAGATGTTTTGACTAACATTCCCACTCTATGTCTAATTTTTCTGTAGTTAGACAAGGTGTGTAAAAACTGAAAGAACCACTCTTAAAATCATTAAGAATTAGTTGAGATGTTCACACTCTTACGGGTTTTGCAGCTTAACCTACACTACTCTTCTCTTAACGTGAAACTTGTCTCCATCTCATGAGAAATCCTACAGGTTCACGAGACATAAAATATCATGTATGTTCTTTGATTCTCCCTTCGCGCTCTCGGACTCCAGTGCGCTGACTGCCGTCATCTGTTAATGATGATTTTAGCCCAATACAAATGCAGGACACTACCGTCTACTATGAGTAAGTTGCATGTTGTAGCTTACTCGTAAGGAGTAGTGAAAAGTAACTTTATTTGAAATGCAGTCTCATTTTGCTTTTCACTATGTTTGCATGGGTGCACGTAGGGCTGTGCCTAAACACTGGGGCAGTAGCAGTGCTTAGAGAAGTACGAATGTCTTGCTAATAAAAGGTGTAATTGTAAAAGTTCAGCCTCACTTAAGAAAAAGAAAAGAAGAAAAATGATGAACCCGATAACGTAGAATTAAATGGAGGACGTTGACTGACAATTAGTGTGCCTCTGCCTCCAAATTTCAAGCTTAGTCTTGTAACGAGCAACACTTAAAATTACTGTACTAGTGCAAGATTGGAGGAAGATAATGCTTCTGTCTTTATTTATATTCTACTTTTGCAACACTTTGGATCTAGCCATCATGTCCTTTTAAACACAGCTAGTTTGTCTGTTATTGTTTGTGTGAGATTTTTTTTTTTCCCCTTGCCCACAAGCAGAACATAATGTTTTCGGAGGAGAGAGGGAATATGTATTTTTTTTTAAACCATCATAAATCATCAGGGGACTTGGGGGTCTTTGGTACCTTGAAATTGTTTATGAATTGCTATCTTTCAAAATTGAAAGGTTTTACAGGCAGACCACGATGGTCCAAAGCATCCAGTTCACTGAAATACAGAGTGAAGGTGAAGTAGAATGTGGCAAATCAGAAGTCCTAAATTCTGTGGAGCTACTAAACATTGCATAGCTGAAGTCTCTGTTTACTTTCTTGTACAGCTGAGTTAATGTATCTGGAAAAGCTGCAGGACAGAAGTCTGCGGGTGACGTGGACTGAATAGGTCTCACCAGCTGAAGCCGTGCAGATGAACTGCTTTGGATTTTGTCTTTAGGAACAGTCGTTTGCATGAGCAGAGTAGATTGAAACCTGCGCAAGTGTTGAACAGACTTTGTTAGAGTATGTATTTAAGGTAAAAGATGCTGTTACTTGTCATATAGTGGAGAAGGAAGAGGAATCCTTTAAATGATCAAACTGAAAGCGTTAGAAATACAAAATAAATAAATTAATAAGGCCCTTTTTGGAGCTACAGTCAGCTACGATATGGGGGGGGTGGTGTGCGCTGGTTGAACATGTTTTCTAATTGTATGTGTGTGTCTTTCTACCGTTTTAATCTGCGTTCACCTTTTTGTGTGAAAAGAATAAGATAAACGTTGCTAATTGCTTAATACTTAAGTCTGCTAAAAGACTTAAGCTGTCAGCAGTGTACCCACATCAGGGAAAGCTGAAATATTAAACTGCTGGCGCAGATTTGGCAGAAACCAAAGCCTTTTTCTGGTAAGACTTATTTTTAACTTCAGATTAAATAAAACAGGCCAGAATATAACCAGAAAAGTTTGGGTGCCATCTCTTTAATATGAGTGAATCTTTAACTTAATGTTTTTATTTTTCTAGCAACATAAGTTATTACGATGGTACACATTTTTCCTGAAATTTTAATTGCATATTCATCAAGGAATAAGCACTTAAGAATAAGCTTAATTATAAGCTTGTGAATTGACACATTGTCATTAGTTTTATTTTAAGATTATGTGTTTGTTGTGCTCAGTAGTTTTGTTGAATTTGAGGCATGAAGCAGACTTTTACTTTCCTGTTGTACTTTGTTGTTTTTTCTTCTGGGGAGAAAAGTTCGTGGAAATGAATCTTTTTTTGTTTGGGACTAATTTTGTATGGATTCTACTCACTTGCCTGTTTGTCAGTTTTTCTGTAACAATCATGTCACTGAGCTGGGGAGGCGTGTGGAGGGGACAGACGCTCCGGAGCAAACAGGACATTTTTAAAAGCTGACTGTGGCCATTTGATACCGCGCTTTTAGCATTAGAGGCAATTTAGCAAGGTCTTGCAAACAGTTCTGTTGTGGGATAGATTCTCAGTTGCAAACACCTTGCCTCTGGAATCTCAACAGGTTTTTTGGTGTGTTTGGTTTTTTGAAACAAGCTAACCTCAGTCACCTTAAATGAACCTTGTCAGGACAAGGGGCAGCATATTCGGTAAGCTCGCGGTAACGTCGGTGAGGACTAGGTAGTCTGAAGCCAGTTCACGTCTCTGCTCTCCTCAGCTGGAGAACAAAAACGTTTGTTAAAGTGAATATGTCTTCAGAGTCGAAATGAGATTTTAGTTCTGAATTAATCTTTGCTACAGAGAGGCTTGGCTTTTGATCTTCCTAAGGGACCTCTTTAGAAGTAAGAGAGCTTTGAATTCTGATGGGTGACTGACAGTGAAGAAGAGGCACGATGAAGCTTGTGTTCTAGAGAAACCTAGTCATCTGAAAGGTCAGTTGAATTGAGGGTGGGAATAAACATCTTCCTGCTAATGCATTTTTAAAACATAAGGGATGTCAGCAAACGGTGCTGGAGAAATGGATTATAGATGTCTCGAGTTGAGTCATGAGTCATTATCTGATGGCTCTTTCAAAGACACAGAAACAGGAAAAAGAAATGATGCTCCTTGCCATGTTCTAAAATTCAGATGATTAGACAATGCCAGGGAAATGGCATAAACGCTGATTGCAGCAAAATGTTTTTCTGTCTCTTTGCTTTAGATAACTGGAAATGTTGCTTGAGAAGTTCTGGCACATTTGTTGTCAGATATGTCGTTGAGATGATGAGTTTACAGGTGCTGAATGTCAAGGTGCTAGCAGGTGAACTGCAACACCTAGGCTGGACGGTTTGAGATGGAAAGTTTCGTGTGGCATCTAGGACAGTGATTCTTACCTCCCTCCCCACCGTCCGCAAACATCTCAGGATGTCAGATAATCCAGCCTGTCATACGTTGTCATGAGGCTTTTATGTCGCTTCTGCATCTAAGATGATTTCAACATGTACTTACGGTAAAACAAATGCTCTCTTATAAGGAGTTTTAATTGTAAGGCTTTGGCATGAAATGTTTAGAGAGTATTGTAAACCTAGCCCAGTGTAAAATCTTCCTGGGGGTGAGAGCAAATTCTGCCTATTTTCTACTTGGAGCGCTCGGATTTGAGAGGTTAAACAGGTTGGCCAGCGTGATGGCTATGTGAAAGAGGGAATAAAATAAGGAAAGGGGTATATCTCCAATTCCTTGTTGAAATCTTGCATCTAAAACAGAGCATGATTTTATTTTGTAGATAGTAGTTCATAGCCTGTATCTCTTCTGTATCGCACACATGCCTATACTTCTGGTTGTGTTATTCCAGCTATCTGTTATAGTGTAGGCTGAAGAAAAATATTTTCCTTCTCTTATCTGTGCTTTCAAATTCAGCATCAATCCGTTGGGGTATTTATACTTAAGTAGCTTTGATGGTTGTGCAGCTTCTTGTTTTGGCTCTTTTTAAAGCCCAATACCTTGTTCTTTTTGCAGGCTTCACGACTACCCAGCTTTACACAAAAGAGACTGTGTTTCTTTGTGATGCTGCTGCTGATCCCTGACAGATTGTGTATGTGTTTGTGGCCAAGTTTAGCTGAGTGAAAACCTGGCCTACTTTCTGAAAAATTTTTTGCAGGCTGTAATAAATGTGGCAAATTTAGAAGCAGAGAATATTTGTTCACGATGCCTTATTTGCATGCCAGTACTTAGAGCGCATTCACAGATCGTTAGTGCTTCTTAGCAGTGCTGGAGTGTACTGGGTGGCTTTGGTGCTGTACCCAGTACACCTCTTCAACCTCACCTGCTGCTTTGTGAGAGTGGGTGTCATAAGGGAAAGTGCGAAGGCTTTCACTCTTTGCACTTCAGAAACCGATAAATCATTGTTTTTTGCCATAATTCCTTGCAGGGCAAAAAAGTAGAATGTATATGCTTTTGTTCATAGATTTTAAAATTATTTTTTTTAAACATTTCTTCTGCTCAAAAAACATAAGTAATTTTGGTTTGTCTTCAAAGCAGTTATGAAAGACTTCAGCTTCAGGTCAGATGCCTAAAATGCTAGAACTAAGTCCTAGGCCAGATCTCTAACTCATGTAAGTTATCACGCTTTGAATAAAGTAAATTGAGTGATGATTAGACTGAGAATCTGAATCATGAAATCCAGCAAGTCTGTTTATTCCTTTACCACTCTCAATGTGGGGGGGATGAGTGAAATCTTTCAAACTCCTGCAAAGGATTCTTATAGTGTTGAAAACTTTATAGCTTTATCTGCGATGGTTATTGTTACCTGAAATACCTGTTCCTGTAATGCCTAATTGCACATTTAAAAACTTACTCTGCAGTCCTGCTCTTTTAAGGAAATAGGACAGACCTACTTCTTGTTCTTAAATGGTGCTGAAAGGCTTCTAGAGGTTCTTCACAGGTTTTTAGGAGAACTTCAGAATTTTCAGGTACAGCCCATTTTAAAAGACTTTTTACTAAAAAAAGGGATGTTTTCATCTTTATGATGTGTATCTAATGCACCTTGTAAGGAAGGTGTGATCTACCCAGAAATATCATACCGCTTTTATAAGCTTTGATTGCTTTATGGATTTGATGTTGACTGTTAGTATAGATTCTCAAGCTGCATTGTAACTTCTTGGCATATAAGTTACTCTTTCTTTCAGGGTTGAGTATTTTACTGTATTGATACTTAATTAGGATTTTTCTCTCTAACTATTTCTTTTTCTGCTTGAATTCAAGATTTTCCTGTCAGGCACATTAGATGAATTGTGTCAAACTATCCAGTAGAATAAAATAGTGCCACATGGCAAAAAATAACTTACTTGAGATTTGATAGAAATACATACTATGATAAAAATCTGACCTCATCTCATTTTATAGGTAAGTGTAGATGAACAGGTTGTACTGGCAATGTACTCCTGACTGTAGCTGTCAGTCTGTAAAATATGCTAGAGGGCATAGCTGGCTGTGTCCTAGGTTTATGGTTGCTGTCTGGTAGCTATTCTCCTTCGTCGCTTCTCCCTACAGCTTCATCCTGTGCCCGGCAGCATCACAACAGCAGATCCAGCTCCTTGCCACATGCTTTCCTCCTACAATACAAAGTCGCAAGAGCATGCCACCGGGCCTCAAAATTATTTTGGATTTAGTTAAAGAAATAAGTGGTCTAACATTTGCACTTGACACTGAAACTGTTTTCTGGGCTCAGGTGTAAGAATTAGCGCATGTTAGAAATTAATTGTTTTCCCACGCTTTTTAGATCTTGTATGGAACAGTGCTTTAACCAGCTTAATATATCTTTTACTTTTATTAAAACAAATCTCAAAACCATGAAATGTACCAGCAAGGTCTACCTGCAAACCGTCATTCTTCCTGCCTCAAGGAGGTTGGATAAGAGGACGGCTGGAGGAGCAGATAGGAACTTTCCATGGCTGGCGTTGCTGCGCTGCCTGGGTGTCCTGAGTGTAGGAGGAAGGAGCTTGACCTTCAAACAGTATGAGTTTTCAAAACAGCGTCTGCCAGATGTGTAAAAGATGCTGATTGATATGGAGCGCGGCGCGCCAGGCTGCTGCTTGATTGGGAGCTGTCTGAACTACTGCTGGTTCGACAGGGCACGTATCGTGCAACACGCACAGCCAGTCTACTTTAACGCAGAAAACGTGTTTCTAAAATCCGACTGTACAAACAGTAACAGTACATACATATATGTTTGTAAAGATTTCTAGAAAATATGCCTGCCTTACTAGGGTGTTGAGAAAACATATTTTCAAATGGAAAAAAAAAACCCCACAAAAATATTTATCGTATACCAGTTGTCAGACCATTGTGTCTGGTTCGTGGTTTCCTTTTCCTTGAAGCGTGAGCTGTTTTTTTGAAGAGTGGTTTTGGTGGGGGAGGCGTTGGGTTTTTTGGAGAAAAGTTGGAGAACCTTGGTGTGTAAACTGTGTTTTCACTACCTGGCCGTGTTTTTGATAGTTCTGATCTTACTAGTATGTTCTTAATTTGTGGAAGCTTGGATAGCCTTTGTATATCTGCTCCACCATGCCCTGACATGCAACGTGCTGGTTTTGATTGGCAGATTAGCTGATATAATTTTCATGAAATGGCTGTATTGTAAAGTCCTCTTTTTCCCTCCTCATTTGTACCATTTGTGGATGACTTTCAGATACTCTTAACACATGTGGTGTTCACCTTTGTGTCATGCCTGCTATTTGGTGCCTTTTTCACTAACAAGACCCTTTAATGACGTGTATCTTTCTTACTACGATTCATGTGAGTTTTAATCTTCAGTATTTCTTTATTATGTTGCTACTGCAGAGCAGTCCATAACTTTGGGGTTTTTGCAGCTCATTATTTCTTTCAGGAGAGGGAAGTGAGAAGTGTACTGTTGACTTGAAATTTGTACAGAAATACAGCTTTGAAGGAATAACTTCTTTGAATAGACTGCCTACTTGGCAATATGGGATGGACCTGTCCTTTAATACTGTTAAATTGCATGAAGCATTGCTTACTTCAGAAAGTAGAACATGAACTGTATAGTCCCCTTCTCAAAACTCAAAGGGATTTAAATGATGATTACTCATATTCTTGTTGTGAGCCCCTCAGTGTGCATCTACTTTCATTGTAAATGTTAGGATTAAAAAACCCAAACAAACAAATCGTGCCCTTGCTGGATCTGTCATGGAAACCCTATATTCTTCACTTTTGGAAACCATGGCCTCGCAGGCTGCATGCAGATTTACACAGGATTTTGCAAGTGGTCACAGGCTATGCAGAAAACAACTCAGCTTGGGGAAGCGGTGGTCCTACCGAGGGAGTCCCTTGTATGGCAGATTTCAGTATCGGCAACTGCAGTTCCAGAAGGAAGGTATCGTGCTTTTATTTCATTAAATACAAATTGTCAGCCTAGAACTATTTCTTTCTTGAATATCCTTGGACTGAGATACTGCTCAATTGTAATTACAGGTGGACGCGATGGCCTATTATCTCTTTAACTTATATTAGCACTGTTTTAAAGCATTGTATTAAACTGTGTCCAGAAGTGTCACTGAACACAGATGTACTGAATGAAAATTAATAGTAGAAGATAATCTCTCATTTTACCTGAACTAATGGTGAGACTGACTTCTAATATTTTGAAAGTGTTGGAAGTAGCATATGATGGTGTCACTTCATTCCCTGTTTGAAAATTTCTTTTCCTGTATCTGATATTACATACAACGTTACTGTAACCTCTTTGCAACTTCTCCAAGAGTGGCAGGGGAAAAGTCAAATGCTGCATGCATTTGTTTTTAGCTTCTTGAGTCCAAGAAGACTTCAGTTTCAGGTAACTGCTGTTTCCATCTTGTCTTAGGATGGATTATTCATTATCTTATATGTGAGCATTGCCAGTCTTCCTAATTAATACTGATCTGTTCTACAGTGTGGTGACTTCTTTTATTTAGAAAGCAGGCTGAAATTCTTCTGAAAAGGAGAGTGATAAACTGCGTTTGGAGGAGAAAAGGCATTGTCAGACTTACTTTTTTTTTAAATAAAACTATTTTTTATCAAATTCTTTTATATTCTGTTTATATGTGCCTATCAGTGAAATTAGGATCTCTAATTATACTTATTGCCCTGGAGATGGTGCTTTTTAATTTTTTTTTTCTGAAGGTACTGGATTAAAATTTAACATTTAAGAAAACTATTTCAATTTTGCGTTCTTCTTTTCATTGCAATCAGCTCTGGTGGCCAACACTGGCTTGAGGAGAATGCCCTTTTGAGGCTCCCAGGTTTCTGTGGGTACGATGGTATTTTTCTTACAAATTTAAATCTCAGGAGCTAGACAGTTACAATGGCGCACTTTGGAGCGAGAGCCAGGCAGAGAAGGGAGATGCTTCAGAAAGAACATTCGCTTAATACGTGGACATGCACAGGGAGGTCTTTGATCCCAGAATCTGGGAAGAAGAAACATCTGGTAATGATGATGGTTGAACATAACCTCTTGGGGACAAATTCTGCGGCATAAGAATTTGTGCCTGTCTACTGACTTCTGTGGAAAATAGTTCAGTGTAGTTGGCTTTTTTGTTATTTCAGGTAATTCTAAAATAATTATGTATTAGTAGATGCTTCCTAAATACATACGGATTCTAAACCCCAATGTATTTTGTACTGAAGCTCTTTCTGTAGTCCTCAGCAGTGGAAATGAAGGACTACATACTGCTGTACGTTTTTCAGTAATACAAGGTTTTCTTCTCACAAGCTATTATTCATTAAATTGCACTTAGTCCATATTTACTAATCTGTTGAGTATCTTTGAGTTACTTTTTATCTATAATAAATGAAAAAATAGGTGGGCCTTTGTTCAGAAACACACTGCTGTTTTGAATGGCCCAAAGCTGGAGCAGGGATTACCAAAAATTAAAGAAGAAATGAGTGGGCAAAATGAGTCGAAGTTTTTGTTGCACTAAGCCCGGAGAAATCCACCAAAGCAGGAATTTAAAGCTCAAAGTTTAATACTTTTGTCAGCATGTAAATGGAAATACTACAACCAGCGTATTTTCATTGGAAAAAGGAGGAAAGGTGCTGGTTCTGGGTCTTTTCAGGAACGTGCTCAACAGCAATTTATCTTTCTTCTCCAAACGTTACGCGGTAAAGGCACTGCAAGTGGTACAATCTTTCAGTGGATTTCAGAGCGCAAAGATGAGCAGTCGTATATGCTGACTGTAAAGCTTAAGTTTAATGTATCTGTAGGAGACGGGGATATTGATTTTTCTTACTCATCTCGGAGCAGGCAATAGAATATTACGGCTGTTAGAAAATGCTGTATTACAAAGCTTATGATTACACACCGTCTGTGGTATTTTTCAGTAACGTAGAAAGAATTGCTGACCTTCACAATGACAAAGGCCTTACATTAGTACAGTGATGTCGAGGCCTTCTAAAACCTGCAGCTACTCTAGTGGGTGTGAAGTGTGACACAGTACTCTGTGGAAATGAAGAAGTCATTACTGCTTCTGGCAGTCTCGTGGTTTTCTTTTAAAGCTTCTTAAAATGCATAAAATGAAAAATCTTTGAGAAATGGTACAAGCACTGCTTTTGTACACAGAAATAGAGGAAGTAAAATGGGTATGACAGAAGGTGCACTGCACGTGAAATGCCTCGGTAGGGATCATGTCGGGGTGTGTGACAGGGAGATACGGAGGTAGACGGTAGCATAGATCATAAAAGCAAGCGAAGGGACGTAGTTTGCAGAAGGTGACGCAAAGCCAGCCAGCGCATCTGCGGAGAGCATCCGCACAAGAAATGTTTTCTAGCTCACTGCTAGATATATTTGCCAAGGGTACCAACCAGCCTTAACAGTTGTAGGTAACTTCAAATACCAATGTATGCAGTGGTTGACAGTTTGAGACAGGAGTTCTCATGGTGGTGCACGTATGCTGGCAGCTCCTGTAGGAGGAGGGTTTGCTTTGGGGCTTAATACAGCTTGTCAGAATTTCTCATTTCACTAATACATGCTGCTGTCTCTCCCTCTCTTATTATCTCTCTCTTTTTTTTCTTCTTCTCTCTTTTTTTTTTTTTCCTTTCCCCTTTAAGGGAGAATTCAAACTGAAGGTGCAGTAGAGTAGTTGGCATGACTTCCTTTGAGAAAAATACTGGAGGAAAATAGTTACACTGTTTGAAGGCTCCTGGAAGAAAACAGTCTGATCAAGAACAAAGCACATGAAACCAAGTCAGTCTATTGCTGTGTTTCAGAAGAAAATCAGATGCAGTAGATGTTTCGGCTGTTAGGTCCCAGTATGACTCTTGGTATAAGGTAATGAACATAGCAGGGAAACCTGGATTAGGTGGCACAAGGTAGAGTACAGCTGGAAAACTTCCCTCTAGTTGTCACCCGTTCGCTTGCGAACTACAAGTTTTGCAGAGGTCTGATGTTGCTCCGTGTTTCTGGGAGCAGGCTGAGTGATGGGGCACACGTACTCTTGTCATGGTTTAACCCCAGCTGGCAACTAAACCTTACTCAGCTGGTCACTCATCTCCCTGACAGTGGGGTGGGGGAGAGAATCACAAGGGTAAAAGTAAGAAAAACTCATGGACTGAGATAAAGGCAGTTTAACAGGTAAAACAAAAGCCGCGCACGCGAGCAAAGCAAACCAAGGAATTCATTCCCCGC
>JAVJGG010000058.1:17366309-17401602 GCA_035590195.1 Aviceda cuculoides
CCCCCCAGTTTATATACTGGACATGACATCATACAGTATGGAATACCCCTGTGGCCAGTTTGGGTCAGCTGCCCTGGCTGTCTCCCCTCCCAGCTCCTTGTGCCCCTCCAGCCTTCTTGCTGGCTGGGCAGGAGAAGCTGAAAAATCCTTGACTTTAGACTAAACACGACTGAGCAACAACTGAAAACACCAGTGTTATCAACATTCTTCTTGTACTAAATCCAAAATACAACACTATACCAGCTGCTACAAAGAAAATTAACTCTATCCCAGCCGAAACCAGGACATATGTTTAAAAAGATGATGCTCAGCTCCCTCTTCTATTACACTATGAAGTGTTTTTCCAGTAAAACGAGATGGAAAGTGCAGACAAGTTAAATATTTTCAGTGATACAGAAACTCTGCAAAGGTTTGGGGACAGATGTCAAACCAGGACGCGGGCTCTGCTTGCAGTGAAAAGTCGTTCTCGCACGTGTAGAAGACTTGTTCCCTCTAGCTGTTTGTGCCCTTCCCATTTCTCTCCAGCTGCGGATGGGATGTACGAAATCAGCTGGAAAATTTTTGTTTAACAAGTTGGAAGTGCCTGGTGACTTCCTGCTGAATTCTCATGACCTAAGTGAGTTGCTAGTTAAAATATGTTATGAAAATGAGATCTAATGTAATAGACTAAACCATAGTCCTTAAAGATACAGAACTTAGCCTTATGTCATATAATGCTTGATATAGTAATAAATACTTGATAAAGTCATAGGATATTACTGAGCTATATAATTATAATAAAATAAGAGGCACTGACAAGCAAGGTTTCTGGAGGACTATTCTGTTCCGTGTCCTTATCTAAAGGTCCTTAAGGAAGATAGCAAAATCAGAAATTACTGTGGAATGGAAAACAAAAATAAGTATCTTGAGTTGATGTGGATACAAGTTGTGGTTCTGTAAGAGGAAAGTAAGAAGTCCATGAGGGACTGGCAGTGAATTATAAACTTAGCCAAGAATTGCCTAATGCAGGATTTTTTTTATAAACCTGAGAATTAAAGATTAGATATGTAAGCATTTTCTGCTGATCTTTTAGTTAAGGCAAAACCATTTGGAATCACAATTCTATAGGTTTTTGTGTGAAATCTTACTTTAGATTTGGTAGCTGTAGCGATGGATTTGGATTTGACGTAGCTTTAGGATGAAGCGAATGGGTGAAATCAGTCCACCTCAAGAAATATGTCTGCCTGTGTCCTGACATGAAATTATTGTGCTTTTGTGGCTTGACTGTGACTGACTTGGTCTGTTGCACTTTGAAAAGAAGAAGGTAAGATGTACTAGAAAATAAAGCATTGGTCCAGTTGGGCGGTTTATTCTCTACTTATTGTAGACATTTTTTGTAAAATTAATTCCTTCGGTGTTCTAGAGTTAGGTTCCTGGAAGCTTCCTGGTGGCTTTGCCCACGTATGAAGAAAACCTTAACTTTGAGAGTTTTGTGGCTCGTCTGAGCTGCTGAGGGCACGGTAACATGTACTTCATCGTTCCGCTCAACCTCGTGTGTAGCGGAGTTCAGACAGACTCCTCTCTTCTGGGTCTCCGTCAGTCGAGGATTCCAATGACCACGTAGCTGATGAGCGTTGTAACTGGTACGTTGATGAGAGTGATTTAATGCCATTTGTTCTACCCCAACCTTTCCTACAGCACCGCAGGGATGTCTTGGCATTCTTCCTCTGTGCAAACGGCAGCCTGGGAGGACATGGTCGAGGTGGTGGGGGGGTGGGCTGTGATGCTTCCCCTGCCCCCACGGGTGATGTCTAAAGGGGAAGGTGGGACATCCTGGATGAACTCTGCTGGATTAGCGCTTGTTTCTTTTGGGGCATTTTCTGTATCCATAATCTTTGCAGCCTTTTTTAGATGGTGGTAACCTGTGAAGTCAGTCATCAAAATCCAAAGCACGGATTGTGATGGATTCTGTCCTCGCGGTGCTCCGGTACACGCTGTTTTGAATTTGGTGTCGCGTGAGCAGATGGTTACAACGTACCTTTCTGGTGCTGTCTTAATAGTACAAAAATTCTTGTATTATCAAAAAAAAAAAAAGAAAAAAAGAAATAGCATTTGCTACGTTTGGTTCAGTTCAGCTGCCCCAGCAGTTTCCTTGTTTCCACTCGTGAGCTGGATCAGAGGGAAGAAGCGGCCGGGAGAGGAGGATTTCTCTGCGAAGCAGACTGCAGACCCAGGAGCAACACGGGGCAGCGTGGTGCCGATGTGCACAATTCCTCTTGACGTTAATGGCCATTACGAATATAAAGCAAGGCTAGCATGCAGTGATTACACGTGAAGAGCCAAATTATTATTCTTAATGATGATGTGTACATGTTTCAGCGAAGGCCGGATTGCTTCTAATGGGTTTTCAATTCCTTTGTTCAGTGTGAGATATTTCTGGCTCCCGAGTTCTTGTTTTAAATAGGATTCCCCTCTTCTGCTGTCTGTGAAACATTATTCCTGGTTTCTCACTATTGATGTATGCACTTTTATTTCTGCTGTTCCTTTTTTGGGGGTGGGGTTTTTTTCTGTTTTTTTTTTTGTTTGTTTGGTTTAGGTTATTTTTTGTTGTTGTTTTGTTTTGTTCTTCAACTGTCAAAATAAGCGTCATGTTTTCACATGTATAATTTGCACCGTATATAACCTATGCAAACTACGAGGGAAGGCAATACATTGAGGGAACAGCTGGCAAGTAATGGTGGATTGAAAGCAAAGGAACTGGGGTTTTAGAGGAGGGAGGGGAGGAGAAGCATTCCCGCTGCGGGGGCTGAGCGTGCCGGGGCGCTCGGGAAGGCGTGAGCCCCCGAGGGGGCTGCGCTGGGAGCGGTGCGGCTGGGAGGATGGATTTCGAGCTCTCGTTCAGGTGGCCACGTCCTGGATGGCACCCGCGCTTGTACCGCGTTCGCTAGGCGCAGCGAAGGAAGATCTGCTGGGAGTGGTGAGACTTGTTTTCTGCCAGTTCTCTTTTATTGACATTCCGTGTGGTTTCGCCAGACGTGTGGTACGGGTTAGATGTGTACTGCTGACCAGAGAAATGGCCAAGCTCTTCCTCCTCCTCCCTAGCTCCTGGCTGTGTTTCCTTGGACCCGTTTGTTGATTCGGTGGAAAGCCAGCCCATCTCCCACCCGCCCCGACCCCCCCCTTCACTCGCTGACGGCGTAGCTGCACGGCCGCTCCATGCAGCGCAAGGGAGGGCTGCCCAAAGGGACCTGGTGGCTTTCCGAGTCCGGTGACATGAAACGCACCGGTCTGCGCCCTCAGCCTCTGGCTGGGGTACAACGCGCCGCTGCGTCCCAGGTCGTCGCGAGGAGGGCACGCCGTGATCGGGCGGCGTCTCGGACGAAGAGTGGAAGTTTGCCTGGCGTCTGTCGAAAAGCTTGGCGAAGCGGGTATAATCTTCGCTGGTCCTCTGTGCCTAGGAAAGCTCCTCGGCGCTCGCGGGAAAACCTTAGCAAGTCGGATTCGCTACGCGGTGGCAGGTCTTGTTTCGGCGTTTCCTACCCTTCTGTTCCTCTCTTGAGTTTCGGTATTTGGCGGTCCGGCCTGAGATACCCCCTGGGATGCTTCCCAGCCCGCCTTCTGATGATGCTGATGGTGCAACTGCACGACAGGTGAAGTTTGGATGTTAGCTTGCTCATGGCAAAGAAAAGAGTGTGAGCAGCCAAGCTTAAAATACCTGCCATTTAAAAAAGAAAGGAAAAAAATAAAAAAGTCTAAACGTTTCATCTGGAAACAAAGATTTAGCTGTTACGTTAAGAGTCTTCATTTGCTACAGAAAACTGAAAGAAAAAAAAAAAAATTAGTGGTTTTGGTCAGTCTTCCCCACGGACAGAGCCCCAGTGTGCTAATTACCATGGAAATACAATTTATTAGAGGTGCTGTTGGTGAATCTGAATGGTGTGTATGGCTCAACTTGTTAAATAGAGCTTTCAAAGGAGAAGAAAAGCAGAATAGTTAACCAGAAGGAAAAAAATAATGTGAAATTAGTTGTTTGTCCTAGGGAGCCTTCATAAAGTATACCCTTCCTCTTTTCCCAGGTGAGAGAAATAGGAGAATTTTAACATTTTATTGTTACTTGTTTGTTTAACTTCAGTGTACGTCTCCTAACAAATCAAGGGAGGAGCGATGTTGTGAGTTAAACTGAAAACTTAATCTCAAGATCAGACATATGAGTGAACCCAGAGGGTTTTGCTCCCCAAGATATTACAGAGCGATTCCATTGAGTTAATTTCATTTATTTCCACTTTTTCAAAGTGCTTCATTTAGATATCAAGTGCGATTTAACTGGGGCAACTCTAGTTTAGTGTAGTCATCACTAGTTTATCAAGCGCGGACAGTACTTCCCAAAAGATTTTTATTACAGCTTTAATAAATAATTTCAAGCTATGTTTTTTGTTTTCTTTACTGTCTCGAGACCGAGAGATTTCCGGTGGCCTTCAGGCAACCGCTTAATTTACCTCCCGACCGTTATGGTATTGAAAAAGTGATCTCCATCTCTGTGAAAGGAGGTACGGATTAAAGGCGAGGAATAGCTGGCATAGCAGTTGGTTTGTGCCGATACTTCGTTTTGGCAACAACCAGCTTTCTGACAACATTTAATATTTCAGCTGTTCTTAATAGGGCATTCGTTTATATGCCTTCAGTAAAGATTTCCTTTCTTTAGTCACAGTGGAAGGAGAGAAACGTTACGTTGCATTTGTTATTTCTTGGTTGTGCTGAAAGACGGGCACGCGGTGCGGGAGGGACGGGTTTCGGGAACAAAACTGGGTGGGAAAGGAGAGAGGCTGCGCAACTCGGGGAAGAACATCCAGATTTGGTCCGTGGGGCAGAGGGAGATAATTATGGCAGGAAGAGAGAGGTGTGAGACAGTGAAAGTATGTCGGATTGGGAGCTCCGTTGGGGTAAGGAGAAGCAGAAGGTTGCCTGCATCTGCTCATGGTGCATACAGTTTGGCTTTTACCCATGTATCTTCAAGGGTTTTTTTGACAGAGAATTAAATTCGCTTTCAAAATGCTAAGTAACTTTAAGAACAACTCACCTTTTTTTTTTTTTTTTTTTTTCTTTTCCTTTTCCTTCTGAAAACTACTTTGCAGCTCAGAGTTTCTTCTAGGTATACCGTTGGCAGAATGTGAATCCTGAACCTTTAAATCCGCAGTGCAGACCTCTTGTGGCATGAGGAAAAGAAGCAGTTTTGATCATCTTGGGAAGTCAAGTGCTAGAAAGAAGCTTGATATATTGTTTCTTTGTATTAAAACTGTTTTCATAGAATCATAGAATCATTTAGGTTGGAAAGGACCTACAAGATCAAGGTCTTGGTAGGCAATAGCAGAAGAATGGAGACCCTGAGCCGGGTTCAAGCTCCAGGTCTGGGAGGGGAGTGCTGTCTGTAGGTCAGCGATAAAACAGCCAAAAAAGAATTACCTTGCATGATCAGTCCAAGAGTCTGTTAATTTATTGGCTTGGCAACAGTTGTATAGAGCTGCTACATGGGCGGGATAAAATTGCTTTAGTTTATAGGGAAGGGTAAGAAATCTTTGTTGTAAATAAAAGGCAAAGGAGAACCTGGAAATATGGTTAAAGCTCTGTTAAAAAGAGGCAGAAGCATAAATTTTCAGCCTTGCTTCTGAAAGAAGGATGAGATGTGATCTAGTTGGAGCAATGACATTTAATTAAAATCGAGCATTCATGAGAAGCAAAGGTATGCTTTTGTTGGGTTTTTTTTCCTGTAGATTTTCAGGTAGGAGCATACGTATGGTTATTGAAGCCTTCTTGCGAAGCTTTCCAGTATTTGGGTTCAAATTAGTGCTGGCTGCAGTTCTCACAATTTTCTGTCAGAAAGTACAGTAATGATACTTAGAATAAAAAGGAAGGGGAAATGATATAGGATAATATCACACAGTTATGCAGGAAAGATGGAACTTGGCTTTTATTATTTTTTTTTTCTTCCCCTAGTTGCTTTAATAATTTATTTAGTGACCGTCGTGAGTCTGGGATCGATGAACAAAATACTGGTAACCACAGAACTTGACCCCACTTCTGAATCACTCTCAGGAATGAGTGCTTGGTTTGTTCTCAGGTGACCATTTGGTCCAGCAGGTTGACTTCTCCTGCCTGCCATAACTGCAAGAACGCCCTAAGGAAATGACGCTATACCTTTCCTAAACAATAACAGAGCTAGCAGAGGGTATGTGAATAAGATACTCTGAAGTCCACCCATTATTCTATACTATGCTCACAGGATTAAAAGGCCAGGCTGGGTTTGGACTTAAAATACTTGCTCTCATTTTTTATCTTAGTTGTACAGTTGTGGTCTTAGAGAGTTAGTAAAGTTAGCGATGGACATTTTATGGGAAACAAACCCTGTTGTATTTCAGAAAATATGCTTGACTAATTTAAATCCTGTGTTAATAAGCGGGCTGGAGGCAAATGCTGGTCCATGCTCTGAGATTGTAACGAGTCAAAGGATACTTCCTCCACACACCCCAAGTCCTCCTGTCCCAAATCTCCCAGCCGTGCTTAATCGTGACGCTCAGTGGATTATTCAGTTGCTTTTTGATTGGCAAAGAGCAGTTTAAAAAGCCTCAAGAAGCCACCTTCTCAACCGAGCTATGTTTGTTACGCCGTAAAGTTGGCTTCGGAGAGGATCTTCCAGCTGGAAGCAGATGGGTGATGCAGATCCCGTGTCTTGGGCACAAGGGACGCTTCCCTCCGTTTCTTCAGTCGGCGCTGTGTTGGGGTGGCTGTTGAAAAGTTTCCTGCCCTGTTTTGTGTGCCTGCAAGTAATAGAGACTTTGCTTCTGGTCGTGGGAATTCCAGGTCCTCGCCAGTTTTATTTTCTGAAATTTTGCTTGAAGGATAACATTGAGGTTGTAACTTTCTGTTACTGCTAACTAAAAGTATAATTAATATAGGGCTAATGCTTTGACAGGGAAAAAAATCCCCAAACCAGATGCTGGTGTTAATTGGACACTGAATTGCTTCAAATCATTCATTAGCCTGTAGGTACATTGTTCCCAATCACCTGCAGTTTCATTTCAGTCAGAAAATGATAAGATAATCTTTTTTTAATTAAGGTGACATTATAAATTAACCTGTCAATAAATGGCATTAACTTTTTCAGCAGTGCAGTTACAAATGGATGGATTTGCAGCACTGTTCTTTAGCCAATAGAGAAATATTGGATCCAGTGCTGAGTTGTTAAATACTAATGAATAATTTATTTAACAAATTTTGTCTTCCTCTGTTCGCGATGTGACTGGCAGAGCACCAGCCTTCTCCAAATGTTCCATTCTTCAGAATTACTTTGATTTTTGGGGCCTTACTGCTTCGATTTTGCTGCCCAGGATGCTAACTCCTTTGCCCTATTCTGGACTAGATAAGTACATTATCTGTTAACTTCCCTGATCTGGCCAAGAACCATTTTTGTATTATAGGTTTTGTTGGGAATGTGTATTTGTAGTCAGTTTTTAAATTCAGTTTCTGTGGAAGCTTAGCATGTGTGTTCTGCTGCAAACCTAATTGTGTGAATGATCATGGAAGTGAATGCATAGTGGTTCGGACATCAAAGCGAATTAAAAATACGTCAAACTGCAGAAATATTTTATACTATATGTGGTCC
The DNA here is from genome assembly GCA_035590195.1 of Aviceda cuculoides. NCBI lineage: Eukaryota > Metazoa > Chordata > Aves > Accipitriformes > Accipitridae > Aviceda > Aviceda cuculoides. Next base: position 17,373,946 of record JAVJGG010000058.1, read on the forward strand.
GATTCAGGTTATTGTTCTCTTTTACAAGATTAATAGGACTTTTGGAAGAAAAAGTGAACTGTCTCCAAAAGCGTTACTGGAAGAAAATTGGCTTTCAGTGCACATTTAGTGTAAAGAAATATGTAAGAAAATTCTTTCCAAGATTCATAAATGCTTGTGCTAAAAGAGTCAAAGCTGCAAGTCCAGCTGTTTATTACTGACTGCTGAAGCAGCTCTCTTTAGAAGATGCTCTGCATGTATAGCATCTTTTGACCAGATTTAAAAACTAACAAAAGTATTCTGGTGTACTGTGCTGCAGTGAAAACGAAATTCAGGAATCCCTGGAAGGGGGGCTGTATTGAGACGGGGCTTTTGCTGGCCGTGTTGCTGAGAGCTGCAGAGGCATAGAATAGAATCACAGAATCATTTAGGTTGGAAAGGACCTACAGGATCATCGAGTCCAACCGTCATTCCCGCCCACTAGACCATGTCCCAGAGTACCTCGTCTCCGCGCTTTTGGAACACCCCCAGGGATGGTGACTCCACCGCCGCCCTGGGCAGCCTGTTCCAACGTACGTGGAGCTGGCGAGCGTCACCGCTGCCCGTCTTCGGGGACCGCTGCTGCTGCGTTGTAAGCTCGCGTGCTTCCGCTGCTGGTTCACCCCATGCCCCGCAGTAATCTGGTTTGCAGGAAGACGCTCGGCGTTTTAAGAATTTGTTTTGTGCTTATTTTTCTCTTTGTCTGTCATCTTCTGACAGCCGCACACAATTTAAAATTGCGATAGCCCTGTCCTTACATCTCACTACCTCATCGTGCTTCTGGAAGACTACCAAATCTGCTTCTGTTGGAAGAGGTTCTCTCGTGCCTTTTTTCTCTAGCAGATAGTTAAGTTTGGAGGTTGTTACTGAGGTCTGAGGAGATGTTTTTCCTTTCCAAGTGTGGAAGAGGCGCACATGCAGGAGCTCCTGTATAGACTCGGACGGAGGCGGGAGAAAAAGGGCTTTGGTATTTATTGCTGGACCTCTGCTGGGAGCAGCCGTGGGACCGAGGTCAGAATATTTTAAGTGCAAACGCAGTTTGCTTAGTCCCTGAACACAGATTGTTCAGCTTACCTGGTCTGTCACAGGCAATAGCTTTTAACTGGTCTTTAAAATCGATTGGTGCGATAATGTTTATAGTCCACTGGCTTTTACCGAAAGTCTCTCTCCTGTAGGAAACCAGGACCCAGGTCCCGAACATACGTGCTTTGAGCAGTAGTCAATTATTTGATAGCTGGCTTTTTTCCTGCTAACTATTTCCATGACGTTAGATGTGGTGTTACCCACAGGCATATTGGGATGCCGAAGTGGAATTTTTTTTTTAATTACTATTTTTGATTGATTTGAGAGGGCATGGGGGGGTGAGGATCTAAGTGAGAATAAAAAACTCCAACAAACCAAAACCAAAAAAACCCAAGACACAAGGCACTGAACAGTGTGATTCAGTTGCATTTATTCTGCCTTTGCGAAATGCAGTAATTACTTTTTAATTCTTATATCCTGTCTGAATTAATCGCATTTCATACTCGAATGTGTGTTCCTCTGAATTATTCTCTTCTTAATGGACTTCTTGCTTAACTGCATTTTTTCTTCTGTGCTCTTCATAGTGATGTAAATGTTTGTATTTATCTCCTGTTCCCAACTTCTTGTATATTCCCCCCCAGTTCATACATTTCAGCAGTGCTTTGAGCTCCCACTTCGTTTTGGCCGAGTTCACTGTAAGTACCAAAGGCTGTTGATGTTCTGTCAGTTGGCCGTTTCACCTATTTTAAGGAAGACTAGGCAAAGTCTGCGTTACTGTATAATACTGTAGCAGTGAGGGCAGGAGAAGAACTTATATTGCTCAGGGACTTCCAAAGGATCTGCAGCCTGGAGGAAAATGTGGAGGAAATGTAGATTAAATGAAAGAAATATTTGGCTTTTTTTAATATATTTCTAGTGGTGCTGTGACTCACCAGGAGGCAAGAAAAGAAGTTGATTTTCCTTCAGCCTCTTCCAGAGGCTGTGTATACACTTTCCTTAGGTTGTTGAATGGTGAGTAGAAAATTAAAGGTTGGCTGTTGTGAGGTTTCATCCTAAGTGGAGAAAACTGCTCTCAGCTCAGAAAACCAGAGAGCAGGCTGTCTTCTCAGGGAGGTGCGGGGGAAATACTTTGCTAGATTTTGTGCTCAGAAGGGAGCAAACCTGGTTGCCCAGTGCTGGAGTAGTCTGAACATCAGCAAATGCTTCACCTGAGAGAGCGGTCTTCTCTCCCTCTCTGGCCAGAAGATAGTCTTATGAATTAAATAGCACCATTTTAGCACCAGTAAAGAAAAGGAGTTCAGGCTTGGTTTTAGCACTTGGAAATAGGAGTGCAAACTATTTTCTTGGCAGCAGGCACGGTTTTGCAGGCTGTGTGGAGAGGTAGCTGTGTGCTGGTCTGCTGTCAGCCCCTTTCTCATCTGTCTGCTGCTATTGACAGGCCAACTGTAGGAGTCTCCACCTCTTCAGATTTTATTTTTCAGGTGTTCAGCATGTGTACAGATTTTAATCTTGAAAACCAAAGTCTTTTCAGCAGCAGAGCTTGGGTGTACTTTGGGCTGCGTATGCCTAAAAGAAGGTCTGTGGCTTTGGTGGATGGATGCGTTTTGGCCACTCATGATTGATTTAGCCGCCAGCCTGAAGTTGCTAAATGAATGGAAATTCTCTGATAGAGAGACAGCGCCAACAGGCAGGCGCCTATTCTGAGCTTGCTCATTATGCCAGACAACAAAAATGTTGTGAAGCTGCATAACACTTGCATGGTGATTAGTTGCATCGCTTATTCATGTTCTGCAACATAAACGCATTTAGATGGCTGACCATGACAAGCGTTTCAAGAAGTAACGGTCTTTAAGCATCAGCAAAGACGTAATTACGCTGAATATTGAAAAGAACTTCCCAGCTGTGAGTACAGTTAATCAATTAAATAGGCTCTTGGAGAAGCCAGTGATCTACATCAGCTTTCAGTCCTGTATTTTTGGGGGGTCCAAGAATAATGTAATTAATATCCTACGGAAGGTGGCAGAGACCAGCCTTCTGAACCTCGATGTGGACAGTAACCGTCCATTAACCTGCTGTCGCTGAAGCCTTTTGGGGAGCTGCTGTGCTGTTACCCTGCTGGGGGTGGGGACGGGGCGGGTTAATTCGCAAGACGAGCTGCTTTTATGTCAATTGTAGGAAGAAGGATTGCTAATAGGAAGTTGGTGACGGCGTGTTCAGCATTGACATAGCGCACAGCGGCACGGCAGTCACGGTACAAATCCTTGGGCTCTTCCTTAGTAGGAGGAAATGTAATTTTGGTTAAGGTGACGGAGCGAGCCACAGCCAGCCTGTTGTCATCTGAGCCCATCTGCTAATTTGGGGTCGTTGGAAAGGGACAGGAGACTTCCAACAGGCATCCAATCGTGCTTGCTTCGGCAGCATGTATACTAAAATTGGAATGATACAGAGAAGATTATCATGGCTCCTGCACAAGGATGACATGCAAATTTGTGAAGTATTCCATATTTTAGGGAAGTGGTCATGGCACCAGTCTGTCGGAGTTCAAGGTACAGCTGGACAATGCTCTAAGTCCTATGGTTTAGTGTTAGGTAGTCCCGCAAGGAGCAGGGAGTTGGACTCGACGATCCTTATTGGGTCTCTTCCAACTCGAGATATTTTATGATTGTGATTCTTATGAACAGCAGGGAAAGGGAAAGAGAAAAATGTCAAGTTGGCGGAGAGTGATGTATAAGGAAACCACAAAGTAAAATGGAAAAGAAGAAATCACATAGCAAAAGGAGAGGTTGGAAAGACTAGCAGCAGTGGTGGAGAAAGATATTAAATAAAGAAGGAAAGAAAAAGTGAAAAGGAATGCAAAAAAGTGAAAGTCAGAGAACTGAATCGGGAGAGGAGGAGGGGAAGAAGGCAGTGATTTAATAGTAGTACACTTAAAAAAAAAAGCAGCAGTGATAAAGAGCATCTATCTATAACAGCTGTGCAAACATGCAAATCCCACTATTGAGAAAATTTCTAATATGCATATTGGCAGATGCTTCACTTGGAGTGCTTTCTGTAAGCCATAGGCTTAGTGTCTCTTCTATACTGGCCCTTCCTTTTTAAAGATAGCTGGGGGACAGTGGTCTGGCAAGGTGAGGATGATAGATTTGGAAATCCTCTCTCCCATTCTATATCACTACTAAGGTACAAGTGTGGTACGTGACTTGCTATGTCTAGAGTGGTAACAAACCTTTAACGTTAGATGCAAGGTGGATGCTAAATAAGTCTCTGTGTATAAATCCCTTTGAGTGGCTTCACACCCCCCCCCCCCCTCCTCTCTAGTGGGACTTTTGTAAACAATTTTGTTTTGGTAGAAATTTTGGCTGTGGTTTTGGTTTTTTCAGACTCCAAAGCCTAACATTGCTAGGATTTTCTCCAGAAAGATGAAGACCAGAAAAACTTGATTTACAAATAAAGGAAGGTTACATTTTGCTATGTAAACTATGTATGCAATTTATAAAAAAGAAAAAAAAACAACCCCAAAAAACGGCCAGGGGTAGAAGAGCCATGTTTCTGGAAGCTCACAGTAAAGTGGAAAATCCTGATTTGTGTGAGTTATCGTAGCTCCGCTGCTGGCATCTTTATGAATCGGGAACATAGGAAACAAGTCTGTCGTATCTTTTGCTTTTCAGTTGATTTGTAACTACTTGTACACCCAACTTCTCATTTCTGTGGGGCTCTTACCTTGGGTAAAGTGAAGAAATAGAATGGATGCATTATTGTCTTGAGGAATTATGATGCTTCCAAAGAAGTGTGTGATTTGGATAGGTGTACAGTGGTAGAGTAACTTTCTCTCTGACTAGTCCTGTTTATTGCTAGGAAAAAGCACTTGAAAGTTAAAATCTGTGGTGTTTCAGAGAGTCATATGTCTCAGTGCTGTAGAAATTCAGTGGGATTTTGGTGACTAAGTTAGTTTTTTGAAATTTCTGGTCCTTAGACTCACAAACAGAGCTGTAAATATCCCCTTGCAATTCTTTGTTTTGCTTTGGTTTGTGCTGTCACCCAGTCTCCTCTTCATGGTTTTGAACAATCACCCTATACTAAATCAGACCTAAATAGAGATATACCCCTAGATAGAGAACCTCTGTCAGCTGTATTACAATGAATGCAGATTAATATAGATTAACGAACTGTGATCTTAAATTCCTTTGCTAGTTCAGGTTATACTTTTTATTGCCTTTTGAAAAAGTGCTTTCCAAGATCACCTCTTTGGAGAAGCCTTTGTGTAGGACCTTTCTGTAACCTGTGGGTTTTTTTGCTTTTTTTCCCTCCTGTTGATTTGGGGATAGGTGGGTGTTCGATAAATGGATGCCTTAAGCTTTCACCTACCCTCTGTATCGAAAAGCCACAACCCCCCCGTATTTGAAGGGGCAATAATTAACCCGCAGCAGTCTGTTTTAAATAGGAACAAATAGGGAACTGGCTGATACTGCAGATCACTAATAGGTGATTAAATGTTGAATGAGCAAAAATCCGAAAGTTGTTCTGCTACCTAGGAAGCCCTCGCTGCTCGGTTTGCCCACCAGGTAGGCATTTCCTAAAAAGTATGGAGGTATAGTGCACATGGAATCAGCAACTCGGCCTATACAGAAGGAAGATATTTTAATTCTTCATTTCAAGTGTAAAATGTAATCAATAAAATGGAAAAAAAAAAAAGGTACCGAAAGAAAGTGCTGGAGGACTGGTTCAGCAAACACTTATGCACGTGGCTATCTTAGGTCTAATTAATTAAGCATATAAGCCTTCGCCAACATCAGCATGTATTGCATAAAAACTCAGGTTGAAGCCAAAACATAGATCAATTAAATCTTGGTTCATGCAAGAATAGCTGACAGTTTATTACTCGGCCTTTCAATTTGAAAATGTTACATTTATGTTTATAATTTACAATTAATATAATTCTCTGCAGAGCATTACTTCGTCACAGCTTAAGTTTCCAAAATTATGTCCTTAAATTTACAATTTTTCTGTTATACAGTTGCTGTGACTTTGCCTTCCTCTGGAGATGCTCTTTTTGCAGTTTCCGTTGAGCATCAGACAGAAAGTAAAGAGGTTCCTTGTCTTTATTTCCAAAAAAGGTAGATTGCTATCTTTACATGATGTTATCTTCTTTCCTCCCCTAAAAAGATAAATAAATAATAGAATGGCATCAACATTAGTAGATAGAACAGAAGGACTCTGAAAAAAATTTCCATAATGTTTTCTTTTTAGCATCTTACTCCGCTGTTGAATGTTTTCAAAACCAAAGTTGGTTGAAGTTGTGCGTCGTCTTGCTCTTTCTAAATTACCACTAGTCTTGCTTGATAAACTTTAAGGATCACTAAGAATTGAAGCAGAATAATTGGGGGTACTGCCAGTTTGGCATATCAGCCCATAAATGCCCCGACAGCTTCCATGGTAACTCTTCAACACAACGTGCCCAGTTGTGCGGCAGCTATTAAGAAAACCTCGTTTCCAGTAGCGTGAGACCTTTCCGAAAGTCCAGTTGTTCTTTGTGGGGTTACGTCAGGGGGATCTCTGCTCTGGGGTGCTGAGCGGTGGGGAAGATGGATCCGGGACGGTCGGTGGAGCTGCGCGCTGTGTGTCCGGCCAGCCCTGAACCAGATGGTCAGACACTGCAGGAGATGCCTGGGGGCAGTCCCGCAGCGTGGGGGGTTACGAAGAGATGGTGGTTTAGTAAGGGCGTAGTGATAGAATGAGAAATACGGTGTTACGAGGAGCGGATGTGAGGCAGATAATGAAAAGAGTAGAGAAACAAATGAATGGAAAAAGCCAGAAAGATACAGGAGCCATCAAGATGAGTTACATTTTTAAGGCTTCGTTTTACTGAACTTGTGTTGCCGTAACAAAGGCAATAGTGAAATATATTGCCATAGGTAGAGATTTTCTCGAACTCAGTATTTGGAAGAGATTTTCATTTAGAATGGCAGCATGGCTGTCCTATTACTTGTAACGTGCGTTTTTATTACGACTAGGAAACGGTATTTTTAAAAGAATAACTTTTTCCTTCCTTGCTATCTTGGAATGGAAGATCTTTGCAACAGAGACTTCTTTTCTATTAGGGTAGAAGGCGATTACTGTGTGGAGAATGCTCCTGAAATATAAATAATGTATTGGTAGGAACTGTAGAACCACGTAGGTGGAGGACTAGAAAAACTGAATGTTTGCCAGGCTCTTCTATTATTTATCAAAGCTGGTGAAATCTAGTTGTCACAGCCCAAGATACTCAAAGATCTCAGTAAAAGCCAGTCTTTCGCAAGTCGTGTTTCTTTAACCAAAAATTACAGTTGCACTAATAATGTTCTTTAAAGTGTTGCAGGCTCTAGGAAGTTTGTTATAGTTTTGTAGTTTGGTTTTTGTTTCTTGTTTGGTTGTTGTTTTTTTTTTTTAAACATTTTAACCACAAATTTTTGCTGACAAGTTCAGAAATGATAAATTTTTGTCATATGGAGCTCTGATACAGTAGACATTTATACTCGTTTGTATTTTTAATTAAACTACCAGGTTTTTCTCTGAGGACCATAGAGCTAGTTTATAAAATGGACTTATCTTTAGGCACATTTGAAAATCCAAGCCCTTAATGCTTTTGGAGGCCAAAATAGTTTTTAAAGATGGTTGTTAATAACCGGGAAGTTAGCTGTATGCAATATTAGCAGAATATTTTTTTTATGTCAGTGTCACATTTGAGCACTTGGAGTAGCAGGGTTGGTTATTTTTTAAGTAGCCCCAGCTGGGTTATAATGCGTCTGTGATATATAGTGAGCGTGTGTATACTGACCGTAAATACAAGTGTACGGATAGCGTCTGGCCATAAAAGAAGTAGAATGGTTGCAAGCGTGCCGACACACGCCAGCGAGAAGAAAGAGAGCCCTGAAATAAAATCTCGTGGAGGATGCCGAGAGCACGTTTCAGCGTCAGGCATTCTCCTCGGGTTTCGCATAAAGGCGTCCTCCTCTCACGAGAGGCCCAACAGCGCGTTCCCACCGGCTCATTCAAATCGAATGTTGGTAAAAGAGTCTGGAGCAAACCCTGGACGGTCTGGCGTTTTTTCAAGGCAGGAGGAAGGTTAAGCTGTCTGCTGTTTAAACTGCTTTTTAGTGGATATTTATTTGCTGACCGTGTGCATCGAAGGGGGTGTTGAAAGCATCATTGGCAGGATTTCGGATGGCTGCGTAGCACAGGTCAGGATTATATAAAACTAAGGCTGTTTTTACAGTAAAGTTTAGATCTTCATAAGTGATTTAGCATGTTGGTTTTATATCTGAAGACGGTTAGACTGTATTTTGCTGGGAGATAAGAGGGTGGGCTGTGCCTTCTCTGTATCCTTTCCTTTTCTCTCTCGTACGGCACTGCAGCTTTAACTTTGCTTAGAGCCATAGTAAATGAGAAACCTCGCTAGATACGGCATTTACTAACCAGAACATTTATTAAAAATAATTAAAGGTAGACTTCACTCTGAATGTTTTGCCTCTGTTATTTTGGTTTGCTGTTTCGAAAATAACGTAGAGCTCACTGAACCCGAACTTGCTAATTGTCTCCGTAGTGCGCTCCGTGGCTGCGTGGGGGAGAGTCGCAGTCACTCTTCTGGGTGAAACCCAGCGTCATCTTGCAGCGCCTCGGGCCTATTTTAAAAGCATCACCGGTTAATTATAGAAAGAAAAGGTGAGGCTATATGTGCACGCTAGATTTAATCCTGCGTTGCTCTCACAGTGAAGAGATTTGTAAGAACCGAAACGTTTTTATGTTACTCTAAATGATTCACCTGCTTAACTCTCCCACCCTGCAACAGCCACACAGATGACCACCACCTGTGTATATGCAGCTGAATATCAGCAGTAAATGCCTTCACGATTTCAGCACGGCATCTGTTTTAATGGTGTCTTAAACATTGAGGAAAGTCTTGTGTTAGAAATGCTCCTGAAGGTTTTTTTTCTTCTCTTTCTCTGCGTGCAACCTCTCCCTCTGTTTTTTGTTTTTTTTTTTTTTTTATTTTGAAGGCACTCTTTCCAGGGCTTTAATGCTGATTTATTGTTTTTATTTTTTCTTTATTTATTTTTCCTGGTCTTTCCCCGAGATAGCATAAAATGTCTTGCAAGACAACTGCTGCGATGAAACTTTGTGTTCCTGAACGTGAAGTCTTGCTTGTTTAGTGGAAGTAGTCTGCAATATTTGCTCAAGGGAGCTGTTGCTCTTAGAAAATGATGTTCAAAATAAGAGCGAATTACTTAAAAAAAAGTGTGTATTTCATTTACGTATATAAATATATGCTATAGACATGGTGTTTAGAGCTGGTTTTGATTTGTCTATGCAAACCAGACATGTATAGTAGTTGTGAAAGTGGCACTGTCTTCAGACGGCTTAGACGTTCTTCCCTGGACGTTCCGGATCAGAGATTCCTACAGGAATAACATGAGCTCACACGCAGCTCATCTTGGGGTTGACTGGCTCTGTTGGATGATTTACTTAGAGATGCTCTGAGCGGTGACACGTTCTGTACCTGCCTCCTGGGGCAGTTTGATTGCGTCAGTAGTGTCAGGTGAATGGCAGAAACCAGGCGCTCTGCTGTCATTACTGGTGGTAAACTGTGCATTGGTAAATAAAATTATGAAACCTATATAGCGTTTCAGTGCTGGAATGTGGTTTTGTTTTGGGGTTTTTGGGGGTTTGTTTTTGTTGTGGGTTTTTTTGGTTTTTTTTTTGGTTTTTTTTTTTTGTAATAGGAAGAACTATCTTGCACTGGGCTCTGTGTGTGTGTGCTGTTATGGGCTGCACTGACACTGGAAATCGAAGTAAGCCTGGAACCCTAAGGTTGTAAAATGTGCTCCAGAGCTAGATAAATGCTTTCTGCGAGTTTTCCGGGTATCTGCTAAATAGGTTTCCAGAAGGTGTGGTTTGACCGTACAATTGCACAAAAGTGTTACATGAGCAGCACGTAGCTTATTCAGCCCCGCAGAGATTCGTTCGAATACTCTCCCCTACCACCTCCGTTGCAGCAGCCCAGTGTGAAAACCCCAGTTGTGATGGTCAGCTGCCAGTGAAAGAGGCTGCGATGCAAAAAGGCGTGACACGAAGCCTCCCGAATTATTCCGGTCCAAGGGATTGCTTTGTTGCCCCCAGAGCTGTTAGATGCTCTGGATTTGACTATATTTTTGGCTCGGTACAGTGGAGAATGACAGGCAACTCTGTAATGTGCTGGTGTTTGGGGGGGGGGGGGGAAAGGGATGCAAGTTGCGACTTGCACCACTTTCAATTCTGGTTGAAAGGCGGAAAGACGCTCGTCTTCCCTAGGCTCGACGGCCCTCCTCCTGTCCCATGCACACAGCAGGTTTTGATCGCACTCAATTTTAGGCTGGTAAATTCATGTCAGTTTTGGGAGGATGTGTGGGTTTGGTGTAGTTTGGTCTTTCTTTTTTTTTTTTTTTTTTTAATCAACCCATTTTGTACTCTTCTTTGACAACTGGGAGTAGAATCCCAGTATTATCTTCAACATTAATTAACTTTCAGTACCAGAAGATAGCTTCGTGCTCTTCTGAAATCTGATGATTAATGCTTTTGTTTACTTCTGAGCGATATGTTGTTTGTCATGTCACCACCGAAGTCCCGCTCCTTTTCTAAAATGGGTGTTCTTGGCTTTGCACAGGCAAACGTTTCCTTTTTGCTTGCAGAGCTGCCTTAGCTTCTTGTCCAGAATCCAAATAGAGAATGGAGTTTAAACTTTGAATTAAACTTAGAACATTTAACAATTAAAACTTAACACTGAGTTTCAGTAAGTTAGTTATTCCTTTCTTCTGACTACCTATACGAAAGATGAAGGTGATGACAGCCCATTTTCCCGCATGCAAACAGCGTGCTTTCAATAGTGCTAATTAGCCGATCCTTCTGCTAAGCTCAGAGCTCTAATTCTGAAATAATACAAAATGAACCAGTCAGCAGCTCTGCATGTCCATCTTTCACTGCTCAACACTTGAAACATTTGTATTCTAGGAGAGCTGTCAGCCAGTTCTCAATCAATATTTACAGTATTCAACTTTCTCCGAGAACATACGGAATATCTCCGGGTGTATTACAACGTACCCGCCACCCGTGAGCGAGCGCGGCCTTTCACTCGTTGGCAGAGAAATGTCCAAGGGGCTGCGTGGTTGTCGCTCGGTGGTTTCAGGATGGCGATGGAAGAGTTAGTCATTTGTAGAGGATACGTCGGAGCTGTCCCAGAGAAGACCTAAACCGGTACGTTAGAAGAGATGGAAAGAAAATCAGAGTTAACGCTGGTTTTGGAAGGGTTCGTCATTATCTTTTGGAAAGTGGAACTTTGCTGGTGATGCCCATGAAATTGTCCATCTATAGTATTGTGCTTTCACAGCAAGTTTTGGTGTCGGTGCTTGTATGCTGATGTCGTAAATGCATGTACCCTGTCTGCTTCTGATGGATGTCTGCCGAATGGAAAGGCAGACTCTGAGGAAAAGGGTGCTCTTATGCTAAATTTAGTCAGCTGCTTACTCATTTTGCAGATGGGAAAAAAATCTTCTCTCTTACTGGGATGTTGAGGATAGCTAGCAACTCGGAGATTTTCAGAAGCTCCAGTTCAGGGAAAATACAGGTATCTCTAGAACAATTATAGGAAATGGTGATATACAGGATATTCTTAACATACACCTTTCTCCTAGTTACAATTTAATTCAAGAAGGAAAATATTCCAAACTGAGGTAACAGACGTGGTATTCGAAGTTGTTTTTTCAGTTCAAGCTGTAGTAATTTGGGAAGGTTTTGTTCATTTTTCCACCCATCTCACGGTTGCATAGGGGGGAAAGGCTCCAAGTTGGGCTCATGCTGTGAGGAGTGAGCTCAGCCCTTACTGGTGACGGGTCAGTCAGCTTGGAGGTGGCCATGAGCTGCCTTTTTGCCCAGCTCTTCTCCCACGAACAGTGGCTCTCCAGGTTTTTTTAGGAAAAGAGAGGTAGCTCTACATCTGGGGACAGCTGCTTCTGCGGAAGAGCCTCGGTGTTTGGCAAAGAGTCTTCCTTTCAGGCCTTGAAGAACAATTTCAGATTGAAATTTCCGTTGGGTTTAGAGTGTTACTATTAACGTGTAGAGAAGGAACAAGGTCCTTGAATTGATGCTGTCGTGCTAGACTACGGGATTGTGTATTTGGTTGAGTATATGCAGTACGCATCAGTCAAACTTCATTGAAGAGGATGCTGGAGTTGTTGGAAAAAGCTGTGAATTAAATTAACGGGTAATTATAACTCAGTGTTTTTTTATATAGACTTTCTAATAGGTTGAAACGTTATTTGCCGATGAAAACAGTTCACTGAAGTTCATGCTTTATGTGTATCAAAGGGATAAGGCTATAGGTGTTGTGCAAAGTAGCAACAGCACAATAAAATCCTTGCTGCAGATCAGGTTGTCTTGCATCAAATTTTTCTTGGTCTTTGAAAATCCTTCTGCAGTCTTTTTTTTGTTAGTTTTTTGTTAGACTTTTTCCCACTCAACATTTAAGATACGGAAAATGTAAATGTCAGTTCCATATTAAGGATTAGCTTTGGGCTTGGAGAAGAAAGCATAAAGTTAATTGAAAGGTCATAAATAAATCAGTGCTTTTCTTGTGTGTGTTTGTGCATATACTTTTAAAAATCTGTTTGTAGAGAAATAAATCTTTAGTTTCTAAAGAAGATCTGGATAAACTTTTCATGCTTATTGACCATCTTAGCTGCAGTCTGTAGGATTCTCCAGTTCTTAATTACTTGAGAAAACTGTTAGACAATTTCAGGAGCTGGCTGTATTGCTTCAGAAACAAAAAAGAGATGCCACATTCAGTGCTAAATGAAAAAAAAAATTCTAAAAATTTTAGCACCTGGTATCAAATGCTTAATAAAAGGAAAAGGAGAACAAGAGAAAGAGATGTTTATTCCAAGAGAGACAGCATTTCATGAAAAGTTTGTGGCTGTTTATGGTTCCATATCTTGGAACAAGTTCGATTTCTCACTTTCAGTGAGGCTGTATAAAATAAAATGCCTACCCTGTGAAAAGATGAGTTTGTTCAAGCCCAGAAATGTGCTATGAAATAGGTTTTTTTTTTTTCTGCTGCAATTTTTGATCCCCTGGCACTACAATTTTTTTTGTTTCAAACCGACAAACGAACCAAAAATCCCAAGCGCATAAAAGGGAAAGGTATCGAGCCATCCAAGAGCTGTAACTTGAACGGCGCATCAAAAGCTTGGAAATAGTTGACTGCGTTACTAGTTCGGTGTTGGCTGCACTTAAACGTGCGTAAATGCTGCTCAACCACGTAAAGACGGGGCGGTGCAGCGGAGGGTACCTGCAGGTACCCTGCAAGACTTGTCTGGAAAAAAGTTCTGCGGGAGCTCGGCGTTCAAACAGTTGCTATTCAGACCCGTCGGAACTCAAGGATTTATGGTAGCAGCCTGTAACGTACTTACGTACCTTAGTGTCATAAATGCTGTCGTGCTTTTGGACGAAGATTTAAGTATAGAAATTTGCCAGGTGATGATTTTTAAGCCATAAAATATCTATGCTGTGTTTACAAAAGTAGTGAGCCGATGCAGAAGCATGTTTTTAACATTCAAGGGGACTTTTTTCTTCAAAATTGTAAATGTGAATTTCAGAAAAATTTCTGGTTTTGCATAATAAAGTCATGTGAATGAATATGATCTTAGGAGCACACTAATGAATACACATGTGGGGTTTTAGAAAGAAGATTTCCAAGGGAAGTTTTTTAGAATACGTTTTCTGTTAATTAAATATCAAAACTTCTTCAAGCACTTGTTACGGATAAGTTCCCTCAGCAGTGGTGAACAAGTGCCCCTGGAGGCTGTGGGTCCCGTGGGAGCACTCTGCAACCTCGGTCCCCACAGGACCAGGGGACAGCAGTGGTGCGCAGCCCTTCGGCGTCAAAACCCGAGGAACCGGCAGCCGGCCAGACGCGGAGAACCGCTGGCTTCGGGCAATGGGGACACCAGTACGGGTCACGGGAGCAGCTGGCTCTTCCACCGTGGCAGAGGACAGGGAGGGTCCAGCCGTGGTGTGGGGTCAGGGAAATAATCTCCCGTCACCTCCTTCAATCCCCCGGCTCTGCGGTGATCCGAACGGATACTTTTAGTTGTGTGTAGTCGCGAGAGCATCTCCTTGGCCTGCGGTGACTTGGTACCGTTCAGGGCTGGTGTTTCGTGTTTCAGAGAGGCGTAGGCAACGCAGAGGTGATGTGGGGGAGCACTTAGTTCGGGTGAAGGGGCTTTGCCAAACAAAGCTGCGCTAAATTGTTCTGGGGTGAGGATGTTTTGGATTTTTGCAAAGTATTTTGTGTACAGTGTGCTCTAGCTATAATTTTAAAAGTTTAACATGAGGTTAAGGAGTGAAAATTTTATGTAACTTAGTTATCTGCCTTCTCACCTTTGTTTTTTTCAGAGCTTTTTCATACCCTGTTTCCAGGTGCAGTCTCTTTCCACAGATCCATAGTTCGTTAGTGGTAGGTGGAAAATTTCCTCTGATAAATGTCATCTTGCTCCTACTTTAATAATTATTAAAAAAGGGGGAAAAAAGTTTACAGTCTAAGGAGGACATAGTGGTGTTTTTTTTCATTCCTCTTTCTTGGTAACTGTGAAATTAATACTGAGCAGGTGCTGTGCTCAGAAAACAAATGTTGAACGTAATTCTGTTTTGAATTAAAGTGGCACCATACTAGTGCATATATCATTATTGATACTCTCTTGGGCGCTGTGTAGCGCATACATCAATATTCTGGACTGCGAACCCCTTTTCTGGGATACTAGAAAACAGTAATGGGGAATATCTAAAAATGATGAAGTGGAAGCTGGCTTTTCTTAGTCTTATAGCCATGCCTGTTACAAACAGGTAGCTATTATACCAAAGAAATCACTGTTCTGCAAGGTTGAATTCCTGAAAGCTTCAAGATGTTTTCTTTTTGCTGTAAATCTATTGAAACCAATTATTTGAGCAAGTCTGCAAAACCACTCCTATTAGAAGTTCATACAAAGTTACGGATGTCGAACTGATTTCCGAACTGCCCTTGGCATAAGCTTTCCTTTCATCTGGGCACCCGCTGTATATGGTGAGATTGTGGCTCGTTGCCTCCTTCAGAGGATGGACTAAAGCCGTGGTGGTGGCTTTGCTGTAAAAACCAACAGCTAGCCGAATTGTTCTGCTCTGCTTTTCCGAGGACTTCAAGTCGGATGAAGTTGCAGATGATGAGGATAATAGATCCAAGGAAAAGGAGTGGGGGGCACTTCTTAATGTATTAGAGCTGAGAGGTGACAGAGATGGGAAATGCAAAATAAGAAACAAGGTCATGGACCGAAGGAAAGGTTCCTCTCCAAAGGCCGGTGGCATAACCAGATGAAGCCAGGACGCATTTGCAGCTGAAACTGGTGTATCGTTTGTAGGTTGTGTTTCGTCTGTCTTCTGGTGCACTTCCACTTCAGATGGAGGGAAAAGAGGTTCACGCTTTCCATGTGGGTTCTGGGGGAAAAAATCGGCTTCTTCAGAAAGGAGTTGGTATCAAGGGGTTACTTTTATATGTTTATAGATATATTTATATGTATGTGCATATACACAAACACACACACACGTCTTGTCGGTGGGACTGGGAATTATTTTTGGCCCTCTTAGGTTTTAAACACTTAATGTATGAACAAAAGTCTTCTCTGGAGCCAAGCTGGGTTTTTTTATATTGATGAGCTATACCTCATAACTGTCTGGCAGAGCTGAAGTGCAGTTGTTTACATCTCCCTGCTCGTATGTCATTTCTGCTCTGAGCCAAAGTGCTGAACCGTAACAAATCTACAATGCAGAACATTTCTTTATAAAGATTGAGCACAGTAATTTTGCAAACTGAAATAGAGTTTATTTAACAAAGTGCTGGGGGAAAAAAAAAATAGCAAATTCGCCAGCCCAGATCCTTTATTCCCATCCCAGTGCAGGGTGATGTTACCAGGCTCAGCAGAGCGAGGTTCTGGCTCCCCACTTCAGGAGCATGAATTTTACTGGGGATAATGGTTGGGCATTGACGTATGAAGCTCGAACAGGCGTCCGTTGTTGTAGGCAATGACTACCGACAATTAGAGTTCTCCTTCTGTGAACCTGACGCGTTGTGTAGATTTTTCAAAGCTGTATTGACAAACATGTAGTCGAGATAACGAGCCTCGGGAGGCTTCCCGGAGAGGCACGAGCCACCAGCGGCCTGGTGTCGTAAGGATGGAGGGTCCTTTGCAGAAGCAGCGACGTAGGGCTGAAGTTCAGCTCCTGTGACATAAAATGAGATGTGTAATTGCGTTTCGTTGTGTTTTATCAACTACTCGCTGATGGCCATGTGAATTTTTGATAGACTCTGCAGAGCGTGAGGGAGGATGGACTTTCCCGGGAGTGGGAACGGCCGTATTTGCTGAGGCATCACTTTGATAGCTCTGAGCCATTAATAATGGTGGCTGATATTTGGAAACATGAGCAAAACGACGTTTCTAGATGGGGAGGGTTTGGTGGGACCGAAGGGAAAAAAGAAAGGGTTTTTCTCTGTGCTGTTTTATCTCCTGAAGAAGGGCAGAATCCGTTTGTGGCGTGAAAGTAAGGCTGTAGTGTCAAACATGGCAAAAATGGGCTTCCAGCTTTTTTAAACTACGTTGGTTTTTGGTGTACAGCGTCTGACATGGCTTGTTCTTGTCCATCCATGCACATAAACGTCTCTTTAGAACAGAATTAAAAAACCCTGTCAGCAGCTGGAGCGTTCCAGGGGTCCCGTTTCAGCGGTGCCGTTGAGAAAATACTGCCTGAGGAAATACGGGAGCGAAGCCTGCTCATCCATAGCTTTACCTGTGGGTAGGATCACACCTTTTCATTACAATTTTTTTTTTCATTATTTTTGGTTAAAAATTTAGGATTCTAGTGGTATTTATGCTGGTTATAACTTCTTTCTGTAAACTTTTTGCTTCTATTCTTCGGTATTTTGTACTGAAACATGAAAACTGAAAGGGAAAACCTGCAGAAAACATAGATAGCTGAACAAAAGTTTGACTAGTCAGCTTGTTTGAAATGTTGAAAAAAAGGATATGAAAACATTAAAGCTGATTCTAGAAGTTTCCAGCTTGGCTTCACTGTTTATTCTAGTTTGTTTTTAAACTCTGATGGAATTATTACTGTTTGTTATAATTATTATTTAAGAATATTTATTCTAAAATGTTACTGGATGTGAGAGGCCAAAAAAAAAAGTTCCACAGCAATTTCCAGGAGAACTTTAATTTGAATAATAATTTTAATAGTGTCTGCTAGACTTTACCCGTCACTGAGACTGCACCAGAGTGCCTGGGATGAAAAATAATTTTTAGCTCTGAACCAGTTTCAGTTTGGACTCATGCCTGTTACATTTTCTAAGTGCAGAGCATGAGGATATGTGACAAGAATTTGGGTGCAGGAGAGCAGCATATCTATGGTTTGGAAGGAACAGTTGTCTTCCATAATGTGCAGTTTTTTAAATTAAATTGGAAATTAAAATCCGAGCATTGAATTCCACTACTGAGCTTTCTTGTTTTCAGAAAAGTGTTTTTGATTTTCTCTTCTTATGCTTTGCGCTTGCAAACAAAAGAAGAGCTGCCTGCCTGCAAGAAGTAGATGAGAAACAATTTTTTTTTTTTTTTTTTTGTTAATGAAGTTCTGTCAAAAGCCAAGTAAGAAGCTGGAAAACAAAGTAATTCTTTCCTTGTCTTTTTTGCTTCATTTTAGGAGCTATTTGGTAGAGGGCGATACCGAGTTAACCATCTGGGTTTGCAGAAAGTATTTAGTTTCTTTTTTTCCTGTAGTTGGCCATTTTGATCTAAAATACAGATGTCTGCACCTGTAAACTCTGACCTTTCTTCTGATGTGTTGCCTCGCTGGCTGGCAGATAAAATCTGGGATAAGATCTGGGATATGGCCGGGATAAGATCGGGGCCATTGATGTCGGGGAGCGAGGTGGGCCCAGGCTGGCATCGGTTTAGCGTAACGTCGTAAAAAGCTATGGTTTGTTCCTGGGAATTTTATGATTGCAGAAAAATTGTAGAGAAACACACAGTGGGTTTTATTTTTTTTTATTATTTTATTCTTTTTTTAAACTTGGTACTATTATTTTCTTTCAGTAAGTGCCTGGAAAAATACTACCTGGAAGACACAGCAGTGTTAAATATTGTTTATTCCAAGCAGCCACAGCAATATCCTCCCCAACCCTCGTTGCTTCTGTATTAAAACTACTTTAGAAGACGTTACCAGGCTCGGGGCAGCCGGGCCCCGTGGCGCGGGAAGCCTGTCGGTGTGGTGTTTGGTACCCTTGCACCTGTAGGCACTTGGCCTCTGGAAACACGAATATCCAGCCTTGGGGAGGACTAAAATCCCAGCGTTTATCCTCTTGTTACTGCGGTGATTGACAGATGCTGCCCTACTGCGTTTGCTGTAGCAAAGCCCGACCTTACCCCGTGCTGCAGGAGTGACATTACGGCTCAGGACGGAATGCGTGTTAACTCGGAGCTGCAGCTGGGCTCTTTCGGGACGAGGCTTGGGTCTCCTCAGGTTATGTCTGTGCAAAGAGAAAGAGAAAGCAAAATGGGGTCACACATGGTGCTTTTTTTCCCCTTGGCTGAGCGGGCCTTGGCAGTGAGGAGACTGTCCTGGGGAGGGTCGAGCAGTTCTCCCTCCCAAGGCAGGTCCAGATGCGGGTTTTCATTAGCCTGGCTTCCCGAACCTGGCAGGATTTTTCTATAGCTACTGATGCAAGGCCAGGGATCTTTGGTGGCCGCAGCCTCTTTTTTTTTTTTTTTTTAGAAACATATTAAACCGGAACAAAATCACAACCTTGTTAAATCCAAATCTTGAAGTCATTGGTTGCCTCTCAATAAAGTTTGCAGTTTCTGTTTGGGAGCAGTGGGACATCTGTCTGTCTCCTTCCCTAGCCATGAACTATAGAGCTATAAAAAGGCATTAAAGTTATTCATAATGCCCCCTACACTGTGACTGGTGTGGGGTCAATACCGCATCTGAGGGAAGTGCGATATTTCATTTATGTTTTCTGAGCAAAGTTTATTACTGTAGTTAATCTGCTAGGTTTTGTGAGATAAGCACACAAAGCGGCGTGCTGGTTTAGCAGAGGCAGCTAAGGTGTGGTCTCGCACAAATCTGGTTTAAATACCTGCGTTGCCGACTTGCTGGGTTGAGGGTCTCTTTTCTCCAGAGCTGCTGCCGAGTGCTACGTTCCTTGTATTGTAATGACGTAAAAGGACGGCGGGAGTGGAGAGGGACTGCGTCGTGCTGGGTGCTGCTAGTGGAATAACAACCAGATTGCGGTATTCCCCTTGCTGCTTGAAGGCCAGCAGTTCTCTTTATATCCTTTCCAGTTTAAACTCTTTAGGTTTATCGGTGGCATTTATGGTATACTTTGGTAGCTCATGTAAAGTTTTTAAAATCTCATTCCAAGCTAGATATTGATGTTCTTTAAGTCTTCACTCTCTTTAGGGAGAATTAAAGACAACTTCTGCGTGAATTGTTTCTCGGCTCTTCTAGCAAGAAGGAACTGGCTGTACTTCTTTTTTATTGTGCTGTTGAAAAATGTGGAAAAATAACATGTAGAAGCTGGGTGGAAGCATGGCTGACACATAGCCATTACATTTCAGAGACTGGACCCTTTGAGTTTGGTTGGTACTTTTTAAAGAAGGATTTTGCTTAGAGATGTGTGAAAGCAAAGGCACAGAACTTGCTATCACAAGTTGGAAAGTGAAATTTATTGCTAAAAAAAAAAAATGGTGTAAGCTGTTTTTACTCAGATGAATAGCTCAATCCAGAGAGGAGTTCTCATGGGAAGGTTGTCACTGGAGGGGGATGAGAGAAGGAGGATCTCTGGACCTCTTACAGTATTTCAGAAGAAAGATTAAAATAAATTATTCATTTCCTTGTTTACGGTCTCAAAGAGCAGAGTTCAATAACCTCCTAGAGTCTGCTGTTTTCAGCAGTGAAATCTTGCATTTACACCAAGGGTAGCAGAGGAGCTTTGTTCAGAGTTGCGTGCAAGGAAGGCAGCGTCGCGGCAGAAGGTGATACAGGTCTGCCCATTTATAACTGGGGCTTGTCAGCCCTTTCAAAATGTATAATATGGCTAAATGAAAAAACTTCAAAACATCAGGTCCAGCAGAGCTTTTTTCGTAGGAATCTGTGTACTGTTTGTTCTTAGTGCCATCGGTCGTTGTGGTGCTGTCATGTAAATCAGCAGCTGACGGGTCTTTCTCATTTGTATCACTTGCAGCAATTCATTAGCTCTGTCTTATCCGAAGGGTTTTTTGGTTTTTGGCCTCACAGTCCTTTAATGTGCTTCCTTCTGGCACTGACCCATGACTCTGGGTCTATCTCAGATCCAGCTTGAAAATGTGTTTTCCTACAGGGTATGAACACAGTGGAAATTCATGCAGTTTGTCCAGAGACTTATACCCAAGACTTGCTGGCGTGTCCTGTGAACCTGGACTTCTTTTGGAAAATTTTAGTGAAACTGCAGTACGGGAATGGGTCCTAAGGACTTTACGGACAGAACAGCCTTTGATAGTAGATTTAGACATACTCTACTTCTCTTACTAGCTAGTAGGTGCATTACATAATTTAAAAAGCACACTATAGTACACTGCAACATGGGCATCTCGCTAACAAGATCTGCCAAACTTCAGCATAGTCTCCATTTAAGATACTCACCAACAGACGCAGTTACAAACTTCTTCTCGTAATTTAATTTATGTTTACCTGTCTCCGCTATAACTTAACTGCATTATGAAAAGCTTCCTTATCTTTCTGTTAGTAGCGAGCTATCCAGTAATAGCAGATTTGCACATGGCACCGATGAGTAAGTATCATTTGGGTAAACTAAATACGTTGCGAGGGGCCTCTCGCGGTTGTTAGCATGCTAGATTTAGAGAGCAGGAGCTGAGGGGTGGATTTGGGTTGGGAGGTGTAGGAGAGCGTGCCTGGAAATTTAAGTGAGGAGTCGTCTGCAGCGGTAAGTAAGAAGGGTCTTCCCTGCACGTCCCGTAGTCAAGGGAGAGAAAACGGCTCTTCCAAAAGGGAGTTCTGTGCCCAAACCGGATAGCAGCTGCTGCATCCCACTCCTTGGAAGAGCCTCTTTTTCTTTGTCAGCGAGAGATCAAGCTAAAGAGGACAAGCATCACTAAACCAAAGGTTGCTTTTCTGAATACCTCCCACAGGCTCTCCGAGGGCAGCGTTCAAGTGAAATATGTAAGAAGCACTTAGGATTTCTAAGAGACCCTGAGAGCCGTCTGTTCTCTCTGGGTTTGCTTGGATTTCAGAAGAGGGAAGGAACAGTGCAGTGGACATGTGCGGATATGAGATCAAGTGAGGAAAAGATGGAATAAAAAATGTATTACTTTTTTCTGAGACTGGCTGTCTTGTCTGTACCATCCTTCTCCATACTGCAGATGTGTCTGAGAGTGTTCAACAGCATTGAAAACCTGGGTTATTTAACAAAAAAAAAAAAAAAAAAGGAAAAAAAAAATCTTTGCTCTAAGGAGTTTAAAATTCCTTGTCTGTCTAAAAAGCACAAAGAGAGGGAAGGCAAAGGAGAGGAGTGCTGGGTGTGTTGGAAGCAGGATTGCAGAAAGGGCGTCTCTGCGTGTCAGGCTTCCGAAAAGGCGCCTTGGCCGAGGTGAGTGGTGGTTGGTTGAGGTGGACATTTGCTAAAAGAAACTGGTTCGTGAGGGGCAGAGTTACTTTTAACTTGGCTGGATAAAGGCTACACTATGACTTTGGTTCCCTCTGTTTTCACACAAACTTTTAGTTCTACTTACCATTACTTGTGATCATTGGTTGCCTCTTCAGTAGATGAATTGCATCTTTGTGGCCCTTTTAGTGCAGATAAATAATTTTCTAGAGTTTTCTGTCTGAGGCTGGATCATTTCACACTTGACTGTGTTCACATTTCCCATGCAGTTGGGATCATCGGCAGCAAGCGTAATTGGGTAATATTTTTGTCTAAATTGATTTGGTTTTCAGTTTCAAAGAGATACCAAAACAACCGTAGTAAAGAAGCCTTTCAAATCACGTTGGATTTCATAAGGATATAATATCGCTGCAATCTGTTCGGATCCCGTGAAACATTTTTTTGACACACTTGCGTTTTTTCTTTTTTATTTAATTTAGATTTTTATTTTCAATGTATGGCTTTGTCTTCAGTTACAGAGCATCTGGCACACTCTTGAAACTGCTGTATTCCTGGCCAGCATGGTCCCTCCCATGGTAGATTCAGAATCGGAGATGCAAACGACTTCTGCCCAGTAACCTGCTTTTTCCCCAAAGATGGGAGCAGCTGCTCGGGCACTGAACCTCCCTGCCAAAAGCCAAACTTCAGCCGTGGTTTGGCGGGCGCTGCCGTTGAGGGGACCTGCGGGGTAGGTAGAGGGCAGGGGGGTGAGCAGCGTTGCCCCCTGGTCCCCTCTGCGGGCAGGGGCTGGGGAAACGGACTGTGGGGAAGATGCTGCACACTGGGATGTGCTTCCTGCGCTGCTGAAATTGTGAGCATCCAGACTTGGGAGGGGGAAAAAAAAAAAAAAATCCCACAGTCTGTTAACAGGAAAAGGTAAGTGTAGCGTCGTGTTGGAGATAGCCCTGTACCTCGTGTTTTTTGAGCGTAACTAGAGATTTCGTTCCCTGCGTCACGCAGCATTGCCTGGGGCTCGCGGCCGTGTGTTGTTGAAATTTCGGACAAGATTTCTGTGAGATGTCTCTTCCTACCACGGTGGTGCTGTCACTAAGCAGTTGTTCCCTCTGACATCTGGCTCGTCCTTTTAATTCCCGCTCTGCTCGCAAGCCCCTGCCAGTGGGCAGCCTGACCGGGAGGTGTTCAGAGGTGCGGATAACGTGCGGGGTGCGACCTGGATGGATATATTACTGAATGTCCCCTGGACAACAAAATAGCCGGAGATGGTCTTTGATGCAAGCAGCTATGTTGCTTTGCAGCTGAGGCGGTTGTTGCATGGCGGTGGGGCCTCCAGTGGTGAGGAGAGACCAGGTAATCTGCTTATTTAATAATTTCTCACCAGAAATTCAGAGTCTGGAAAGCAGTAACTAGCTACTTGGATGAATGCTTAGAACAAAGAAGTATTATAGGCTGCAAGTCCAAATGTCCTGATGGGCCAAACGGTCCTCTCTCTGTAAAAGGCAAAAAAGGAGAAAACAAAAAAAGTAAAATAAAAATTTGATATAATCGAAAAATGTCACATCTCTGTCACTACAAGGTGTATGTGTGGGGAAGACAGATACTTAGTGGAGTTTATTCTCTTCATCATTCCAGTCCAAGGAACTATTAATTTTTTGCAGCCTTCATGGCAGTAGTAGTATTTCAGCATTTCAAATGTCTTTTTTCTTCTATCACATGCCATCCAGTGTCAGATTTAGAACCTAGCATTGCCAATGCAAGTGACTAGGTAGTGTTGCTTCTCACTTCCTCCCAAAATGTGTACCTTAAATTTGCCTTCTGAAAAACCTTGGTGCTACAACTAAGTACTTTGAAACGATGGATGTGAAAGGACCACTTATGCCTGGGGGGGAACCACTTGGCTCACCCATTTATTTGGGAGCTATGCTCTGGAGCATTACCCAGCTGAAGCCGTCAGACGTTTAGAACATGTTCCACGTTTGGGTGTGCAAATAATTCCTCAAGCAGGAGGAAAACAGGTTTGGTATAATCCACTTCACCTGGTGGATTTTGTTTGGTTGGTTTTTTCTTGTCAAAAACCACATGAACAACTTGAGCAAGATGGGTGTGGGGGCAGGTGGTTTCCATACTATACCATAAGGATTCTGTAGTTTGAATGAAGTCATCATCAGAGAAAACCAGACATGGAGATTTCTCTTTGCAGTAAATCATCATTTTGTGTGCACAGCATTTCCTTCAAAGATCAGTTTTTGCATGTACCGTCAGTTTCAAAACTGATCATAAGGATATAGTCCATCAGGTTAAGCCTTTGTAATATGGACAAACACAAATAAAAATGTGCCTTAATTTTGTTTGTGGGGTGTTCTGTGGGCAGAAATGAGAGCAGGGACCAGCAGTGTCTTCAGGAGCCATGAGCTCAGGCAATTGATCGGTGGGAAAAAGTATTCATGGATATTAAACCATCAGGCATCCCTTCATGTTTAACTTCTCTAAGTTTCTATCAACGAATTTGTCATGAGTAGACAATTTCTTTCGACCAGAAGGAAAAAAAAAAATGGGCTACAGTTTCTAGGAAGCTACTGTGCAATACTGGTTGCTTACATTATGTGGCGACAGGATTTTCATTAGGGTGAAAAGCCTTGTGTCAGGTTGCAGGGCTGCCGGAGATCTTTCAAGACAAGATGCATCGAGTTCAACAGGAAAAAAGTATCTTGAGAGAAGAATTGACAAGTTTAGTTTCTTGATGGAAATCACTGTCCTTTTCTTTAAAAGAAACAAAATTTTCTTGTGTATTACTGCTAAAGCTAGTGTCAGAAATACTGTTGCAGTGTAGCTATTACTTGGCAGCTTGGCTTGTTCTCGCGTTACAAGAATGATGCTAATAATTCCTATTGACTGCTGTGACCTCTGCTGGAGGGAAGAGAGTCCATTTTCTTGTAGCCCTTCATCTCAGAGCCTGGCAACATATTCTCTGTGTATTTATTTATTTATAACTTGTTTGTTCCCTGCAGCAAATTTCCTTACCTGCCAGGTGGCTGAAGTGATTTGCATGCTTTGTCATTTATCTCTTGTCATAAATCTAGTTCAAAAACGAATACGTGAAGAAATTTTAATCCTAATAAGCTTTCAGTTCTATGGGTGTGTGCTTTGTACACATCGCGTGGCGTGATTTATCTTTGCATACGAACGTCTGTCTTAACGTTTAAGTCCACAGCTACGTTTCCGTTTGCACCGTGCCTCACGCTGCATTAAGATCGTGTTTGTACAACATGTCATGCTTTGAGTATCTCGGAGACGCTGATGTGTAAGTCTAGATTGCATCACCCTTCTGGGCGCGTACACCGAATCTGCAGTCAGACCTACTTAGTCTGAAGTCTGCTGCAGTTCTGTCTCCGTTTATTTGGAAACCACTGACAGCGAAGTCGTTTCAGAATAACAAATCTTTGGCTACAGATTGTAAGAAGAGCTGCTAATTAAATATTTCTCATTCTTAAACACTGCAAACAATGGCCTTGCATTTTGACGGTATGCTCCAGCTTAGTAATTATTTTCCACTTTAAGGACATGCATGTTCATGTATCATTGTTCTGGAAACCTTAATAGTTTTGGTTTTGTTTTGATTTTTCATCCGAAGGACTTTTTGCTGCACCTAAAGCAGGCCTGTCATGGTTTCCAATCAACAACCCCCTTTGCTACGACGGCCCTGCCCGGAAGGGTTGTTTCGCAGGGACTCCAAGCAGTACATGGTAGCCCTGTTGTGCCGAACAACCCAAACGCTTTGAGCTCTGACCCAAAAACCATGAGTCAAAGTTTCTTTCGACTGATAGCTCCCATCAGCCTAGGAGGAGCTCACTGGGGACTCACGTTAGGCCCACGTGGTGTTTGTTCTCTGCACGTTTGTGGGCAGCGTTGTGTTTCGGTTGTAGAAGAAGCCATCTCAGATGGGGAAGCAGGTCAGCGGACCGCTAGGATTTGGGTGTGAGTGGGAAGCTTTCGGGGAGGGGTGTGAGGTAGAGTTGGTTGCTTCTCTGCGCAGCCTTTGAGTTTCTCTGCATCCTCCTTTCTCCCGGTGAAACGGTGTCTTGCTGTGCCATCCTGGCTGCCTCTGGTGAGGCAAGTATAGAGACTAGGTGTTGGAGTCACAGCTGGGACACTGACAGAAGAGAAAAATGGCCGGGAGGGACAAGCAAGAGGATCCACTTGAAAGATTGGGTTTGTGTGTGTGAGAGCGGGGGGAGCTCAGGGTTTGCGGGTTCTGTCGTGGCTCTGGGGGCTGGAGCGGCACCGAAAGTTGATGCAGAACGAAGCATGAGGAGAAGAATCTTGAAGAGAAAAGGTCCAGGGAAAGGGAAGGCATCTACAGGGCGTAAAGGAATTTAGGAGGAATATCAAATGAGAAAGTCTTGATAAGCATAATTGTTTTCTGTTCAGTTTAGCCTGTGTTTTAACAAACAGCAGAGAGGAATCAAAAGTCTCCTTAGAAGGTTAAAACCTAAACTGCTGTACTGGGCAAAAAGAAGATGGTTCCAGAAGTGGTGCTGAAAGTCCCATTGTCTGTTGCTGTTTTGATTATTTAAACTGGTCAATCAAATATTCGATTTGATTATTTAAAGCTGGATGTCCTCATCATGTAGCACCTTTCTAGACTTTTTCTGTTCGGAGGAGCTATGTCTGTGTGTTCACCTTCTCTTGCTGCTTGCTAGAAGCCCTGACCAATGCTTGCCAGGCAGATTTTACCAGGCTTGCTCCTTTGTGTCTGAAGCTTTGCAGCGTAGTGGAGGAAAGCTTCTTGAACTGCTGGAGACCACCGTGACCATGATGTTGGACTTGGAGAGGAATCTAGAAACCCAGAGGCTGTGGTTCTCATCTTTATTAGTAGAGAAAAATTAATTATAATAGAACTTTTATGCTATTGAAATTAAAGTTATAAAAGCAGTCTCCAAAAGTGGAAACAAATATAACAGTGGAAAAAAAAAAAAGATCTAATAGATTTTGAAAAATAGATAAGTCTTACAAATGCAAACCTTAGAATCCTCCTTTTTTTTTTTTTCTCCTTTCTTTTTAACCTTTCTGCTATAAAACCTTTATCCTTATTCCAGGGGATGGTGGTATTTGAACACAGTGATATTTACATAGTAAAGTGGCAGTTATTTCCTTTTCCTACAAGATTGATTTAAGTAACATTTCTATTGCCTGGCAAAAAAAGTCTGCCTGCCTGCTTGACGTCTCCTCTTAAAAGCTTCTGAAGACCTTGTGGCAAAAGGCAGTCTTTTAAGAATTATAGTTACCATTTATGGATTGTAAGATTCATTCTACCGTGAACTTCAGTGGAACAGAAGGAATACAATGGTTACCGAAATTAGAGTGGTGTTGCTTAAAATATATTACCTCCACCTCTTTTTTCTTTTGGGAGGGGGACTTTTCCTGTAAGCCCATCTCCAACATGCACACTGAGACAGCACTCTTCTGTGGAAAGTATTTATACTTCCATACTCGCAGAGGTACTTCCCCTTCTGCAGAAATCTGAAATGCCAACGAGTAGAGTCCTTGCAGCATCCATCGGAACAGGTTGCGGTAGCATTTCTGTTCCTGGTGAAACACTGAAATGCAGGTGGATGCAGAAGCAGAAGAATTTGGATCACCCAGTCTTAGTGTCAGGGTTTAACCCCGGCCGGCAACTCAGCCCCACGCAGCCGCTCGCTCACTCCTCCCTGGTGGGATGGGGAGAGAATCGGAAGGGTAAAGCAAGAAAACTCATGGGCTGAGATAAAGGCAGTTTAACAGGTAAAGCAAAAGCTGCACACGCAAGCAAAGCAAACCAAGGAATCCATTCCCCACTTCCCACGGGCAGGCAGGAGTTCAGCCATCTCCAGGACAGCCGG
>JAVJGG010000058.1:17406300-17435678 GCA_035590195.1 Aviceda cuculoides
GGGCTCGGCCTGGGCCAGCGGCGGGTCCGGCTCGGAGCCGGGGGAGCTTCCAGCAGCTTCTCACAGGAGCCGGCCCTGTGGCCCATCCCCTGCTACCAAAACCTCATCACACAAACCCAAAACGCCCTCCCTGTGTATATGCCAGCATTTTTGAGAAAGTGAGGCGCAGCCAGCAGCTGGAAAGCAACAGGTCAGGGGCCGCTTGGAGAGAAATTGGATATATTTGGATTAGTGGGACTGGATGGGAGGTGCCAAGTGTGCTGAAAGAGCTGGCAGAGACCACTACAGAAAAAACGTCTGGTTGGGGGAGGTCTCCAATGAATGAGAAAGGTTGAGGTTTTACCCCTCTGTAAAAAAGGCAAAAAGGAGCATCTGGGCAACTACAGGCTGGTCAGCTTCACCTCATGGCCTGGGAAGATCATGGAGTAGATTCTCCTTTCCAAACACGCGAAGAACAAGACAGCAGTCAGAAACAGTCGGTATGGATTTAGCAAGGGCAAACTGTGCTTGACTCACCTTATTGCTGCCTTGGATGAAATGACTTGCTGCAGGGGTGAGGGAGAGCAGTAGATGCCTTGGATTCAGTAGGGCTTTTGTCACTGTTTCCCACAGAGGTTTCATTTGGAAGCTGAAGAAGTATGGGCTAGGCAAGTGGAGTTTTAGATGGGTTGAAAATTAGCTGCTGAAAGGTTAGTGATGCTTTACATCCAGTTGGTGGCTCTTAACAAGCAGGGTGCTCTAGGGGGGTGAGGCTGGCACTGTTAGGGTTTTCATCAACAGCCTGGGTCATGAAGCAAGGTGCACTTTGTGCAAATTTGCAGGTACGCTAAATTATATTGTTTGATGTGCTGCATGGTAGAGCTTCGATCCAGAGAGAGCTCAAAAACTGAGGACTGGGGCAGCAGAAACCGCTCGAAGTTGACTTAGGAGAAATACAAAGTTCAGCACCTGGTACAAATGAGCCCCACGTGTTATGTTGAATTAAGCATGAGCCATAAATGTACTCTCACTGCAAATAAGGCAAATCAGGCACCGGGCTACACTAGAAGCAGCACTTCAAGGGAAGTTTTTGTCCCCTCCACTTAGTGTTCGTGAGGCTGTTTGGAATACTCCGTTCCATTTTGGAGGCCCCCCACTTCAAGAAGTAGATAGAAGAGTTGGGAGAGGGACCATTAGGAGGCCTAGCAAAATGGTGAGGGGCTTAAGGAATGTGGCAGCAAGGGGGAGGTTGGCAGAGTTGAGCTTGCATAGTCTGGAAAAGAGGAATCCAAAGAACAGTCCAGTAGCAGCCTAAAACTTCTTGAAGGCTGTTTACAAAGATGCTAAAGCTGATCTCTTTTCAGTGGTGACAGATGGCAACGAGAGATGTAATGGCACAAATTGTAACTTGGGATTGAACGGCAGGGAGGAACTTCTTTCTGCAGGGGCAGAGCAGCACTGGAAGAGGTTGCCCACAGAAGTGGTTTAATCTCCATCCTCGGAGGATTTTGAGACTCATTTGGACGGGGCCGTGCCTGACATGATCTGCTGTTAGCAATAGTTCCCGCTTTGGCGGCAGATTAGGCAGCAGTTTGCCCCAGCCAGCCCTTCTTTGGTTCTGTGAAGTCTCAGAGACACAGGCTATCTGGAGACAGTTTGGTTCAAGGATGATGCAAAAAGCTTTAGGAAACCAGTCTTCGTTCAGCAGAATGCTTTCATGGACCACTTGGTGGGGTCCGTTTTGTTTTTTGTGGGTTTTTTTGTATAGTGTCATCATCCCAGATTTCACAGATGACTGGAAAAAGAGCTTCTTCACTTTTAATCTTAAAATGCTTTAAAATGATGTATAAAAGGATGGTTACTCTGTCAGTATCAACATGCATCCCCTATAGGAGTGTATTTTTGGCCTTAGGGAATTAGGCTTTGCATGTGGATCTCTAGTCACTATTATCACTTAAGCCGAAATAAAGCAGCTCAGTATTTTTACACCTGAGCTATAACTTGAAAAGTGTACAGTCACTTTTTTACTGGAGACATGGATACTTTTAGCACAGATAGTTTGAAAAGCTTTGCGTGTTGCCCGTGTATTCTGAACTCTTCTCTTTTGTCAGCGTAGATTAGAGAAGGGTCTAAAGTCCCGAAAGAGTGGCCCATTTGATAAGTACTGCCCGGATTTAGGGAACCTGACACATGTAATTCCGAGCTTGGCTGCCTTTTGCTGTGCTACCGCTTAGTCTCACAGTCTGCTGCAAAGAGAGCATTTTGGTTCCGTGGAATGGTGGTCAATAGCAGTATTTTTATATCCTACATCTTTGGGAGAATAAGGAGATAATCTGAAAGTAAAGTTATCGCTGTCTTTTCGTCCTCTTTCGTGTTTTGGATCTGCCTGCGCAGAGCACGCTCTGTGTATATGCTCACATGCTTGTAATCAAATTTTTAGTACCCTGCTTATTTTTCTTTCTAACTCCTGCTCACATCTTCACAAAAAACTGTCTTTGTGCCCATGAAATGATAGGGTGTATGCCAATACAATGTGAAAGCAATAAAAAGAGATTTTCACTACTTTTTTAGAGGATTAAACAAACTGCAGAACTTCCTATCAGTTTATCAGGCCTCTGGTTTAATCTCATCACGATGCACAGAGCCTGTTTACTGCTGTGGCTTTCATTAGTGTTTATGCAAATTTTGTGTTAAATCCCATCAGTAATAATCTAGCTTTTATTAGCTAGGCAGTTACATCGCCTGGAATTTTCTGAAGCCATGTTTAATAACTGAGGAGTGAGGAATATCTGAAATACTCATTTTAGGGTATGCCTAAACTGTAGTCGGGCCTTTTTGAACACCACTGAACTGGTTAGTTTGGTTGACCATAACAGTGCAGTTGGTTACAAAATCGTTTATGTAGTTTATGTAGTTTTTGTTGCAGGTATGGAGTTATTGTAGAGGCTAAATGAGCATACGAGTGACGCAGCTTTGCACGTGCAGTTTATGCACCTGGACTGGAAGGTGTGATGCATATGCACTGACCAGATACACTATGTATCTCCATAATTAACTCAGGGAGTTGGGGAAAGTTTTTTCTCTTGGTCGTTGCTTCTAGAACGCCGAAGGGAAATGTGGAATATGGGCATACAGCACTCGCAGGTGGTTTTGCTGTACTGCCCGTCCTTGCACCGTGAGACCAAGGCTGTGCCTGTCTGGGAAGTGTTTGTATCTCGGGCGTATCTGCATAAAGCATAATTATCTTTTTGAATGCAGGATTGGTATTCCTAAAATAGACTTAGGATCTGACCTGAAAGTTAACTGGAAATTAGAAATGTATGTGTTTAGATGTATTATTGATGCTTGATGACTGAAGTCCAAAACAGCTGCAAAACATGATGTTTTAAATTGTCTCTGTTTATTTTTTGAACTGTATGCCTAACGGGAGAATTTCTAATGCTGACGTGGCAGCTCAGATGGCATGTTGCTAATATTCTTGATCACTCTGCTCCTGTGGCCAAGACGACTGACAGCTAATACCTATTTCAGTGGTGATTTGTGTAATTTTGGTGTAATTTCTTTATGAATCAACTTATTTTGCAAAGCTAAAAATTGTCAGGTAACAGTGGTTCTGATTTGAGATGGTTGCTTTTTTAATTGCTACGCTTGCTTGTGTAGCAAGCTGAAGGAGAGCACTCTCAGGTTTGAAAACTAGGGTCACCAATCTGCTTTTGTAGAAGCCCCTTCTGAAAAGCTGATTTTTTTTTTTTTTCAGTTGCTCATATTTCAGATATAAAGAAAAATTAAGACATTGTCTTATATTCTCTAGTACCAAACCAGTATTGCTTATCTAAACAATTGTCTGTTGAATACTGTTGCATAAACTATCAGTAAAATTGGTTCACAAATGACAATGGTTGATACAAAAATTTGCAAGGAAGTTGCAAGGAGCGGTATGCTTGACGACTATCTGGATTGAGGAAAGAAAAGATGTAATTTGATTTTAAGCTTAGTTTTTTCATATAGAAATGCTACTGAAGGATATGTTGGTTGTCAGCTTTTCCACTTCAATTTAACAATCCTATTGTCACTTTGCAGATGAATTACGTAGAGTTAAAAGATTAATCAGCTCTGTTAATAATGACGTAAGTCATAAATAAGACTCAGTACATGTTATAAATGGCTAAGTTACTGAGAATCCTAAAAATCGTTGGCTTTGGCAAGAAATTTAATATGTGATCTTCTGCTACGTTGTTTGTAGGCCACAGTCTATTGGTGTATGGTGATTTTACTTACATAACATAAAATCGTTTGTGTTATTTCTATGAACCTATGTTCACTACTTTAGCCTCAGATGTACGTGGCCGCTTTCAGTATTCACAAAGAAAAATCGTGTGATTAATCTCAGTTTGAGGTTAGTGATTTCAAACCTCCAAATTCGCAGGTAAATAATCTGAAACAACAGCGTAGTCCATCTTAGTTTCATGTACTGGGTTATATTTTGCATTTTTGAAGTGATGCACCAGTTTCAGCACTTTTCTTGGGTGTTATTTGACGCTCTTGTCTTATAGTAAAACTGCTAATATTTATAATTAGATGTTCATTTGGTAAGATCTTATACATAACACCGGCTTTTGCAGTTCTCGTGGTTTATGATCCTCGGGTTTTGCTGCGCAGCTCAAGGTTCAGAGGATTGCCGGCACTGTACCGCCAGACTGCACAGAGTATCATTCGGTTTTCACTTGTGTTTTTTGTCTGCCTGGCCCTGTATCTAAGCGCCTCCCAAGTAAAATTACTAGTAGCCGAAGTCCATAGTAGCGACTGACTGAACCTTCTCTGACTCCTACAAGGACTTCCTTTATTTCGATGAATATTTTTATCATGTTAAAAATTAATGTCATATCAGTTGGCAACGGGAGACATGTGTAGATGGTCACTGTGTAAAATAAAATTTGGGAACTTCAGACTTTTCTATCCCAAACACTGGAGTAGAACTGCCTGTTCCCTACAAAAGGAATGATGAATTCCGGCAAATACAGAATTACCTTCTGAGTTTCCTCAGTTCGTGTCTCTTTCATATGTGTTCCCACATTTGAAACTGGAGTTTGAAGCCTGGCTCATTTTACTGGGCAGAGGATGATCTTTATGCTGGGGTAGTCACTGGGTGCCTTGTGGCTTTATTTTCCCAATTTTTGCTGAATGGAAAGCAGAGCGTAAGGCACAACAGTCTTTGAAGACAACTCAGACAACATCTGGAGGATAAGAACGCAGAGCTGAAAGCAACAGTTTTTCAGCACACAAGAGGAATCGGGTTGCTGCGCGATTCCTTCGAGCCAGCAGTACAAATACTTCCTCTGTCTTGTCCAGTCTAGTTTAGCTATTTTACCTTTCCTTCCTTCATTAACCAATATGAATATGGAAAAAACCTAATTGTTTCCATGAGCTAATTCTGACTAAATCCTGTGATGCAGAACAGCATGTGAAACTGCTTGTGCCCATCCATTACCCAAGCCTGCAAGAGAAAAGGGAAAAAAAAAAAAGCCTATATATCATGGATTATATTTTGCTTCAGGCGTTCTCTGACCTACTGTATTATGATTTGGCAGCTACATAAAAAAATTAAAAGCTATTTGGGTTCTTACCAAATACATTATATAAAAATAGAAAATACCAGTAATTCGGGCTGTGGAATAGCTTTAGATGGATGATTATTCTGAAGATTTTAATAGTCCAATAAGAACCTAATCTAATTGCATGTTGAAATGAAGTTAAATATTTTCCAAATAGATTACAGAAGGGGAATTGCATTTTGGCAGTGTGGTGCAACACCCTTCTTTCTCAATGAGCACACACGTTTAAAACCTATATAATTCTGACTAAACGAGCGCCTCCCAAAGGAAATAAATATAACCAAATGATGATGATATCCACGTTGCCCACTTAGCAAGAGGATCACTGACTGTAATGCGCTGGCTCTTCGGTGTACTCGTGAGAGCCAGCCACCTCTTTGTTAACCAGTTATGGCCTCTGCAGGACGTCTGATGGGATTAACCGTGTCCTCCCTTCAGACCCAAAATGAGGAGAACTGGAAGCAGCGATTCAGGTGAGAGCTTTATGGTGACGTGACAAGTCTTGGATACAGCTTCTGACTTCCAGATGGATGTGATCTCCTTGATCTTGTCGCTTCTTTGGCAATTTCAGGTCAGGACCTGAAGCCCCCTCTTCTGACCTGCGGGAGGGGGGCACGCCCCACCTGGGTGCACTTGCTGGCCATCCAGCCCGTCATTTAAATTAGACAAGTGACTTAACAACTAAAAGGGGACAAAATGAGATACTCCGGGGTAGCATGCAGGATTAGATGCTTTACAGCCAGCAAGTATATTGCCCTCTCCACATCTCTCCAAGTATAATCGTAAAATAAACATCCACGCCCATCGAGAACTGACTTCTGCAGGAAGGCTTTATTTTGAACTGGGGAAAACCGAGCCTTTCTCCCATCCCAGTATGAAGTACAAGCTAGGACGTGGCTGGGGGAGAAACTACAGCAAGAGTGGTTGCAGCTTCCCCCCTGCTTTTGAGTAACGTTCTCCTGATCCTTTGCTTATGGTTTAATGTTACGTGATTACACTTTGGGTAAGCACGCTGTAGTTGACACCGTGAGCGTAGACAGTTGTGTTTTACTCTGTGCCTGCGGTGGCCTAAGGGTTTGCTTTGACAAGATGCTGAGAAGAGCTAATCCCAGTACAGCAGGAGCGGGTACGGGCTCCTCCGGGACCAGTAGAGCTGGTCTGGCGCTTTCTTGCCCGGCGCTGGTTGAGCACCCAAAGTGCCATGAGCACCGCAGGGCTTTTGATGAATCAATTTGCGAGCTCCTCCGACAGCAGTGTTCGCGAGAAGAACTGCTGAAATGGAGAGTGTGTGTTTCAGGCAGGGAGATGGCAGGGAGGGAAGAGAGATGGAGCAGTTCTCTTCAGATGCCCAAATTTTTGCGTTAAAACCTTCATAATTTAAAAGATCTACGACCCCAAGGGACGGGTTAATTGTACTGTATTACCATGCTCTTTAAATACTAAGGTAAGAAATACCTTTTCTCTATGCTTTATGCTAAGTGTTACTTTCAAAGAGGAAGGGTTGGAAAAGAGGGTGAAGAAAGGGTGTAGAATGGGAGCTAAAAAAAAAGTCTTGAAAGCATTGTATCTTTTTTTTTCATTTATACATGGGATGGTTTCTCTGTGAATGGTTCCTTTAACTAATCTGGTGTTGTCTGTTTCCACATAGATTTTTTTTTTTTTTTTTTTTTTTAAAGAAGCAAAATAAAAGCCAAAGAATGAAAACAGATCTTTTAACAACTTTAGGATGTATTTGTGAGGAATAGTAAACTCGGGAATTCCTCGGAAAAGAAGCATGTTAATTCTATTAGTATAATTATATCAATAATAGTAGCAGTAAGTGGCATTAATTACTCTAGACTTAAGTGTGCTCGTATTTTTACATATGCTGGTCGTCAAAAATTAAAAGACATTTTTTCCTTGTGAGATGATTGGTAGCTTGGAAAAGTCCTTACATGTACTACAGACTACAGATTTCAAAAGGGATTAATTCCTGCCCATTTCGTCTTTTCTTTGTGTCATGACCTCACTGGCTAAAAAACCAAAACTCACCACAAACCCAATGTACCTCACATTTAGTGGTTAATAGAAACAGCCTATTCAAGCTGCTTGGCTAATTTTCATAGTAACCCCATCTTCCCCCTGCCTGCATCTGTCAAAAAAACAAACATGCAAGAAATCAAAATTACTCTAAGTTCAGTATTAAAATCAGGTCAAAGTAATTAAGTTCTTTTTCTATTTCAAATGGACTCTTTTTCAAAATGTTGCTTGGAGAAACATTTTTTTTTAAATGTCTTTTTTGTTGTTGTTTGTTTACCTTACCTCTATCTTGGAAAATAAAATAGGGTGGATAACACAATTTACTTCCTTTTCATTTTTTCTTTCTCCATTTTACCAATATTCTAAGCTTTTGGCTATTAAAATGATATGTGTTGCCCAAAAACTAGAGAAAAAAGAAAATGTTTGGGGAGAAGAAAGAGGAAACCTTTGTATGCTTTACCTGACCAAAGGAAAAATACCAACTTTCTATTTTTCAGTGTTAACTAGAAGCTTTTCTGAAAGCTGCTTGTATAGGATCTACTCTTTTAAGTTACTAAAAATTTAAGATGAGAGAATGAGAAGGAAGATTCAAAGAGGATCTTTCAGCCTGTGATTATGTGCCTTCATCTGAATTTTGAGTTATGCATTTGTAAGTTTTATATTACTAAGGGGTTTTTTACGTTTGTTTCAGTGAGGTCCTTTCTAAAAAACAGTAAAATAGATGTACTTTTCTGACTTAGTAATATTTTTGGGCAGTAACTTTGTGTGTGCAAGTTGTGTAGATAGAATGTTGCTGATGACGCTGTGAAGGTACATTTTACCATTGATCTACAAGAATTAAGAAATCCATTACCTTCCATGTGCTTGACTGATGAGCCTACTAAAATGCTTCTATTCAGCATATACCAAAGGTCTTGCAACAGGTCTATTAATATAGCAAAATAATTTTATTAATACTAATCTTAAAAACATGTTTTCATACTAGCTGTCAGTGAGTGTCATTAATCTTAGCATCCAAATACTCAAGTGTCTCTTACTTATTAGTCTGTTCTCATGTTTATATTTACCTCTGTAGAAGAGTTAGTAATTAAAACTAGTATCCTTTATTAAGTAATAAGGAGTCAGAGTATGTCAGTGTAAAATAAAGCTGCAAAGAGTAGAGGAATTATCGAGAAATATTGACTGGCATCTGTTGTTTTATTTTAGCCGTATTTACGTTCTGCAACTTCCGTGGTTTCAATTTTTTTTGAAGAAATAAAATACCACAGTCAAACTACTTGCACCTAAATTGTGTGTCCTCAAAACTGCTCTTACTCTTTTCCTGTACCTTCATGAAGAACGAACTCATTTTGCCAAAATTAAATTGTGTGGTTAAAAGTTCAGTTCCAGCCAAGTCTTTATTTTTTTAATGGAGCATTTCGTCTCCACCGTTACTCTAGTGTTAGAAATTTGCTGCCTCCCCACTCGACGTAATAGTTACTGCTTCAGCAACCAGTTGCTACCCCTGAAAAGACTCTTTTCTTTCAGAATTCAATAGTACGCGTTTCTGTCCAGTTTTAGTAGCACTCTCGATGACGAGCAGGGTGTATGTTCTGCCATAGGAGAGCCGGCGGAGGAGATTTGTCTTCTTTTGATGAAGGGAGGACTTCACACAGCGTGTAAACCCATCGCTGGCAGGTGACTGAAGAGTGCCCCGGCTCTCCAAAGTTAGCTCCAGCTTCTTGGAAGAGGTTTCAGGGAGGTGTTTTACTCTTGAAGAGGGAGAGAGGTGGAAAAAAAATGGCTGCAAGTTCATGGTTGATGCTCTTTCTCGATCTCTTCTGACAAATGTTGTTCCTGCTGTTACCCGTGGCCAAGTATTTAGCAGAATTTCCGATTGCAGGCTCAAGAAACTTCTTGGAAAACTTGCACCGAGATCTTTTAAAATTCTCTGGTGCTGGGGAATAAAGCGACAGAAGTTCACAGATACAGACAAAAGATTCAGTTAATTCTAGGCTGAATTCATCATGAATGTGAAAGTTAAAAAAAGCCAATATATTCATGTGGAACTGGAAGTGATGTGGGATGAGCAAATTTTTGTTTTCCATGGAGTTTATCCTTTGTTCTTACATTTCATAGAAAAAAGTTCCCCAGCCCCTAACTGAGGGCCAAGTAGGACTTTAGGTATTCTGGGAAGTTCATCATTAACTTCCATACCAATGCAGACACCCTGAGTACAGATGTGTGTTGTGTACCCACAGTAGTGCAGACACGGGCTGTAGATTTCCACATCTTATTAAATAATGATAAATGTACTAGTCATAAATACTGAGATTTTTACTTCGAAAGTGGTGAAACAATCCATTATTAACTCAGCTGTATACAAAGTAAAACCACATTTTGTTATCAACAGATTGCTGTATTCATTAAGAGTATTTTGTGTGCAATTTGTACTTTTTCATGTCATTCTTCAAAACTGACTAATTGAAGAAATGCCTGACCCTGCAAGATATGCAAAGTACCTCATGAACTCTGGCACTTACAGCTTTAAAAGGACTGCCGTATGCTGTAATAAGGAAATGTTAATTTCCTTAACAAATTAACAAACAAAGACAAGCTTGATTACTGGTTTTGTTCAATGGTGTTCAACATACACATGAGTATAAAACAAGAAGAAAAATGCTTGTATTTGTGAATATTTTAAAAGTTTATGCTTTAAAAAGTTGCCTGTTAAGTTTTTGATATTACAAACTGATGTTAACCAATCAGACCCAAACTTCTCGTGTCTCCTTGGAAAAACACCTTTTTATAGTCTTAAAAACAAGAAAAAAAAATAAAGTAAAAAAGAAAAAGAAACCTCCAACTAGAAACCCAGCAGAACGCAAGACCCCCTATATAGACTGAAGGGATATTTCTTTTCCAATGAGTTCAGGTTTTTTTATATATTTAGGTTAATGAACAAATCCAAGTAAAATACTAAAGAATCCCCAAATGACCCGTTGGCTCAATTGCTGGTGAGTAGTGATAATTCTAAAATTACGTGCCACTCATCTTGCCTTCTGACATGCGAGTTGCCTTTCCTTTTAGGGGCATGAAAATTGAATGTTTTCCCGTGACTTCCTTGTAAGAAAGCGGAGAGGAGTGCGGGAGCAGTGAGGGCTAGCACGCTTGAGAGCCGCGGAGCCATTGCGGAGCAGCCATCAGTCTTGCATATTGCAGTAGCTGAGTTGGGTAATGGTGATTAATGTCCAGCGGGATGCTGCGTGCTGTGGAAATGATGCCTCTTCCCTTCAATCTGTATGCAGATAGAGTCCTGCGAAAGCTGTAAGAAAATCAGGACGATTTGCTTTGGCATAGCCTTGTTAGCACCAGGATTTCTGACGTGCAGATTATCTGTCCTGCTTACGTGGGGTTTTTTTGTTTGTTTTTGGTGGTTTGGACCCTTGATTTGCTCTTCTCTGCTGGAAAGTGACTGAAATTGAGAAAAGTATATGGGGTTTTTGGTTTGGGGGGAGATGTGTTGAGTATGGAGTAGAGAGAGCTGGAAAACTGCTGCTGTTTTTGCAAAATGTATTTTGCATTTAGCAAAATGTAACTTGGTCACATTCAAAGATGACTCATTTGAAAGGAGGGGAAAACTAGACTGTATGAATGGTCTATTCGGTATTTTTTTATTTAAATACACCTGTATGCATCTGATGCTCTCTAGTATAAAGGGTGATTGTCGCAAGTACGTGAGCGGTCTCTCTAACGTGCCTTAAAGCACACATGTAGCCGGTGGGATTAGTTGCAAGGGGAAGTGGTCACAAAATCAAGTTGTTAGGAGAAATCTTTGCCCCCCAAAAGCAGATTTTATGATGTTTTATTGCGTTGAACACTGGAGTCTCTTTCCGTGAAGAGCTAAAGAAGCCGGGGCCAGATGAGGAAGGAGCCAGGGGAAGCTCAGGAGCCCATGAGTGGGGAACCCAACGCCGTGCAGGAGCCTGATCTGGGTGGGGAGACTTCTCTGAAGTTACTGCGTGATATCCTCACCCCTACAGCAGTATTCAGTGTTTGTCTTTGAATTTACTCTGGTGAGGACGGTTCAGTGAGACTGGAACATTGAAACGTTGCTATGTTATGCTGTTGCCCCATGTTGCAGCAGCTCAGCAAAGATAATTTAGTTATTGGTACTGCTGTGAGTTAATGCATGAGTTACCTGTTGGTGAAATATGATTGCTTTAATCCACCTTTTAAGAAATGATAACATTTTAAATTAAAATTATTTTTCTGGCGATGTCTCTAAATTGTGGAAGGAAAAAAAAACCCAGCAGCTGCATGGCAA
This sequence comes from Aviceda cuculoides, assembly GCA_035590195.1. NCBI lineage: Eukaryota > Metazoa > Chordata > Aves > Accipitriformes > Accipitridae > Aviceda > Aviceda cuculoides. The sequence continues at coordinate 17,418,214 of JAVJGG010000058.1, forward strand.
GGCCATCCTGTTGATCTGCTATAGCTAAGGTAGTAATAACAGTATGATTGGACCTGCTGCTTGCAATAAATATCCAAAGTTAAATAAGAACAAATCAGCCTGAGGAAGAGATAATCTGGCATTTGACTGTTCTGGAAAATTGTTCTATATTGTCAGTAAAGTAATTAACATGGTGTTGCACTGCATGGACTACAACTTAGTTGTTTTAAAATCACTTAAGTAATACAAAAGTCAAATAGGCGACTCATTTTTCTAAGTTGTCAAGGAGCTTTTGAGACGGTTCAGGCTTCTGGTAAAATCATATTTTTAATACTGGGAGTAGAAAAAACTTAAAAATGAACTAATTACCTTTCTGCACCTTAAAAAAAGATAATTCACATTGGTATGTACTAAAGTGACCCCATTTATTAGATTCTTTCTGTAAAACCTTTACTTAGAACTACCGGTGTTTGAAATCATCACCTTAACAGCGAACGTGGCACACAATGAACTGAAAACTGGCTAACTGATAGTTTTCAAAATATTAACAAAAAGCCAGTGTTGGGGGGGGGGGGGTGTCCCAAAAAATACGCTGTTAGGTAGCCTGGGCTGAGGCCAGCTTGTTAGCACTGGTGTTGCAGAACATGAAAAGTCCCCGATACGACTTGATTAGCTCCGTAGTGCCGTCTGCGGCTGGCTGGTGTTCCTGGGTGGCCGTGGTGTCTCGGCGCTCTGATTGCGATCAGACGTGTGGCTCTGCACAGCAGACACAATTACCCCCGTTTTGGAACGAGGCTTGTTGGGCACTCTAATTTCATCCGCTATAGGAAGCCAGAAGGGACTTTGAGACCTTGGGTTTTGATCTCCTGCTTGCCGCAGGCCGTTTCAACAGGCTGCTCCCTGACCGCGTCCCCTGACACGTAGGACTGAGACCTGTCTGTTTCGGAAGCGTATTTGTCCTCCACATCCGTGGGAGACGGCATGGTTCTTCCCCTCCTTTTGCTCTTGTTTTATAGATGAATGCAAATACCTTCTCTCCTCCCTTTATATGAATTTGTCTGACTTCAGTGTCAACTTCTGGCTCTTGTTGTTCCATTGCACTGTGAGATTGAAGAGCCCTTTCCAGACCTGCCGTTACCTCTTCGCGTTTGAGTCACGTAGGTTTGCCTTTTCTTGGTGAATCCAGTCACGGTGTCCAAGTCTCGCGGACCAGCTCCGTCTCTCTTTTCTCCGGGTACAGTTTGTGGCTGCTCCTGTGCTACTGCTGCCCGCAGAAGGCTTTTTTCCCAGAACTTTCCTGTGTGTCAGACTTAAATTCCTGGTCCCCAGATGCCTTGTGTACATAACTTTAGATTTCAGTCAACTGTTTAAAAAGCTTTGTTTGAATGGCCAAAATCACTTAGCAATCCGAATTTCTTGGTACGGCTGCCTTGTCCTTCTCATTTTTGCTACTCCATCCATCGCTTTCTCATCCAAAAATATTCGTCAGGCCTTTGTACCCTTAGAACGGCGAGATACCTGTGCCTGAAACACATGATATAAAATAGGAGTTGAAACTGTTCTTTTATTTTTTGTTCCCGTGGAACCCAGGCAGTGCTAAAGAAGTGAGATGGTAGTTCAGTGATTAATTCAGCTTTATTTTTCATAGTGGATTCCTAAGTGAAACAAACCTGGAGGTCACTGCCTTTTGGTAAAGAAGTGGTTATTTTTCTGCTAGAAGATAATTCTCTTCTTGTATACACACACCTACACATGCACAATTAAAGTTTCGTACAGATTTCTATGGTAATTTTTAGTCAGAATTCTCAAAGTTTTGAAATTTTATTTTTTTTTGTAAACAAAAACCTCATGCTATCAAATAAATGAGGATTTTCCAAAGGAAGTCAACGTTTTGTCTGGAAGGCTTATGAAAATGGAAACTATTTCCAGGCTTATGTAATGGGAACAATAAAATTAAAATTAAATGAGTCTGTTCTTTTTTTATTAGTTCAACATGGAATATTTTTAGTTTTCTGTATTTCTTTTAAATACTTCAGTGTTTCTCTCTGTAGAAAATGTCAACACCATACTAATTAATTGTTCTACTGAGTAAAGAAGGGTAAGTTTTTTATATATGAGCAGCACCAAACTGCTACTATATATTTACAGAAAATCAATGAGAAAAATTTAGCTAGAACATTGTCACTTCCCAAAGGTAGTAAAATTTAATTTTCACTAATCAAAATGCCAACTTGATGAATGTATGTAAGACTATGTAGATCAAACCACAGAGTTAATTATACTAATATAAATCACGCAGTAATAATTATGTTCAATATATAATATAGCTAATAAAATAAGCTTGACAGTCCCTTTCTGGTTTGGGGGTTTTGGGGTTTTTTTTAAAATAGTAATCTGTGTAATCTGGCTTTATTTGAAAAGGTGATGACTTCCAATAGCTCCTGGCCTTTAAAATAGTACTTACCTGCTCCATGTTCTCCAAAGCACTCTTGAGGGGCTCAACTCAAGCATTTATCTGTTCTGTGTCAGCATCTCCTTTTCAATAGGTGAAAATCTTAATGCCCTTCTAGATATTTCTGTGTAAAACACACACATATTGTGACTGTTGCTGCTTTCTCCTCTTCTAGCTGAAATTACTTGTTAATGAGTTTTTGTTTTGTTTTTATTGTTTTTCCTCCAGAACTCGTAGAGTATATAGAAAATACACATTTTGTCACTTAAAGCCTTTCAGTTCACTGTGCAGTACTTTTCTTCCTCACGTGCATCTCTCCACGTCTCAGGACTGAGAAGTTTTCTCCTGGGAGGTGGGTGCCCTGGGCTCGGCACCCAAAACCAGCAGAGAGGCGGGAGCTCGCTTCGTGTTGCCGTGTCCAACCAACGGTGGTTCGGCCAGCACAGCTTCCGAATTCCTCTCATCTCCCTTAGGATGACCTGAGTGAGATCTGCAGTCCGTGCCCTTTGAAAAGGCCAGTTCCTCCACAGGCTTTTGTCATCTTTTCCTCCGTGTTTAACAGATGCCGTTTTCCACCAAACTGGGCGTAACGGGGTTCTGATTTTTAGTGCATTAAAAAACGAAAGTGAACGTCAGGGTCAGAATTTGATTCTGCCTCTCCAAAGAGTCAGAGTAGTTCAGCTCAAATCCGTCTGGTGCCAGAGATTAAAACTGGGGTTGCTGGTTTCATCCTGATTTCCCAAAGAAGTTGGACCGATGCGATGACTGGGCAGCGGAGAGAAGCGGTGTCCGGGTGGCCGGAGGATGCCAGCAGTATCCCGTTGGGCCTCTCCTGGAAACGTAGCAAGAAAAGCTCAGGGTTGGGAGGTTTTGGTGTGGCTGAGAAGCTCAGGTAGGAGGGCACTTGGGATGGTCTGAGCAGAAAAGAGAGAGGTGAGGGATGATTTGGGGATTGGAAGCTCCAGTGGGAAGGGCTCGGGGGCCGGGGAAGGTGTTGGGAGCAGTGGGTGGGAGAGGACGCCCGGGAGGAGCGGCCCTGGGGTGAGGAAAAGGGAGTTGGAGGGCTCCGAACCACACTGGCTTAGGCCACGGGACCTGTGTTCCCACGGCATCTCTGTCGGGCGAGGATGCGGTGAATGTGCAGGAAATGCTGCTCCTCCCGCCCTCTTTAAAAAAAAAAAAAAAAAAGGTTATTTGATTTTACTTTAGGAAATACAGCGTCTCTAGGGAGCAGGGTGCAAGCCTCAAAGGTATGAAGTCCTGCACCATTCAGTAGCTTTAACGCCAACAAGTCCAAAGAAGCTTTACAGCGAAGTACATTAGGAATTAATTGAACTGAGTGAATTTGTGGAAGTGAATTATGCTGAGACCTGTGGCTGCTCAGTATTGACACTGATTTGCTTTCATAGACTTTAAATTGTTATGTAATGGTTAGCCTCAGCGTATGACATATAGCAAAACCATTAGTCATTATTGCAAGAGATAATTTCACGTTGAATGCTGCGGCAGTTCATTTGTTTCTCAGCTGGTACCAATTGCTGTAAATTCAGAATTCATTCTGTGTACTTTTTTTCATTGGTTTTACACCGAGTGCATCTCTTTCTTCATATTAACCACGGCTTCTTCACTTCTTTCTCAGGCTTCCTTCACTGTTAATTTTAAGTACAGCTTTGTGCTTACTCGCCAGTCTTTCTGCTTAATTTTTCCCTTTTTATTATTCTTCCCAGTGTTCAGAGATATGACAATAGCAAGGAACTTGGGTAAGTTTATCATCATCCAGAACAAAGAATTTGTTGACAAGAGAAAACAAAACCCAGATGCCCTCATTGTCTGTGAAACTTGTAATTCTCAGAACTTTTATTGTAAATTTATCATGGATCTGTTGTTATTATTACTATTATTAATATACATTCTTCTACTGAGTTTCTGCTACAAGACAGGCTTCCTCAGCTGCTCTTGTATCAAATTCTCATGCCTCTTTCTATGTTGCAAGAGCCACTTTCTTCTTCTTTATAGCTAATGATATCTGGTTTTGTTTGTATTCTTAAAGGAAATACTCTTTTGCATCAGCGGTACCTGTAAATTTGATTCCAAAATTACATACCTCTTAAAAATAGAGCATGACTTACCCACTCGGTGCACATGCTTAGTGAATTATGGTACTTCTGTCTTAATTTGAGGGAGTAATCCTGGAATTTGACACTTTAAAAATTCAGGTCCTTAAAACGCTTCTGTCTCGTCTTGCAGAGCTGGAGGTTTATTACAGATTGAAAGAGTTAGGGGTGGTGGGAAAAGTGTGTTTTGGGGGGAATTGCATGATCGGGACCCAGAGTTAACCCTGCTTCGATGAGGACAGTTTGCTGAAAGCCTTGGCCTGAATTATGGTTTCCTTGTTTATGCTGCAGTCAGTCTGTGTCCTCACTCGGACTTTTTTGCAGGCGATGTCTTTGCCCTGCTGACTTTTGAACGCCCCCCCTGAACTGAGCGATGCCAGGATCTGCTCCATGAGGAGACTGGAATTTTCTAAGGCAAGGAGGGCAGGGCAGCCTCATCAGGTTGTGTGGTTGCAGGTGCTCAGCAGCACCTTGTTTTGGCAGGGGCCCAAACGTGCGGGCAGTTAACAGTCAAATACAGAGGTTTGCGTGTGCACGGGCTCTCACAAAACCGGACTGCTTCAAGCTGGAATCGGACCTGAGAAATTTGAGCTTTCCCATAACGTGAAGCATTTCGAAACAGGGAATCAGGTCTTTGTGGTCTGGTTAAGAAGATCGTGGTGCTGTCTTCGTGCTATACTTTTGATTTTACTAGTACGCAGAGTTTTGTTTCGCTCATGGGCGGACACATTTCCTTTGAACTATGTAAAAGCTTACACCATGTTTACTAGTTAAAAGACTGCCAGCAGCCTGTTCAGTTATTTAATTTCTTTTTTTTTTTTTTGGTAGCTGTGTGAATTGCTCTGAGGAAAATATAAATGAGTTTTGAATAAATTAGAACTATCATTCTAGCTTAAGGAAATATAGAAACATAGCCCATAATTGTAAAGCATTTGCAGGTCATAGAGGAGCTTGTTCCTGATCATCAAGTATTCTTGCACAACATAGATGCAAATGGCTCATTACTCCCTAAGTAGTATGGAAATTCATTTTGAAAACATTGCAAGACTGAGAATTACTGTTTCATCTGAGTATTGATATATTCCAGCTTTACGGCTTACATCTAATTATTTCTGGAAATATGTTAATTCCTTCTCTAGAAGCTCTTGCTTCGTGGCAGAGGGCTTTACGTTATAACAGTTGTCTTGCTGTAGTGGCTTGATGACGACGTGTCCTCCGCCAGCCTCTTCTCACCCGTCTGCCCTCCCCTTTCCAAAGGCAACCAGTCAGCCTGCTCGTATTATTCATTTTGAGCCTTTCCATTTTTCTTGATGGGATGTGGTGTAGCATCAGTAAAAAAAGCTTTTAAATTAGCACTGAGGAGAAGAAAAATGACTGATTCGAAGAAGGAATTACTGTGACACCTTTCTGTAGGTGCTTCAAAGTGTCATTGAGGTGAAGTTGGCATTGGCACAGGCGTTCTGGTCAAACTGCAGTAGATGCCGTGATTACAGCTGTCCTGTGTTGCTCCATTTAGTCTGTGTAAATGCAATTATATATACTTCTGATTGTGAAGGCAGATCACAACCCAGAGCACTGGAAAAAAAACAGTTACATAATTCGACTGTTGCTTTTTATTATTTTTTCATTATCTGTGTTTGCGGTGTTGGGATTTGTCACATTTACAGGTTCTTGCAGTAGTAAGCATGGCTTTAATTGACATGCACAAAGTGTAGCCAAATATTTTGAAAATTGCCAAGCATTCTCTCATTTAGTTACTTGTTTTTTTATTTTTAAACTAACTAAAACTTAAAGCAAGTTTATGAAATATTTTATGGTATTCGCTTTTTGAATTTTAATCTTTAAAAGTCTAAGATTGGATTTTCAGTCTTCTGCAACAAGTTTATAATTAAGAAGACAGGTTATTTTTCCCCTCTTGCAGAAAGTAAATGCCTAATTTGGTTTTTGGATGCTTATTCACAGCAGAAGAATTTGTAGTAAAAGGTCTCATTTGATGAAGCTTTCTGAACACTATTTTATATATGTGTAATAGTAATGACATGATGCTCCTAGGTTTGAGTCCCAGCTCATTAAGTGGATATCTTGGAATTCTAGCTGAGCTATTAATTTTTCATGTACTTACACAGTAATAAATTATTAATGTGTGTTCCTGCACTAGAGTCTAAGATTTTGAAATGGGGAATAACAGATGACACAGCATGCTTTCAACTGTGAAAATGTTTCCTAGGGGAGCACTGAAACCTGGAAAAGAGTGAGCAGACCAAAAACAAAGAGTTAAATTAAAGAAAATGCTTTAGGTTCTTGTCATTTGAAAGCAGATAACAAATATTTTAACTTCCCATGAACATTATATTGTTACCTACAGATGTAGGAAAATGTAGATATTTAGTGTCATGTCAGATAAGATACTTCAAAAACCTTAAGTATAAGTGGGGTTATTTATTTATTTATTTAGTCTTTGCATTCAAATAAGCTTCAGTGGGAATTTATTCAGTTGGTAGCAGGGGAGTTACTTTACCCAGAGTTCCCTGCTGGGAGTTATTTTAGCAGTAGTTGGTTGCTCCCATCACCTTTGTGGAGATGCTGTTAGGTCTCTGGCAGTTGAGATGGTGCGGGGAAGCGGCAGTAAGAGCTGTGTCTGAAGTTTCCTCGGCTTGCAGGCTTCTGAGCCATGGACCATCAACTACACACACGTACAAGGCCAGAAGCCAAAGGCTGCAAAAAAAAAAAAAAAAAAAAAGAGATAGCAAGGACCAGGAAATACTAGGGGATGGTGTGTGCCCTTGTGCCATTCATTTTCCACTGCTGATGGCAGTTTAAAGTCATTCAGATCAGAGGTACACAAAGTGTATGACTAATGCAAAGGCCACAATATAAAATAAGCACAAGTTTGTTTCACAGTGCCGTTATGATAAAGTGCCTTTCCCGTCCTTAGTCCTTCACTGTTGTTTAAGATGATTATATTTTTACAAAATCACAGCATGAATTTTTACAAGTTGCGAGGTCTCTCTCGACTGTACCTCCTGTGAAAGACTTGCTAGATGGTACATGCTGAAGTACTGTTGACACTAGATAATATCAGCCCTCAAGCCGATTCTTGCACTTTCTTGGGAAGTACATCAACTCCTGATTTAAGAAGGGCTTTCTATTAACACCGGTTTATTTGACTGCATTATTTCTGCAGGAGATGCATGCTCTGCTCTTACCATGTTTGCTTGTAGAACATTTTTACTCTTTCAGCTTTCTTTGGTTCTAAGTCAACGTAACAAAACATAGAATCTTGTTTAAAAAATTCGAAACTCTCACGCACGCTTAGAAAACACTGTCACTGGTCTGCTGACTTTCTTATCACTTCGAAGTTCTCTGAGGACACCTCTCAGCGTTGGTTAAACTAACCAGCTTCTTCAGCAACATGCTTCTTCTGGAGTGTGACTCGTAGAGTGGAGCCTCTTGAAGCTTTGTTTGGTTGTTGGAGCCAAGTGGGCAACTCGGTACCATGTTACCTCCTAAAACAATTATACAGGTAGCGTAAGAGGTTCACAACCTTGCTTTCCCTCATCAAGGCTTTCTTTCTTCTGAGGGCCTCTCTGGAGATGTAGCTTCCCTCTTCTCCTGCTCGGGAGTAATTCCTCTTCTGCTTCTGTCTTCAGCGCGCTTTCTGGGAGTCTCTGACCTGCGGCTGTAGCACAGAGTAGTTTCATGCACACACATGCGCACAAGTTTGTCTTACGCTACTTTTGTACTAAACATGTCTACTCTAAATATGTACCAAATATGTATCTGTTACCATCTTATTTTTCATAGGATTGAACTTCGGAATCACAGAATGGTTGAGGTTGGAAGGGACCTCTGGAGGTTGTCTTGCCCAACCGCCTGCTCAGGCAGAGTCACCTAGAGCTGGTTGCCCGGGACTGTGTCCCGTCAGGTTTTGGGTATCTCCAGGGATGCAGACTCCATCATCTCTTCACGTGAATGAAATCTAATTTGTCTTTGTAGGGTGCTTCAGTACTAGTGGAGCATTTAGGGTACATCTAGATCAGTAAACGTTTTCTTTGATATTCACAGTATGGCCCAAATTTGATGCATTGTAAGACTGCTATGGTATTTTATACATAAACGACGTGGGGATTTCCTGGATACAAGCTGTCGGACTCTGTTTCGTGGCTGTGGCAGAGGGTTTGCTGGATGGGCAGGGTGACACCGTGATGGGACGTGGGAAGGGCTCAGCACCTGTGGGGGGCTGCAAGGGAGGTGAGGCAGCTATATAAAGGGCACGCAGGTCTCTCCCTGCTCTCTCCCCGTCTCTGGGACTGCGTTATTCTCTTCCCATCCCCAATCCTCTCTCTCCAGACCCGCAGTTGTCCTGCCGTCCAGCGTGTCCCCCCGACCTGTGCAGATGTGACTGATGGATGCCAAGGCCAGGAGCAACATCCACAGCCGGCTCCGGGCTTGGGGCAGCTCTTGAGCAGCTCTGCTCTACCCACAGGGTACCAAATCCCCGGGAGCCCCTCACTGCGAGATGTGCCGGAAACTTGGAAAGCTTCCAAGTAAATTTTCTCCTCCTCTTCCTTTCTTTCCAGATCTTTGCTGGGTTCGTGGGTTTAGGCCCTAGAAAGAAGTTGGAGAATTATTTGGGTTTTGCTTACCTACTTAAGGCCCTCAGAAGAAAATGCAGCTGGAGATACTTTGGTGTGGTTCACAGGGTTGTTTCATCTTCTGGAAGTGGGGAGCTGGCGCGAGATGCTCCTTCTGACGGGCACGGAAAGCTATGGGGGAATCTTGCCACTTCATTTCTCCACGCTGCAATTTTCCCACCTATAAAGCAGGTGTGGACAAACTTGCATTAGGAAGGATTTTATGAGGCTGAATTTTTTAAAGGTTGCTAAGCTGTTTTGGGATCCTTGAAGTGAAATTACGGTTTGAAGGGCAAATAAATAATTATCATCTGAGCACTTTGTTTTTCAAGGCAACTTAGTTTTAGGCTAAATAAACTTCAAAGCTGATGTGTCACTGGGAAGTAAAAGATGGCTGAAAGCTAAGGAGGTTATTGAGCCAAGCTGTGATGAATTAACTGAATTAGTGTGAAGTAATGGCAGAATGTCACCATGTTTGTAATTACTTCTTTACAAACATGAGGGATTGTGAAATTAACGTCGAAAGTAGGATTTTAGCCAAAGAATCCCTTTGCACTATTTACATTTCTTTATGGGGAAAATAGCTAGTGCCCCCAAATGTGATGAAAGTGTCTTATTATCAATGTGTAAAATACCACAAAATGAAAGTGAGTAAAAATCTTAATGTGCAGGTTTTATTCTCACATATTCATATGCCTTCTTTTTACAAACAATAAAAATACAGATTTACCAGTCATGCACATTAAAATAATTTCTGTTGCGTGAAATTTGGCTTTTTTGAGGATTCTTTGGGGTTTAGGCTCCAAGTTATTAATCAGCTTTTGCCTCAGTGATACACAGGTGTATATTGACTGAATGTTTTGATGTGACTGCCTTTGGTAGAAAATGAAAATGCATTAAGTAAATACTCCAGTGGAAGGAATAAAATTATTATAAAAATTTCTAGTGGAAGTCAAGGAGCCGTCTTTTCCTGGAAAAGAATGTGGGGTTTCTGGCACTGGAAAATTTCCCACCGAGCCTTTAATTCGACCTGTCGGTATATAAGATTAGCCTTTTTGAGACAGGTGATTAAGTCCCCAATTTCATTTCAGTTGGGAGAAGAAAAAGGCTGTGCAGCGGAGCTCGAGGAACCCTCTTCTGGTGCACTGCGCGTGGTCACTGTTTTTCAGCCGGCTGTTGAGCCGCAGTGTGCCCCCCTGCTTCTTCGTCAACCTGCTGGAGGAAAGCCGGGTGCGCCATGGGCGAGGAACGTAACGGCTTTCCGTTGGGGTTTTATTAATGGGGTTTTTTTTTCGGTTGCAATATGAGTAAATACAAGCTTCTGGTACAAGGTTCTGGTAAGGACAGCAATCAGATGAAGGCTACCGTATATATTCTTTTCTGTCTGACAACCGGTGCAAGAATGAGAAGCAAGGTGTTGGTGTCGGCATGTCAGCTTAATATTCAGGGGGGAAAAAAGTGTGTAGAGCCTGCAAGAACTGGCTGCTGGGCACAGAATCTCTGTCTGGCGATATTATTATGGATGTCATTTTATGGTGCTGCTTAATAGGATTTTTCGTAGAGATGGCTATATTCGCAAAAGAGAATGAAAATACTAAGAGTCAGTGAGGTTTTATTGATTGCTTATTGCGTGGAGGTAGTTTTGAATACTATATGATTGGCCAATTAAAAAACTAAATGGATAGTTCCAAAAAGAAATTAGGTGGTGCACGCATCACGAAAATAAATGTTAATGTCTCGCTGTAGATGAGCTTTAAACAGCCTCTGCTCTTCTGAATATTTGCACGTTATATCTTAGTGCTAGACAACTGTATTTGCTATTTCTGCCTTCATTATTATTATTATGTGATTATACAAGAAGCTGTCTGGATTTTATAGCTTCTGACTTGGCTGCCAGCTCTCTTTTAATTAATTCTGTCATCTCTGTCGTACACTGCTTGAGTAGAGGATGCTCAAGAAATCAGTGTTGTAGCCTTTCAGGACTATTGCTCGTTGCCCTCTCCCGGTATCCCCTACAGACGATAGTGATGTACCTGTAAGAAGTTTTCAGGGTTATTTTTCCTCTGACAGAGCTTTTGCTGTAATAATGCTGCATTTATACTTCATGGCGATAGGCACAGCCAAAACTTTAGCGTTAGTTTTGCCTCTTAACCTCTATGGATGGGGTCTATATCTGCCTTAGATTAATTCCCAGAGCTAATTAAACCTCGTGAAACATGTTTTTCAAGTCTGGCAAAACTGCTGCAAGTGAAGATGGAGTTGCATTGGCTGAGTGGCTTAGCTGAAACTTGTGAAGCATCCAGCGTCTGTGAGCACGCTGTCCTTCGTGGTTTAGGAGCAGATTTATTCCTCTTTTTCAGAAAATGGGCTGTAAGAAAGCAATATGCATTTGGTGAATAATATTTATTCCTTGAGGTGGTGGGGCGTCAGTGGTTGATGGCAAAGAATATTCAAGTGTGGATCAGAGTCAGTGCCTGAAGTCTTCCAGAGGTTTGGAAAATGGCTCTACCCCAAGATTCTCCTCCTATTTGAGTCCTGTGGCTTTCCCTTTCAAAACAAGCCAGCTCAGAGTACACATGTTAAGGCTTTCATTCTCATGATGACACCCTTTTGAGGCATAAACAGGATTTGTACAGCGTCCGCTAGATATATAACATTAGTTTTGAAGAGTACACAGATAACTATCAGCAGATAGGCTGTTGATAATGCTTGCAGACTAATTGCTTAAAAATAGCTTCACATCATCCGTGAAGAACACTAATAATTCATTTAGCTGAAAGCTCAATGCACAGGATCCTTCAAAACTGTCTAATGACTCAAGGCCTTTGAATTTCAACTGTTTTTTTTTTTTTTTCTTAACCGGATAAGGATCTTAGATAATAAGTTAGTCTTGCATAATTGCTTTATTGCAAGAAAAGTATTTCTGGAGGATGTTGTTTTCTTTTGTTACTTTAGCTTTCGGTGTAAGCTTATTTCTGCCGCTACATAGAAACTAATATAGAGGATTTTTTGTTATGACATTCACAAGACGCAAGTTTATCTGGACTGAAGAAAAAGCCTTATTTGCTGATTCTGAGAAGGTATTACTAATTTCAGATGTTGATGCATTCTTCCTTCCTACATTCTTGTGTTCAGTCAAAACTGAATATCTTTTCAGATGAGACCTGCAGGATCTGCTGTTCTTGATTTCACACCACAAACAGTGCTGAGCAGCCTCAGTTCATCTCACTAATGAGCATCTTTATGAACACACTTTGCTTTATTCTGCTCTCTGAGCAAGAAGGTTTAAGAGCACTTTGTCTTTGAAGAATCTCTCTTAGCACTGCTTCTGGTTCCTGTTTGCTTTCGTATAAGGTAGCATTAACCTTCGTATTTGAACTACGAGGTTCTCGACTTGCTAATGTGAAACAATACGAAGAGCCATATTCCCCTGATGAGTTTTAGCCCTGGGAGTCTGGTCTTTGTAGAGTCTATAATGAGTGGAGAGAAGGTGGTAGCTCCTCTAGGAAAGAACGTGTTCCACCTTCCTCTGCTGCCTTGCTCCTGGAAAAAACCGTAGGTCTCTGTCCATTGGGAATAGAGGAAACCTCATGAGATTACTCTCCTAAGGCCAGTTCTTTTGGTTGTTTCTGAAAGTGTTGCTTAAAAGTTAAAACAGATGTAAGAGAATACTTTGAATAGCCTGAAGCCATATCAGGATGCTGAATGTATACCTGCATGGTGGTGGTTGTAAATGCAACATACTTACTCCAAAATAAATTGCTGTGCGTTAAACAATGGTATTTCTACAATTTAGAAAAATATAATACATGAACAGCCAACCTGTCTTTTCTTATACAGGCCTCAAACAAGGTAAAAAAAAAAAAAATCACTGTAGAATAGGTTTCATCAAAAGCAGAAAAAGGAATAATATTTTTAGTTCTCTAAAATATCTTCACAATAGAATAACCAGTTGTAACCTGAGGACTTATATCCAAAACTTGCATATTAGCAGAACATGGGGGTCTATACTGCAAAAATTTCTGATGCTTTTTTCGTCTTTAAAAAAAAATAAAAAAAAAATCAATGTCATAGTTACAATGTGCTGAATTATCCATATAGGCATATTAAACAGTGAAGACTGTTGGCTTTTCATCATATGGTTTCAATAATTAGTGATTTTTTTTTTTTTTTAAAAAGCAATGTCTTGCAGCCCAGAGTTATGCTTTATATTTTATTATTTTTTCCTTTAGTTGCTCTCATTTATAAAAGTGTGTAACGTTGCCAATATATTCCAGGTTCTGCACCTCAAGCAAAAAAGAAGCTGAGTTTTCTATGTATTACTAGGGGGTTTTATGTAGCATTTCATTAATAAGGAAAGAGAATGTATAATGATACATTGCATTAATTTGGCATAATTGCATTACTCAGTGGTGATGCACCTGGAGATCATGTAAAACATATGTTAATGAAAGTTTCATAACTCTAGAAATTAAGAAGTTGTTGCCTTTGCTAGAACTGATATTAGAACCAGAAAAAAATGAAAGTATCCCTCCCCCAAATTAGATCTTGTTGATACAAGATAGTAGCACCAAACAAGCACGTGAACTGAAGGTTTCCCAGGGAAAAATATCTCCATTCATATTCTGTTAATTGTAGGTGTTTGAAAGCTCTGAAATTCTTGAAGTAGTCTTGCCATGATGAGTTAGTTGGCAGAGTACAGACAATGTAATCAAAATCCTTACTAACAGTTAATAGCATGTTTTTTACATTTTATCATGAAAATAGTAATGCATCTATCATGGGTAAGTGTATTAATTTGCATGCATAAGTTTGTCTGGATTGTGAAGGCATTTTGCACCAGGGATGAAGAGACATATGAATTTGCTCTGTACAGGTCAGTTTGTTTCGGGCAGGTATTCTTCCCTTGTCCCGCTGTAATCTCATTATCTCAATTTTTTTTTCCCCAGTAGATAATGGAGAGTTGAGTGGGTATAATATTGGAAATAAGCATTCATAAGAGCTTCATTTTAATGCAGTTTTTGTAAGATGGTGGATGGAAGCCAAGAAAGCATTATATTTCTTTTCTTGTCATAAAATCTAACATGTCACAATTTCGTCTTCCCGTTTTATTAACAGTCTAAATTGTGTATGTTGGGCAGTACATACCTAATCTCTCTTCTCTCGGCTGCTCTGAACTGGATAATGAACAAGTTATTCTTCATCCCCATAATTGCCAAATATGCTGGGGATTAATGTCTAGCAGTAAGTACCCATATTTCAATCAGCGCTAACGTGCCAGCTTTCAAACTCCGAAATGCCAGATGCCTTAACGTTTGGGATTATTTTTGTTGTTGCTGTTGTTCTGATGGCAGAGTTAAAAAGGGAAACGAAGCGAGGTGGGTTCGTCTGCACTGCTCCCCGTCAGCGGGAAGGTTCTGCACTTGAGCGCGGCGGAGGTTGCGGCTCTCCGTCAGCCTCGGCCCGTCTCGGTCGGCCTCGGCTCAGGCTCCTTTCCCCGTAGCACCAGGGTATGATAGTCTCTAGGCACGAGACTGCTCTCTTCTTTGGGCTTTGTATTTCATATTTGTATTTATTTACAATATTTAGCATGAAATGATTGTATTTTGCTCGGAACTTTTTTTGACCGGTTTCTTCGAGCAGCTTCAGTATCGCAAAAATACAACATGGTACGTTTGAGTAAAAGAGGTAACGTAGGACACATCAGAATAAAGAACATTTTTGATAAAAAAAAAAAAAAATCTAAAAATGCTTGTCATTCAGCTAAAGGATGCTGCACTGTCTCAGTTAACACAGTGCTTGGTTTATTTCCATGTAGTGTTACATTAATCTGTTCAAATTTAGTGAAAAATAAGGAGGAATAGGTGCAGACTGAAGCATAAGGCCTATTATATTATCATCTGAATTTTAACAGTAATTTTACAGCATGAAGGGATAGCTAATGCAGGAATATTATGAAAGCTTTCCAACGAGTTGACAAATATTGTTTCTGCAAAATAATATGAGTAAACTTATGCTTTTTATCCGGATGCACTAGTGCTGTCAATGCCATTTTTCTTGAAAATATTACTCTGCTTAGAATTTAAGATGACATGAGAGGAAATGACGGGAAATTCAGAAGCTCATATGTTTTTCTGTGTAATGGGTAGTGTTCATGTATTGATATTAAAGGCTCAATTATGCTATACAATCAAATTCAAAGTAACTCAGCTTCCAACTGGTTTGCTTTAAACAAAATAGAGTTTAATCCAGTGGGTTTGTCCGATTTCCAGGCAAAAAGTAATTTGGAAATGTTTGGGTTTGCATGGCAGATCTGAAGCATTTGTAAAAAGTCTGAGGTGAATGTTTGGATGATTATTCTCAGGTGGCATCAGGAGGGCGAATATTCTGCCTTTCAAATGGAGCTGGTTATTGGTAACCTTGGATAAGATTTAGCAGTCGTGGGGACAAGCAATATTGGGATTCTTCGCTGCAGCCTCTAAAATCGGGTCGCAGGTTGTATGGAGAGAAAAAAATTATAGTCTTTGAGTAAGGTGTTTGTATTTGCAGCCGTTCTGTACCTCTGTGCCTAGAAGGAGGAGGAATCTGAACTGAAACATTTGTAGTGTTGCTTATCAGGATTTATGATATATAAATACTTTTGAGATAAGAAAGCTCATTGAACTAGGATTTCTTCACGTTCCACCATCATACGTTCCTTCTCTAAGTCTAACAAAGACTAGTCAAGCCTATTTCTTTTCAGTGGCATACTGTAACTTGAGTTTTTCTTCCATTTCTCTGCTTTATTCCCTTTTGACTGGCCCATATTCTAATTGGGAAATAACCATCCTTCCTTCTCTTCACTGTTTTTCTCCATGTTTCCCCTGGAGCCACCTACTAATTCTGGGAGCCACACAGTTTTTCAGATGTGCAGTTGTTAAAATTTAACTCAGATTAGATCTGAAGCAAAGACTGGCCTGTTACCCACAGATCCATGCTTATCTACCTTAAGAATGTCTGAAATCATCTTAACTTCTTTTTCTTTAACCTGCCACGGATCACCCGCTAAAGCTTGCGAACTAATTTGAGCTTTTGATTTTACTTGTTGCACAGTTAAAAAATTTGCACTCATCGATTTCTTCATTCAGCCTGTATTTCCTGTTTTACCTATGGTTTTTCTAATGATCTCCAGGTTTGATTTTATGTCTTGAAGGGATTTCTCTGGCCAATTACCTGTTTTATAATGATAAAAACGTGTCCCTCATTTTTCATTTTAATTCATGTAGCTACATTTCCAGCCACTGACTCTCATTATGCTGTTTTCTGAGTATAGATAGAGATCTGCCATCAGAAGAAGTTCCTTCAGGAGTGCCTTTGTACTTTAAATTAAAAAAAGAAGGGAAGAGTAGAAGCTATGGGGTCTGCTACTGCTTTATCTCTGCTTAAATCTATCTCCTTTTGGTTTTCATTTTAAACATAAGATATCTGGTAGGATGCGAAATAATGAGGTGCCTTAGAATTTATGCAGTTCTTGTAAGTGATTATTTTGTTATCATTTGTTTATTTTCTCTGAGATGCATCTATCTGCTGAAGGTCATGGCACCTGCCATCCTAAACCCCTATGGCAGGTGTCGGGGGTGCATTATAAGTCAAATTGTTTTATTATGCGGAGGGGTTCTGAAATTTCTCTTCCACTATCTACCTCTCATTTCTGTCTTTGATGCCATTATAACAAGTTTAGTCCCAGCTAAACCAAATAAATCCTGCTGTCTGATAAAAAGAGAAATGAGGAATGTGATGCCTGAAGGAATATTTCAGCTTGTCATTCCTTTCCAAGGAAAAATGTCTCCTTGCTCTACTACTACTCCAAGAAAGGAGAAGAATACAGAACGCCCAAGATTAATATCTCTTCTGGTGTATCATTCAACCGTTTCCCTTAACTTAGAAATAAAAATTTTGCTGATGGCATTTCTTGCTTGCACTGCTTTTTTTCTGTGCAGCATCCCTGCATGACTTCATGCAACTCGGAACAGCAGCTAAATCTGGGGCTGCAGGCTGGCAGCGGGGTGGAGTTTGATGCATCTTAGATATTCTTTGGGTATCACTTTCAGATGAAAGGTGAGTTTTGGAAGAGGAGGTTTTAAAAATCTCAGTTAGGAAAGTATATATCTATTTAGAGAAAAATGAAGACTCTCCAAAGTGCTTTTATAATAAAGCAGCTGCCTTTTGTAAGTAATCAATAGAGAATTGATTTCAGGGCTTTTCAAGCATGTACCTTTATGGAAAGTAAAACAGTGATATTGCTTT
>JAVJGG010000058.1:17438662-17459291 GCA_035590195.1 Aviceda cuculoides
TCGGCCTGGGCCAGCGGCGGGTCCGGCTCGGAGCCGGGGGAGCTTCCAGCAGCTTCTCACAGGAGCCGGCCCTGTGGTCCCCACCCTGCTACCAAAACCCCATCACACAAACCCAAAACAAAAGATTATATTGGTAAAATCTTGGGATCAACAAAGCATATAAATTCTTGCAAACCTTGATCTGTATTTAATTTGCAATACTTTGAAAATATTTGAATATTATCTTTGGCTTAATCTTTCTGATGTGTGATTTTATGATAAAAGTCAGCTTAACAGATTCTCAACTGAACTTTTTCATATGGAATATGTTACTGTCATATTTAAGATGTATTTTGTCTATTTAAACAGTGTTGGAATGTTTGAAGTTTCGTCATCTGGGGAAGGGAGAAGGGGAGCCAGGAACAGCTGACTTTATTTGGGACCTAAGTAGTAACTCACGATGCAGTTTTCAGCCACAGATTTTTGTCTTTTTCTTATTCTGGAGTTTAACTGCCCATCAAATTCTGTTTTCTCTTCAGCTTGTTGGGCAGACAAGTCCTGAATTACATTTCCTAGTCCTCTGTCCTATCCCTCTCACCACCTGGTCCTGCAGTTCTCTTGTGGGAACAATGAAGAGAGATTTCTTATGGAATGAGCTCCGATAATGTGTGTATGCATGTGTGTGTGCAGTTTCACGTGTTTGGGGGAGGCGAGGGAAGAAGGATATGGTAAAGTGAACTGGAGTCACCATTTCTCCCAGTCAAGGACGGAAGGACACTGCCAATTTATCTCTAAAAGCCTGTTCAGAATTTCTGAAAACATTTTATCCCTTCTAGATGATGAAGCAAACCCTGATGAACTCATCCACAGATGACTCAGGACCTGGAATAATTTGATAAGGTCTGATTTGAGAAAGAAGCTCCTGCAGTTAATTCCCTGTTAGGGAGGAAGCACTCCAGCTGTCTCCACCTTCCCTGGAACAGCGCTGACACCTTCGTGAAGGGGAGCACTTCTCAGGGGTGTAGCTTGGAGGATGGATACCGAGTTGGTTTGTGAGTGACGAGGTTCATTCAGGACAGGGAATCGCAAATTGTGGAGGCAGGCGTGGAAGCTGGTGAGAGGGGTGCAGTGTTCGAGCGGATTGGGAGCGGAGCAGTGGGGAAGGACGACGGACGGTGTCCACGGGATGCTCCCTGAGCAAGCAGAGCGTGGCGAAACGAACGTGCGCCTGGTTCCTGCTGTGCGAGGAGGCAGTAGAAGAGGGGCTCAAGAGTCAAATACGATTAGTGCGGCAAGAGGGGAGAAATAGGTTTAAATAAAGCCAACTGAGAAAATGATCAAAGCAGCCAAGATTGCAGCAGGAAAAAAGAGCTTCATAAAGCACATAAACAGAGCAAGCCTGTGCCTGCAGCTCTGTGCTTGCATTTAGTGGAAGCGTTCAGCTTCAGTGCCTTGGGCGCTGTTGGGGGAAGAGTTGTGCCTTGGAACTAATGTGCCTTTTCCCGGCTCGTCCCTTTTGCCGTTGCCTCTCGAGGGAAGGGACTGTGCTTCCCCGCGGAGAAGAGGGGTGGTGTGGAGGTTGCCCTTGCTCGCCGGCTCGCTGCTTTGCAGCTCTCAAAGCCGGCTGCAGTACGGGGCGAAGGAGCGCCGAGCTCGCCAGCTCTTCAGAGTTCGTGGGAGTCAAGCTACAGGGCGGAGGAGGGAGAAGGAAGAGGGTGAGGGAGCCAAGGAATATATTCAGGGATCATCGTGTTATGCGTCTGTGCAACTGCAAATTGTTTTGTGCACCCAGCGAGTAACGAAAGACGTAGAGGGGTGGCAGGGGAAATTTGGTGTCAGATGAAGTTTGCATTGTTTGAATGGAGAAAGACACTGTTTTACGACTCCATGTGCAGCAAAGCACATGAGGTAAATATGCCAGTAAATTGAGAAATGCTTTCCTTCTCAACAGACAGTAAATATTAATGAAGATACAGGTGGTGCGCGCAGAGATGTACACGCAGAGGAAAATATAAAAGGAAGTAGAGCAGTTATAAAAAGCGAACCCTGGAAGAGTGTGATGGCTGCCTTCCCGCAGGTTTTTGGTGGGGGGAAGGTGGAGGAAAATGCAACCGCAGCAACAACAAAGAAAATCACAACAGGGTTTTATAAACCCCTAAGGAACTGGGAGACGAGACTGAAGGGAAGTGAGCAGCATCCTCTTTTTAACAGATAAAAGGGAATGTGCAGTAACAGGCAATATGGAGGTTTGATCTCTTTGCTGGTGACGTTTTTGTGATTGATTTGGGGCAGTCCCTATGCGGAAGCTGTATCAGGCCGTGCTAGATCTGACTATGGCATCTTACGGCTGCTCTAGGGAGGCTGGCCCCAAGGGCTGGCAGCAAGGGAACAGCTTTCGCGGTGGTAAAGACAGCTCAAAACTCACTAATGGAGCTCAGGGCTAGATGTCGAGGACAACAAACATTTTAATTCAGCAGCTGCCCCATGCTTAAGGACAAATGCCTAACCCACAAGTCCTTAACAGAGAATGGTGACCCAGCGACCACAGCTGGGTGGGAGGCATTTTAGTTTAATTTAAACTCAATGCTGCCAAACGCAAACTCATGTTTGGCTTCCGTATGGAGGAAAGTTCAGATCGCTTAAGCGAAGCTCTTGCACTTTCAGAGCAAGGCTGAACCTTCTCACTCGTGCCCCCCCCCCCTTCTTTCCCGCTCTCAGCTGGGGGCTCAGCCCATGTCTCCTGTCACCTCGTCAGCAAAAAGTGTGTTCTGAGAATTGAGTTACTTCTTAAAGGCACGATTGCAAAGGGTTACCTGTTTCAGAAGGGTGGTGCTTTTTGTCACCAGGACTCTTTGGGTCACCATTGCCTCTTGATGTGGCAGCGGGAGGAAGGAGTAACACAAGTTGTTGCTAAACAGGGCCCAGCTACAAGATGATGTCGTTCCTACTTAATAAAGTCCTTAACGAAGGCCTCTCATATGAGTCACTTTTCAGCTATTTAATTGTACACTCATTACGAACTGTATCTTTTAAAAATCCTTTGGCATTACCAGTGAGATTGACTGGCAAAAGATATAAAAAAAGTATGTCTGGATCTGGGAGAGAAATTAATCTAGATGTCAAATTTTGAGATCTAGATTTTAAACTGTGTCTGGGGGAGGATCACATCAAGTTGCCACTGTTCCGTAAGCAAGAGCTGATCTGCTTTACTCTTTGAATCCTGTTGTGTGTAGTTCATGCAGAAAGAAGAAACTTAAAAGTCCCTGCCTTGGCATCCGAAAAGAAATCAAGGGGTTGCTTTGAATAGGAACTGAGGGGAGCAGCTGTATAAGGCTGCTACAGGGAAACGAAGGAGAGTCCATGGAGATCTACAAGAGAAGTAGCTGCAGATAGATTCTTTAAAGAGTTACACTTTACAGGGTAAGATACAGAAAAAGTCACAATTTAAGAGGGGCAGGGACCTTGATTGTGTTTCAAGCTACTTTATATTTTGCCACCACGTAGTAGAGAAGACTGACAAGTCTTCTAGCAAGGACTCTGGCAGCGAGGTACTCGGTTACACGGTGCCTTCGTGTGTGTGTGTTGGGAGAAGCGGAGCCTTGAGCGACATATGTTAAAGAGAAGAGGTCGTGCAGACTTATTGCTGTGACTTATTTCTCCTTCGGTTCGATTCTGTCTATATATTTTTTCCATTGCCGGGCAAGCGATGTAATATTTGGACTTTCTGATGCCTTTCTACTATATATGTTAAATTGTATACCTTCTGCTAAAATTGTTGCTAGACCCTTTGCAGCTTTCAGGAGAAGGAGCAGCATGTTTCATTTTCTGTCCCTTGGTAAACAAAATTTGGAAGGTTGAGGGGTTTTTTTGTTGTTTTGGGGGTTTTTTTAAAGTTTGTTATTTGGGGCAGTAGAAGTAGATTTTTTTAAAATGTGGTTAAGAATAAATACAGAAGGGCAATTAAAAGTTTGTCAGATCTCTTATTAATAGGACTGGTTTAAAAATTATTATGCAAGTCCTCTTCTGTCATGGCATTTCATAGTTACAAAATTTCCTTCTCTGCTTTGAATCCAGGAAACTACTTTTTATATCAGAATGGAAGTTGTCATAAAAAAGCAAGATTCCATGAAGTTTAATTAAAAGACAAAATCATGAAACTTGTAATAAAATTGGAGGTCCTAGCTCTAAAGTAATGAAATTGGGAAGAAGAATGCCAATAGTGGAAAGCTACAAACACATATTGATGTGAATTGAAGTGTGGTGGGAAAGCAAAGTACTTTGCAAGATGTGTATCTGCAGTACTTTGTGCATGCCTTCCGTGTGCGTCTATATTTAATTGCATGTCTCCCTTTTCTCCTTTCTACATGCAGCTAGATACGCTTATTCATCAGTTACTTAAAGAATTTAAAACAATTGTTCAAACTTAGTATTTGACAGAAAAAGAGGTAAATAAATCATGTTTACGTACTTTGGCAGGAATATAATCTCATACAGTGTCCTGTAAACTTGCAGGCGTTGAAATGTTCCTATTAATGCCACAGTAGATCGCAAAGACCAGGTTGAAAAACATAGCTCACTGCCTACTTGGATTTCAAATATGCCTACGTGTCTGCCTGCCCCGACAGAGCCGATGAAAGGAAAAAATTGCCTGGTGGTGACTTTGAAGAAAACAAGTTTATTTTATGAACTCTCTCTTAAATATTTACTTTTTGGGGAGGGGGGAAAAAAAAAAAAAGCATATCCTTGCAGATATATGTCTGTTTACCTATTTAGGAATGAACATCCTTTTTATACATAAAGTAAATCAACTTCACGGCTTCAGGACTCTGAATCAACTCTGTTTAACTCAGCAGTAGAGTTAATGCTGTTGCAATCCAACTTGACAGTCTGTAAATATTTACCATCCAAGCCACCCCGTATTGTTTCTTTGTGCTGTCAGTTCTGCGGAGCTAATTTTACGCTGGGTGAGATGCTAATGGAGACGGCAACATTTCTGGGCATGGGCTGCGCTCCAGCGCCTGCCGTCCCAGCACGTACCTGTCGCCAGCTTCAGAAACCTTCTACTGGGGAAGATGGGAAGACCAGTTGTGCCGTGGAGTTCAGAAGCTGCACCGAGTGTGGTAGTAGGGTTTGTCGTCGATCATACTCCGGGGATAAAAACCCGACCCCATTGAAGTCAACAGTAAAATTTCCACCACCGTAGATGGGGTTAGAATTTCCCTCTATCTTCAATAATAGGGTTGTGGAGCTGTAGTTCTTGTGAGTGAGTACTGTCCTCCAAAGTGAATTTTTGAAACCAGTGCGCTGTAATTTGAGAACAGAATATAATCCTCTTATTTAACTTATAAATTAGAATAACAATTTTGATTTTAAAACATTAGGCATAACTAAATTTTTTTCTTTTGTTGGGTTGGTGATAAATTGAAGATTTAAATGTGTGACCTTTAAAATAAAATTAAATAATTCAGCAGTAGTGTATTTGTTGACATACTAATTTATTTTGAAAATGCCTAACTCAATCTCAAGTTACTTAAACTTAGCAACATGTTTAAAAACCCTGGACCTAGGGACTTTTAAACTTAGATTTATCGTTCTAAGTCATTGCAAGCAGGTTTTTAAGGATACCGAAGCATCTAAAGGTTCAGGTGGGCTTCAATAAGAATATAAAAAAATGCCACAGTGAATAACTCCTGTTACCAGGCACTTTTTTGCCTGTTTTATAAATAACTAGGCCCTTACATGTAACATTTCTGAATGTCTTTACAGTAAGCAAGCTGTCAAGTTCTGGCTCTGTACTTCAGAAAATGGGTGGGAGAATTAATACATTGAAGAAATAAAAATAGCTCTGTGAAGTATAATAGAGTTGTGGGTGATAAAAATCAGCCTGCTGACCTGCTGCTTGAGCTAATGCTTGCCAGCGAAGGCTGTTTTTTCGTGAAACGGCAGCGCTTGGTACCCATCCGAAAGAGGCTCCGACGTCCTCCGGGACCGTCCCACGGCTGTGGGACTCCCGCGACTGGCTGGGTGGCCGAAAACCTGGGGGCTGCCAGCTGGGGGGGTCCAGTAGGGCATCCCAGTGGCCAGAGCTGGGCGCCTGCCTGGTCCCGTGGCGTCGGTCCGACTGCCAGCCGAGACTTTAGGCTAGCAGGAGAGGTTTACTTTATTCCGTCAAGGAAAGAATCCGTTTCTAAACAGTTTGCAGCGGTGGAGGCAGGAGAGCACAAGGACGAAAGTTAATGCCCGTGTGACTCTGGAGTCAAACTCGGTCAGGGTTTGCTCAGTTGCTTCTGTCTGCAGTTGCTGTTTCAAGTAAGATATGTTTGTGCAAGAAAAAAAAAACGAAAGGATTGCAAGGATGATCCGTTGTCTAATGGCTTCTGTGAAAGAAGAGATTAAGTAATTTAATAACCACAGCTGGGGTTACTTTTTCCCCAAGTTTTGCTGCTGCCCACTGTAAGGGACATGAGGAGGAGGCTGGGCTCAAGCCAACCTGGGTCCGACCATCGGTGTCCATGCTAAAGTTCATTTTTCCTTCCTCCCTGGCTGAAATGGGCTCCGGCAGCCTCCTCTAGCCTGGCGTGGGCCGTCCGCTCTTCTGGCCCTTCTCCCGTCAGGGCTCACCCATTCCTCTGTGGCACAGGGCAGCAAGAGAAGAGCAATTTTGTTTACTCCCTCTTCCCAAAGCTTCCTGGCTTTTGTATTCATTGTGTTTCTTAATTTGTACGTTCCCCTCCACTTTATCTTTTTTGATTCTTTTTCTTCTTTTTCTTTCTTGCAGCGCAGGAAGATGACGCATGGTTTTATTTTGCAAATCGCATATTCTCACTGAATAATCTTTAAACCTATAGCTTGCTAGTTGCAGAATATCTTTTGTTCTGGGAACATCTCATGGAAGCCTGACCTGATACAGCTGATGGGATCAGTGGAACTGGCATACCCTGTTGCTGTTAGGGGACCCGCTTTACAGACTGCGTTGTGAAGTTATTGGGAAACAATACAATAGTAGCTGGAATAATGCATGTATCGCCTGTTAAATGGATTAAACCTACATGTGTGGTGCTCTTTTAGCGGCAAAAAGGAAATACAGTGAAGGGTAGCGCTGGCTAGGTGAGTCCAAGGTTTACAATAGCAGTTTCTGCACTGAAAACAGAGTTTGTCTCAGAATTGCGTTGGCTATTAAACTTTAGTGTTTCTGTATGCTCTTGCTCGCATTTTCCTCTAGTGATACTGTGCCTAATTTCATTCCTGCTAGCAATGCAATTATCAGCAGGCTCCAAGAACTGCAAGTGTAGAGAACGCATCATTTCAAAGAGTCGAATTGCATCTAGATACACGTGTAGGTGCACCCCTCGGTCGGAATACGCAGTTACAATCTGCAACCAGATTCATCTTCGTTACTATAGGAAAACATCCAGAAGCGCTACAACCTCGTGTCAGAGAACAGTTTCAAACCTGTGGAAGTCCCGGAGTCCCTCTAATTTTCTGATTGCAGGGAAACTTTCATTTTCTGCTGCCAAGGAACTTTCATTTTCTGCTGCCAAGGAACTTTCATTTTCTGCTGCCAAGGAAGCTGCTTGTCACTGGCTGTGAGTAGGTTAGCTGAACCTGTTGTACTTCTGCCTGTATCATTTTCCTTAGCTATCGCCTGCAGATAGCCGAGAGGGGGTTTGGGGGGACTTCCCGGGAGCTGTCACAGTGGCGATGCACTTGCAGCTTGCCAGGATGTACGGAAGCGTATGTACCCATACTCCTACCACTGTATATAACCGAGGACTGATGTAAATTGGAGGAGGAAAGATTTAGGTTATGGGGGTGTGTGTGTGTGTGTGTTTCATTTTTAAGAATCTGTCATTACAAGAAATGTATGAGTCCATTTACCGAGATACATAACTAGACAGCTTGATATCATAATATATTAGGGGTTTAGATGGCTAGAGCCTTAGTAGTATTCCAAGAGCTTTTTATGTAACAAGATCTCACACTTCCTTTTTCTCTTCTGGTTCTAAAAGTCCTATCTACCTTCAGAGTGCTTTTCAGGTGATAAATAAAATTAAAAAGAAAATACATTTTACATTACAGGTTTTTGCTTCACAGATTTTATCTTTAAAAATCACTGGGTTAGGAAGTACTGGTAGGAAAAGAACAAGGATATAGGCCAAAGAACGGGAAGAATAGAATAAGAAAATTTCACTCTTTATATCTTTTGTTTAATGACAATAGAATAGAGTAATAGAGTTCAAGTATACGAGATTAACTCCAGGCCGCTTCGTTTACGGCGTGATACCTATTTTTCGTATTGTTTTACGTGACACCTGCTGAAATGCTTTGAGCTGGAGTAGGTGACCTCCCGAGGTCCCTTCCAGACGGCGGTGTCCTCTGGTCCTGTGGCACATTCCCGTTGGTAGCCTGCTGATGGAGCACGACCACTGCCGCCCCAGTGCCCAGCAAGAGCTTTGGCTGTTGGTTGTGTGAGATGAAAACGGGCAGTGGGCCCACTGGTTTGGGGCAGCGGGGATTAGAAACGACGTTCGAGTTAACCTCTGAGCCTCGCTGCTCATCTTAAAGGCGAGCAAAAGGAAACGGTGCAGCCGTGTGAATTCACTTAAAAAATACACTTTCTTGTTTCGCTTTAGTAAAGCAGCCATTCAAAACCATCAGCAAAAAGTGCGGGGGTACACGGTGTGTTGTAAACCATCAATACTGGGGAAACAGTGGGTTTGAGATGACAGAGAAGGTTAGTGTTACTGGTGCTCCTTGGGGTGGCATTCTTGGGCAGGCGGGGTTCTTGTCAAACGTTAAAGCTTGCCCTGGTTTTGGTTTTGTTTGTCAGGACCAGTTGTAACCAAGAAATTTCTTCCTTTGCCTCCTGTCTTTCCTTTGCAACTTTTCCCTTTTGTAGGGGGAAATCAGTGATTTCCTTGGAATTTCAGGAAACTACAGCTTATATTGGCGTGTGCGTTACCCAGTGGAGAATGCACGAAAAAACAGATTTTTGGAAATCATTCTTGAGCTTGTGTCTAGATCAAAGGGCGTGGGAAACTGGGTCTGTCACTTACGGATGGATGTTTTCCCCACCTTGTCCTAAGCTCCCCTGTGGTATGGCCTGGGATGTGTTGAAGGGACTAGGGCTCCGAGATCACTTCTCTCCAGGTTTGAACTGCATCTGCGTAGCTTCCGTTCGAAATGTTCAGTAAGTTACATGACTTAGTTTTTAAGGCACCTTTTTTTCTCGCCTTCTATTGATACACGTAGTTAAATATTGCATTTGGCCCTGAAGTATAGGAGCCCTTAAAATATATTTGAAACATGATATTTTGGTTCAGTTTTGTTGGCTCACAATTTGTGGAGTCATTAAGGCCAAGGAAGAAAGTTTAAAAAAAAAAAAAAAAATTGTTCTTTCTCATTTGTTAGGGTTTTACATGTGCCTTGGTTTGCAACATAATTCTGCGACAGAACATGCAAAGTGTAGGTGGTTTCCTAGGAATGCAACTGCTTCAAATTTGCTTGGTTTCATAAGTGGGTTTATGTTCAGAGTGCTTTAAATAACCTCTTAACTGGATGAAGTCTCGTTACCACTGGTGAAAACTTCTGACTATTACACAAAATGCCCTTTACTTACATTATTTCTCAGTAGGTTACCACATAAACCATAATTTTCTTAATGGAAAAATACAAAGGAACTCAAAAGAAAATAAAAGAAGAAAAAGAAAACCCACCGTGTAGCACAATAGCCATAGAAACACAGGCTTCTCTGCAGATGTTTTAAGAATGTAAACAGATTGCCCAGCACAGGTTTTATGTGGTCCTTTTCTGAAGGTTTTTGTAACTTTTCTCTGGGAGTGAAGTATAGAAAAGTACATGGTATGGTTAGCTTTTTAATAGGGGGCTGAATATTTGTTCATATATCCTAGTTTTGAGAATTTTGGTTTAAAGCCAAGTGGAATATTGTGACTTTTTTTCATCTAGAAAGCAGAACTAAATACCTTGAACTACAATTCTGTGCTTATATGTAGTATTTGAAATAGACTTAAATCTGGCAGACTGATTACTTTGGTATTGAGATTTCTGATGAATGGACTTGTTAAAGGTTAATTCCTGTATTGGTTGATTTATTCCTTATTGTTCTCTTGTGAAAAGATTTATATGATTTTTCTAAATAATGATTTTAAAGGTTTATGGAGAACAAATTAAGCCAATGATCAGTGGTTACCTCTCATTTCAAGGTCATCAAACGTCTTGTAAGGAGAACGCTCTTGGGCTTTTAGAGCTGCTTCTGGAATCACTGGGCAGTGATGCTTCTTGTTATTTACTAATTTCTGGGTAGGCAAAATAATTTAAATAGCGCCCCCACCCTTCCAAAATTAAGAGGATAGTGTTAATTTAATTTCATTCACAAAATAGGTTTAAGATGGGCTACCATTATTTAATGTTTTGACCATTCCTTTTTATTTCCCAAGAAAATGAAAAGGAGAAGAGAAGAATAACTTATGGTTGAAATATGAGGAACTAGTAAATGTATGAAGGTGTTTTCCCTCTTTTCTCTTCTCTGCAGTACTCTCCTCTCAATTAAGATTCAGTCAGATTTTTTTTCGTTCTACTGTTTTGTTGATGGAGTTCATCTTGAGACCTGGTAAGAGTTGCTACCAAAATCAAGCGGTAGGAATTCAGGCTTTAATTCAGCTTTAGAAAAGCAATTTTGTTTCCTTTTTGGCAATTTGATCCTCGTTCACTGCATCCTTCTGATGCAACTTTGTTCTCCTGCACGCTAAAATACCACCTTACAGCACGAGCATGCCATGAAGAATTTTCAGGTGACCACAGGCCTGAAGTGTGGGTGACATCTTTATAGAAATAGGAAGCTCCCATAGATATCATCTCCCAAGAAGTGCTGGAAAATTTTCTGAGCTGCTTTTCTAGTGTATGATTATACAAGATTTGTCAGCTCACAGCAGGCAGGTTGTATTCCTATCAGGGTACTGAAAAAATAGAAAATTTGCTGTGTATAAAAATGAGATTCCCTTTTGCTTTTCCAAATCCCGTGTGCACAGTCAAATTTTAATGAATACATATGCCTCAGATTTTTATGGCATAAAATGAACAGCTGTGTAATAGGTGGTAAGAAAGTATACGATGTATTGTTACTTTTATCTAAAATATGATTAAGCTTTACAGCATTGCATTTCCAGTGTTCTAGTCTATACTACCATAAACTCTCATTATTAGTAACATGCAGTCAATGAGCTAGACAGCATCTCTATCGCAGGTATTACAGGACTTTTCTTCCATAAGGCAGAAATAGCAAAACTCCTGTACTACTCACTGAACTTACCAGTGAAGCATGGCTGCACTTTACTGGAAAACTGGTGAGAGGACAAATATTCAGTGAGAGTAGAGGTAACAACACTTTAAAACAACAACAACAAAAAACCCTTAAAAACTTACGTAGGGTAAAATTCAGTATCTGGTAATAGTTGTGATTTTGTCAGAGATAAATGCTGAAGATTGCATTGTATGAAAAATGAGTTTGGTGCCTGCTATAGGGAGATGCTAGCTATGATATGGT
Organism: Aviceda cuculoides; assembly: GCA_035590195.1. Taxonomy (NCBI): domain Eukaryota; kingdom Metazoa; phylum Chordata; class Aves; order Accipitriformes; family Accipitridae; genus Aviceda; species Aviceda cuculoides. The sequence continues at coordinate 17,450,205 of JAVJGG010000058.1, forward strand.
AAGGTTTTTCCAACATGTGCTAGTTTGAAAGAAAACAAACACATTCTAAAAAAGGTTTTGCAGAAAATTCAGAAAGAAATAGCAATAATCCATTCACTAAATGAGAAAGAGTTGAATATGCTTCATGTACTCTTGTTTTGTTTTGTTTTGGTGCTTTTTTTTGTTCCCGAACTACTGAGTAAACCTGAAAAAGCCTAAGGTCAAAAGCCCCATTAAAACAGAAAAAAAGATCTTGTACACATCAGTCTTTAGAGAATTTGACTTTCTAGCGCACATCAGCATGAAGCTGAAGCACCGTATACGACAGAAGGTCAAAGAGCCTTTTACAGGCATCCAAGTCCCAACCATTATCTGCCTCTTTGGGTACTTTCTGGCTTTTGCAATACAAGATTCTGAAGGGGAAAGTAATTCCTTGAGGACTTGGGATCTCTAATGGGGTCAGTGTGCTTTAGATGAAAAGTCCTGGCAGTCTAAAAGGAAATATAATGAAGACTTTTGTTTTCTATGTAATGGGGGCACATCTTTAATAATGGAAGTATAACATAGAGGAAGACAGGGAAATGGAAGATGTGACCTATATCAGATATTAAAAAAACCCCACAAAACAACCAACGAACCAACCAAGGAAAAACCCAGATCAAAACAAGCAACAGACATGAAAGTGCATTTACTGGACAGCAGTGACTGTAGAGAATCAGAATACAAGAACATTTTTTGCAAAATGGAAAAACTCAGCTGCTGCTGAACAGGACAGTGCAAACAACAGCTATACCAGTGCTGAGGAGTTTAAAACTTACGGTGGAATCGGAGACGAGAAGGGAAGCGTCCTGGGACGGGCAGGGAGCCTCAGGGAATGACAAGACCTTCACCTTGTCCCTTTTCCAAAGCACATGGGAGTGGTTTGCGCCTGGAGCAAACCAGCGTTGCCTCCGTGGTTTGTTTTATCCCTTGTCCCAGTGTGCTGTCTGTACTTTTGTTACCTTGTGTCATAAGATTTTTAGTTCTGGGACCACAGTGGACGACAGCGGCGCTTTGGGGAGCCACCACTCGGTGCTGAGGAGCCGCCTACCAAGCCGAAGGCAGCAACGTGTGCCGTCGGTCCTTCTTCGCCGCCCTCTTTGGGTACTCGCATCTTTGGCCACATGAAGTGGAGCAGAGGGAGGAAAGCAAAAGAGCAATTGTGGAAGATACGTGGTTGGAAAATGGTCTCCACGTAGACCACTAGTACAAAGCTTCTGAGGAAGTAGCATTATGTTGTGGTTTCAGAAGAAGACGAGCCATTCCTCACTTAGCCAGTCGTGTCATGGGTATGGCGTACGTTTTGAACAGCCAGTGGTTTTGCTCTGCGTCGCTCTGCCCTGCCTGTGATACGGAGAGGAGTCTGGAATTGATGCCGAAGTGATGGGAGCCCGTGAGGGGCCTTTTCTGCTCATGCGGAATTGCCCCTTTTGCCCCCAGCAAGCGATGGGCGGCTGCCGCTGTATTTCCCCGCTTGTCTGGCAAGGGAGCAGCAGCAGGGTCTCTCTCGTGGCAGCCAGGAGATCCCTGGTAAAAGGGATCCCTTGCCTTTCAGATCAGCTACGTGGCCATGGGCCCTCCTTACCTCATGTTTGGCAGCAGCGGCAGTGACTGGTAGAGATGGAATTCATTGGAGTATCTCCTATTCTCAACCCAGGCATAGGCTGCCATTTAGAAATCTCAGTCTTAGGCACCGAGGAGATGGAAGCTAATGTAATCTGTGACAAAACATAGGCTGACAGGATTTTCTAGAAATGTATCTCCCCTAATGTATTCTAAACTGGCTTAGAGAAGTTCAGTATGAAGTTTTGAGTTATAGTTGGGTTTATTTTATCTGCTCCACTGAAGGATTTAAAGGTTGAGTGGAGCCCTTGGCATCGTTGTTGGTTTGGAGTAAGAATGAGTGGTACTTTGTGGAATTGTGAATAATTGAGAGCATCTGTGGTGAAAGATGGTGAGGGGAAAAAAAAAAGTGTGGAGTTACTTGCTCTAGCTAGAGGTTGGGGAGTAGTTACTGCCCAAGAAGGTGAAACTCTCAGCTGGAGACAGTTTCTGAACAATTGGTGCAAGGTGGCCTGGCTTTATTCATAGTCCTTACTAGAAAAGCAGAAAAAACTAAGAAGAGGTACTAGAAAGGGGGATGTCTTTATTTTCTGAATAGCATTTGTGTTTATCTGATGATGCATGATCCAGGGAGAAAATTCAGGACAAGCCTGAAAGGTACTGCAACGTTATTCTGCCTTTGCCCAGAGCATGGCTCTGTTGCAAGATTATTGAGATGGACAGGTGTCACAGGGCAAAAATATTTTTCGAGCATTTTGTTCCTATGGTTAAATAAGAAAAACAGTCTTGGGCAATGATTCTACCTTTAATGTTTGTCTTAATTACAAACTCGAAACCCTGAGCTCTGTTGTGGGGTGATATTCTGATACAGAGTTTCCAGGAGTTCAAAAATAGTACACATTTATATGAAAACTAAAACCCTTTTGCTTTCTCACCCTGCAAAAGATTTGAAAGCATGCGGGTTGTAGAATATGGAGGGTGTCTGACTCCATGGGTATCTGAAGTCATTAGGGTTCCCTCCTGTACTTACGTGATTTAGTAATAGGAGGTCCAGTATGAATTTCTTTTGGCACAGCGGTGTGTGTCCGGGGCAGTTAATTTTCTTCTTTTGTGCTTCCGATAGGACTGCTTCTGCGGGGTTTATAGGACTCGTCTGTGCAGAGACAACAAGCCTTTCAACGTCCTTGATCTTGGATCCAGAAATTATTGTCCATCACATCTCTCCTATTGTACAGTGCCCCTCAGGAGAGTTTCAATAGCAGGGTATGATGATTGATCTTGGTAGTATAGCAACAAAGTCTTTAAAACGTTCATTTTATCATTTTTTTCAAGTGAAAATGGTAGGATGGAGGTAAGCTTAGTGCAGTAGTCTTCTGGGACAGGAGTGGGTGAGAACTGGATTGAGAAAGCAGGTTTCTGTTCCTGAGGCAGTAGAAGATTAAATATCATAGAGACCATTAGTGAACTCCACTGGTGTCACAGGCATGTCTCTTACTCCCGGATAGATGCGCCCTGCAGATAGTTTTGGAGTGGTGTTCTTACTTTTAAAAACTAATAATACAAAATGTTGTGCCTCTGATGTTCCTTCTCGGTACCTCCTAGGGGTTGTTGTGGCCAGACTTACCTCCCGGGGGGGCTGTGGGGCCCCGCTCCCTTCGCAGTCAACTTTTGGGAGTGTAACGTGGCTTTTGTTCAGGATGTCTTCCTTTTGTGATGGGTTGGAGAGGAACTGCCTTCTGCGTTGGTACGTGGGAGGCAGAGGACTGGCTTTATACCAGTGGAGAGTTAAAATGAAGCGAGGGTACACACCAAGACTCAAAATTCAGAAGTTTTTCTCGGTATGGTAAAATAAAGGAAGCCAGTGTGTCAATGCTATTAGTCCACTAGCAACGCTGAGTTACTTCTGTTAGATGGTCAGCCCTGAGGGAGTCACCGACCCCCCTGTGGATGGTGCTTTCAGGAATAAAGAAGTGCTGTAAATAAGGAAGTACTATGAGAATAATCAAGATGTTAAACAAGATGATGCCAAAACATTAAATATCCAAGTGGTAATCACGGCATTATACTGTGACTCTTCATAGTCCAAGCTCTGTAACTTTACTCATCCACTGCAGTTACAGCTGCGTTGTTCAAGGGATTGCTTTAAAAGATTAGAATATGATCCTTCTACTATTTTAATCCAGCAGAAGAAATCCAAGGTAGATGCTTAAAATGTTACTAATAACTAAAGAGGAAACATGCATAGAATAATAATATTTCAAATTATTTATATTTAGGGGGATTATGCATGGCTCCACATACAGAGATTTCACGCAATTATGAAGATTTCTATCCGAAACTGTGGATAACTTCAGCTTTTGCTAGAGTCTGTGAACTAACAGATACTCATTAACTAAAAGCAACACTTGGAAAAAATAAGGCCACAGGATAAAGAAAGAGAAGTAATTTTTGCAGCCATGTGTTGGAAGGGACTTACCAAGGGGAGCTTCTTTACTGGGGACTTTTTGGAAGATATACCTCAACTTGAAAAGTTAGTAAGTGATCTTAGAAATCAGATCACTGAAACAAATGGTAACAAATTGACACATAGTATCTACCCCCAAATTCTAAAGCTTTTGATATTAGAAGAGCTCATTTGATAAATGTAGTGTAAAATCTCTCACTTAAAACTAATGGTACCAGGAGCTTGGAAGGTGTTTGCACTAGGTTTGGTGCTCTTAAGTGTTTTGGAAGGGGGTATAGAATGGGAAATAAACAATAAGATGATAAAAATTGCCAATTTTATTACATTATACAGCAGTTTAAAGGTAAGGGCTCACTATTTGTTGCAAAGGGTTCTTCAGAGGATGATGTAGAATTCATCTCCAGATTCATATGCTTGAAATTCAAATTTTGGTGTCTACACTCAGATGTCAAAGCTCCAAATCACACTTAATGGAGGGCTAGTCAACACAGGTAGAAAACTGGCAAATTGAGGCGTCTACTTTAGAACAGAGCTGAATCTCTAGCTCTTCGCTAAGACCCTAGATGCCAGAGAGGCTCTTCAACTACATCTTGAGATACCTACTTCTGGATTTCTACCAGAGAGGCAGCCCACCAGTGTAAGCTGTAACTTGAGTGCAAGCCCAAACTCCTGTCTCAACAGAGGCACAGAACTGGAGGGATTTCAGAGAAAGGCAACGACAGCGATCAAGCCTGCGAAAACCTTTGTACAAGGAACAGCCGTATAGGTCAGGACTCCTGAGCCTGCAGTGGAGACTGTTGAGGTTGATGGTGGGGTATGTTAGAGCTCTACTGAGTTTTAAGTGGCATGGAGAAGGTAAAAAAGGAGAAATGGTTCATTACTGCAAGAGTGAGAGGGGATCAAACAGAAAGTGGCAGACAGCCATGAGAATACAGGTGGACACCTTTATTATGCCAGTGTCAATCAGGGAAAGTGATAATCATGGAACGAGAGAGCTACCAAAAAACAAACACATAAAAAATATGCCTCCCCTTCCCACCCAGTAAAGGATTGCAGGGAGTGGGAATGAAGGTCACTATGCCCAAGACTAACCGGGTTTCTGCCTTCTTGAAATTATTCCCCCAAAAAAGAGCAGTGGAGGGTTTCAAGGTTGCTACTACTTTTTATTTTTGCGTTCAATCTGTCAGCAGAGTGCAAGCTGGCATTCTTCAGCAAGGGAGTAAAAACTACCCCGGTAATATGGCAGACCTCCCAACTCTGTGTCCAACATCATTCCTAAGGTGACAAGGATTTTGATGTCCCTTGTCCATGGAAAAGGGTGAACGTAAACCTGATGCCCACCTTTGGGGTGGGTAGGCACGCTAATCCTGTATACGGAGTGTTATGCCCTAGTAGACATTAAATATGCTAAATACAGTGGGGGCATTCCGTTTTAGTCGAGTGCTCTCTGTCTTGTCTTTGCCTGAGGACTGTCTGAAGCAGGCAGTTTCTGTCCTGCCCTTCATTTTTGCTGCTGTGTGGCCATCTGTGAGGCCATGGAGTAGGCAGAGATGAATCCGAATGGAAAAAATAGCCGCTAGTTTTAAGGCGAACCGGTTTACTTCCACTGACTCAAGAACAACTGTGATGTGATGTAGGACGGTCTGTTGCCGGGAGGATGGGAATGCTGCTTTTGTGTCAGTGCCGGGTTATGCTGTCTTAAATTTACAGCCCGAGAGCTTCATTTCCACCAGTTCAGGGAAGCACTACACTTATAACAAAATTTACGGGCTTGGGCTATTGGTAGAATTAAAAAGTCTGTCAAGAATTCTATAGCAAAGACCTATTGAGAGGAATCACCAGTTGCTGGTTAAAAAAAAAAAAAAAAAAAAAGTTTGGGGCAAAACTTACATGCTTATTGTTGACTCTGTAGATGCTTTTTTTTTTTAAATTGAGTTTTCCAGAAAATTTAAACGTTTGATTTTTCAGTGTCTTAAAAAGTGAATGGTGTTGCTTTCTGCTTTCAGCATTAACATTGAACTGCTCTGGACATTAGGCTCTAATAGTATGCTTTAAAAATTCGAACTGTTCTAGCTTTGATCTTTGAAAAAGAGGTGAGTACTATTACAGACTTTCACTTCTTGTTCGTACCATGGTTGATGCTGAGTATGTTCTGCATATCATGTAAGTGCCATACCGCTGATACAGTACAGGAGACTACGTATGACCTCATGTTTCAGTCATGCCCCAAACATGGGGCAGAAAAAACGCGGACCTGAGGATGTTCGCTGTGGCGCAGCTATCGCGTTCTCAGTCAGAAGGCCCCTCCGTAGGGCATGGTGGTTCCTTATACGCCGCGTTGGTGATCTAATGAACTGGTTGCTCAACGTGAAGCATCTAATGAACTGGTTGTTCGATGGGAAGCATTCCAGAGGGATCAGGTTTTACGCTGCTGCCGGCAAGAAGGTCAAAAGCAGGTTGATGGGATATTGTAGCTACCGCTGCCTTGTTTTCAGCCCTGCTGGCACGATGCTGGCCTGGGCTTTCACGAAGAAGTTTGCCACCGAAGAGCCGTGCTGCAGCAGGCGCTCCAGCGGCAGGTCCGCTTGCCGCGAGCAAGCAGGGGTGGTGATGGACGGCAAGCAGCGATTTACAGCGGTGCCAGTGCTTCCTCTGCGGGCGGACTTGCTGAGGCAGAAGGTGTGTTTTCCTTCTCTCTCTGGACTTTGGAAGCGTGCAAGTCTTCCAGAAGCCTAGGCAGTCTTGGTATGCTCCTTCTCTTTTGCCTGTGAGGGAAGGAAATGGCAACCGGTGATCAGCGAGCTGAGGGGTTTGTCCAAGGTCACCCGCAGGGAGGTAGGATTTGGACTGGGTGATGATATTCCTCACCACCGAGGCATCCTCTTGACTTAAAGCCTGCCAAGAGGTCTTTGTGCTTCCCCCAGGGGAAATGCCTGACCTGCTTATGATTTTCTCTGGAGCCTTTGATGTTCCTTCTGCCATTTATCTCATCTTTGCCGTCTTTTGCCCTTTGTAGTGGCAATTGAACAGAATCCTTTCAGACAAGCAGAATAATATTCAACAAGTGGATGGAGGTGTATAGAAAGAAATAATGCAGTTCATTCGCTCATTTTTTCAGACTGTACAGGCAGCTGGGAATCACCAGTGCTAATCACCATTGAGTGTAAAAACCTTGTTTTCTTGTTATGACATGAGTGGTTATTATTGAATTGTACAATGACTATAGGAAACATTCTGTATTTATTTTTTTCCTGTGAAGCCATCTCATTGAAGTTGCACACATCTAATATAGGTGTATACAGTGTCTCAAGTGCTAATTTCTGATTATAAGAAAGTCTGGAGGACTAGTTCAGATACAGACTTATCTATAGTTAAGTAGGACAGTTATTACCCATCATATATGAAAGGTTCTGACACCATTAATGTTTTAAGGGCACAACGAAAGCTTTCAGGGGAATTAAATTTACCTTAAAATCCACTAGTGTTATAATGTGTACAAAGATGAGCTCTTAGTTTGAATGCAGAGAGGAGTAGTATCGATCATCATCGCTGCCCTGTGCTGCTATAAATTATCTGATAATAGAAGTTTGATGTGCTTTATGTGGGAATTTAAATGTTACTGTGCCCATTTTACAGACGGACAAACTGTAGCACAGAGGTTGTAAAACACATTTAATTAAAGTGAAAAGTGTTCAATGCACAGGTATCCCTTTATAGTCTGGATAAAATAGGTTACTTTCTACTTTATTTAGTTAACTGCAGTGTTTAGGATCCCAAATACTCTGAAGTGTAATTTGAAGTCTACAGATGTACTTAAGCTGTCATTCTGAGATTGTAGGATGGTTCCCGTGTGGAGGAAGGGACCAGCCTTTCTCCCACTGTCAAGCATATGGAGAAGCAAGAACACTTAAGCTCAACTTTACATGAAACTGCGTGAGAGAGTTGAAAGTATTTTTTTTTCTTTCCTCAGATGCTTGTTTTTTAATTCATTCCTTTGATCAGGTATGAGTTAGTTGCATTTATCTGGGGTAGTGTAGCATATCTAGCATTTATGTGTTTCGTTAGGCATGAGTAACTGTAATTTTATTAGGATTTCTAGCATGTTCAAATATTAGACTTAAGCTGTGTCTTACGGCAAATACCCATGTTTGAATATGCTAACAGAAATGTTTTTCTACTCCTTGAAGATAGAGAACTTAATGTAATTGGTAAATCAGACGGTATCTAGCACTCCATTGTAATGCTTTACTTTATGCTTCAAAATTATGTTTTGAAGCACCATATCTTTTCTCAGTAATGATTAATCCTTGAAATAAAGGGGGAGGGGGAAGCAGCTAGTTTGTTTTTAATGATGCATTCCCCCTTTGGGAAAGATTAACCATGTACAACTTTGTTGAGTTTAGCAATTCGCAATGAATTGTTGAGTTGTCCATGGAGACCAATTCTGTTCCTTCAGAAGAGTGTTCATCAGGTTACATTGTGCCCTGCTCCTCTAAAGGAAATAAGTTCTTACATCTCTAAGGCAAGAGATAGTAAGTTCCTTGCTAGCATTTGAACTTAAATAAATCTAGCAAGTAAAACTGAGCTGTAATATGTTGGATGGGCTGAGAAAAGGCAGAGAGAGAGAAGGCAACTAAATCAAAACATGCTTGTATTCTGTGAGGTTTTGGTTTGCATGTCTGAATTTCAGAGTGTATTCAGTGTTGTGTGCTGATTCCTCTTTGCCTGTCTGTGACGCGCTCTCAGCCGGTCTTCAGCGTCTTTGGTCGCCCTGCCTCCTTTTCCTGCTCTTTCTCTTTTTCAGGTTGTACATAGATATTAATGACTTGATTAATTTTGCTCAGAGACTTACTTGTGGCCTTCTGTACCTCTAAGTCCCACAGCAGAAAGTGTGAATGTGTGGTAACATCTAGCTTAATTCCTGCCAGTGAGGGGTAAAACATCAGTGCAAAACATTGAATGACATTGGAACAGGCTGCCCAGGGCGGCGGTGGAGTCACCATCCCTGGGGGTGTTCCAAAAGCGCGGAGACGAGGTACTCT
>JAVJGG010000058.1:17459391-17499808 GCA_035590195.1 Aviceda cuculoides
ATTGGAACAGGCTGCCCAGGGAGGTGGTGGAGTCACCATCCCTGGAGGTGTTCAAAAAGCGCATAGACGAGGTACTCTGTAACATGGTCTGGTGGGCAGGGATGACGGTTGGACTCGATGATCTTGTAGGTCCTTTCCAACCTAAATGATTCTGTGATTCTAAAAGTTGGGGTTTCCTGTGGGAAACTATGGGGGATTCTTGCTAGCTGTATCTTTTTTGTGTATGGAGTCAGTAGATGGCATCTCAAAGTGTTTCCAATCCAGCGGGGAAATACTGTCACTTGGGCGTGCTGCTGTATCTCCCGTAGTTAGGAGAGCAGCGTAAGCTACTCCTTTATTCGAGATGGCACGACTTGGCCCTCGCTCGGCAGTGGGAATACCGGCAGAGAGTGCTGGAGCAGCGGTCCGTAACCGTCTGTGTGCTCGGAGATACCGCAGCCTTTTAAACGTTATTTGGAGGAAGAGCTTAAGGGACAGCAGTCACGTGCAACAACATCTGCATATTGAATCCGTTTAGCATCCGTATGCAGAAGTCTTACAGCCTTCCTTCGTTCCAACGCGTGAAACAAACGCTGGTTTGCTAGCTGCGAGCGCGGGTGCTGATGTTCCTTCTCGTGCCATCACGCGCCTGATCTGCGGCCGCGTGGTGCGTTTGGTTTGGTTCGGTGGATTTTTTTTTTTGTTTTTGCTGAGACTGTACTGAGAGCTGGCATTTGAACAAGGGATGGCGATGAATGAAAGTGCTCCCCGTCCCTTGTATTAAAAACGATGGAAAATGGGTATTGTGGATGTGAGACTGATGGGGTATGACAGGTACACCAGCCAAAGGCTTGAACTCAAAGAAATGACAGCGTATCTTTCCACTGACTGGAAGAATATTACAAACATAAGTAGACCTGCTAACCTGTTTTCCCTTGCCTGGGTTTTGGCTGTATATTTCACAACTGTGAAAGTATTTGGATGCCTAGTGAGTGATGTGAAATAAATAAATTGGAAGAATAAATACAACTGACAAATAACTTTTTTTTTTTTTTTTCCTCTCTTCCCCCCCATCCCTCCCAAAATTGCAGCCACAGGAACAAGTCTTCAGGCTGGCCTCACCCTTCGGGGACCTGGAGCTTGAACCAGGGGACACCTTATGGATGGGAGATGACGGCAAACAGAGATGGAAGAGACTACTTCGTCAAGTAAGTGGGCAGTGTCAGCTGTGCCGTCTGCGGCCCTGCTCTTGACCGTATCTCCTTGGAATCCTAATTCCTGCTTCAGTATCCTACGCTGTTTTGATTTGTTGCACAGAAATAGCTCTGACTGTACTTTACTGCGCCTTGGTACTTGGTTATTTCATTTACCTGAGAAAACGGTGCTAATATAAGGACCTGTAATTCATCAAGGAATCACAGCAAATGTCATTAACGAAAAAATAAAAATAAAAATGCCGTGTTTAAAGAACGAGGCAAAAGGTCGGTTCTGACTGAGACTAACGATTCTCCTCCATCTCTGCCACGTGAGCTGTTTTAGTTTGTTTGATATATTCATTATACTGGTAATGAGAAAGTGTATATTTTGATCCTGTATAGTAAATATTCTAATTCTTAGATTGCCCATAGTCCTTTAGCTCTGAATTCAAAGGTTTGCAAAATAAATGTCGATGTGGATGATGTAATAGTAAACACAATTGGCTCTTCCCAGTGAAAACTGTGCATAATTATTCTTTAAAATCACTGAAGTGGCTTGGATAAAATACGGTTTGCTGTTCTAGCAAAGGTACTCTTATGTGGCTTTGGAACTTCTTCAGTAAAAAAGGGTGATGGTGGTGAGCTAGCAGAACTGTTGCCTGATTTTGCAGCATTAATTGCTTTAGCTTACATCCCATTTTTAAGGGTAGCATTTTGATTCTGCTCCTGTGAAGGTTTGCTTTTTTTAATTGTTATTTCATGTTTATGTTTATCACTCTCTTTAGAAACTCATAGGTGCTTAAAACGTTCCGGATGAAAATTACAATTCTTTCTTTCGACACAGAGTAGAAGGATCAGACTTATTTTAAATTGACCATTAAAATCCCTTAATTCACTCAGCATCCTTCATCTGCAAAAATAGAATTGCACAGCATAAGAGCTCTGCTTTCTCCTCCTCCCCCTTGCCCAGGGTGCGTGCCTTGGCTTCCTGGGAGCCGTCGGCTTTTGGAGCCGAAGCGAAATTCGTAGCAGCGTGGCGTCCTGCAGGTTTTCAAGATTGAGAGCAACCGCAGACCTGCCCAAAGTGGAGCAAGTCGTCTGGGTTAACGAGGGCTCAAAAGCTGACTTTGAAATGTCGTTTTCTTCCTTGAACAAGTATTTGTCATGCTTTGCCTGTCTGTAAGACGCCGGGTGCAGCACTGGACAATGCGAGGCTGAATGCCAGGCACGATATAACTGTATTAGCATAGGTTTTCTGCCTGAACTAATTAGGCTTGTCAAGAAATACAGGTGAGCCTCCGAAGTACTGTGCAGATATGACTCTGCTTCTTCTGTTACTCTAGTAGGTGAAGGGACCTGCACACCTCGGGCGTCCATTTTTTCTGCAGGCTGTTGGTATGTTCTCCTCTGCGTGACTGAGATTAATTTGAAAAATTAATACCCTGCTTCGGAAGACAGGCACCGCATTTGATTCCTTCTCTTTTCTCACTGGTCACATAATGGGATGCCGCACTTGTTATGTAGCTATAAACAGCTGCGGTTTACAAAATGCAGTGCATTAGTATTCATTAATTTTGCAATTTGGGAATGTTTTCTAACTCTCGGTAGCTAATGATTATTTTGTTTATTTTTTGGATTGCCTTTTAGTACCTTAAAGTGCCATATCCCTCTCTTAAATGCAGAAAACTGCATCTAGGAACAAAAATCCATAACAGGCAGTGCCAAATTATGCCTTAAGTAATGTTAGGCTTGTTGATGTTGTTTTGTTGTGGTGGTGGTTTTTTTTTTTTTCCATGCTCTTCTAAGGTGCTTGCTCTCCATTCTCTTTCAGGCCCTGGTCTTTCTTCCATTTTTCTCTGCATGTGGGGAAAAAAATAGGCTGCTTTACGGGGTGTAGAGAATGAGACCTCTGAGGAAGCTGATCTGCAGAAGCCTTTGATATTTTGTGCCAGGCTTTCTCACCCACCAGTATATCAGAGCAGTCTTAGGTGCAAGTTGAACAATGCCTCGTACGTACGCATTGCGTGAGTTATAGGACATATTCTTGTATCAAACGTTTTAAAGGAACAGCGTTGGCTGTAACACGTGCACTAGCCGTGTCTCCGGAGTAGTAATGCATCTTACATGAAATGCCAGTCCCCTGGGATGCATTAAAAGCCAGTACCTTCAGAAACGGAATGAAACCATTTGAAACCATTTGGAACCATGTACTGCTGTACCAGATCACCAGCTATCCCCCGTTAGTAGTGAACGTCAGCCCAGGTGGCTGCTGTGATGTGACTGGGTAGTTACATGACTTATATCTTCATTTTAGAAGAATGACCAAAGTCTGAATATACCTAGCGACTTGGCCAGCGATTCCTTACAGTGCCTGTTATTTGGCCAAGGAGAAGCCCTCCCTAGCTTTCAAAATGACTGCTTTTGCAAATACTACATGAAACCACATAAATGAAAACTGAATTTAATTTTCTTTCCTTCATTTTTCACCCCTGGATTTTAGGAATGAAATAGTGAGAAGATGGTTGACAGTTATGTCAATAAAGGCAGGAGAGGGATCAGCAAGATAGCATCTCATATTGTCTCCAAGGCTTTTTATAGCCATACAGATTAACAAATTGCATCACACTGAAGGAGAAAAAGCAATTCAAATCCTTCGCTTGGTTTTGATTAAAGATGTATAAACCAGGTATTATCACAATGAAATGTGTGCATGAGTTCTGTACAAGCAAATAACATAATTCATAGCAACATTAACTGCATTTTAGTTAAATAATTTACTTCGTGCCATATGTACATATCCATTCAACTGTAAGCAGACATATTGTAATTTTGAAATTGTGGGAGGAATAGAGAATCCAGGAGAATCTTTTGGTGAAATGAAAAGTAATTATATAGTGTTGGTGCGAATACTTTAAGGTGTGAATGGGAAGAGATGTTTATTCTTTCTGCTGAAGCAAATTTGGTTTCTTTCAAATTTCTGAAAGGCTCTATGGCCTGAGCTAATCAAGGGCAGCTTCCATTGCCAGGCAGCACTGCTGTAAGAGTGTGCGTAGAGCCTTTTATCAAAATATTTTGAGATGTTGCTATCAATTCATTATCTCTTCTGTGCAGATGGCGCAACCGGGGTCATTTTGCCAACCTCTAAAACGCTTTTTCTTAAGTTTAGTCCATGGTAAATTAAAGTTTCAGAATTTCACCCGTTCCCTTTTAACTTGCCACTTTTACTTGAACTAGCCTTATGAGATAAGTAATACATTTCAGTATGGGAGGATGGCAATCATCTAGTATTCTTCCAGTGTGTTTCTGTGCTGCACAAGCTGTATTAAGCTGGACCTTTAATAGGAAATAGTTTGCAGTGTATATCTAACCATTTTAAAGGCCTGTTTTCTTTGCATTTATTATCTATGCTGTGTAGTATATGATTATGAGACATTTCTGTAATGCTAGTTTGAATACAAACATGAAACTTACTGAAAATGTATTTGGTGTGAATAGAGGGTTTCAGGGAGGTAGCATGCGAAGCAGGAAGGTTTGGGCTGATTTTGTCCACAGCGGGTTTAGCCTCATGGCAATTTCGGCTTGCCTAAGTCGCCACCGCTATGACCTTTCTGATTTTTCAGACCTGTCCATTTTTGCCCTTTCCTTTGCGTCAGTCTTGCTGCTTGGCGGACCTGAAGGGGAGTTGATAGAGGGCAATAAACTGGCAAAAGCTAATAAAAAATGAATCCTGCAGAGAAAACTATGAATTTCATGTCCCTTTAGCTCCCTAAGCCAGTGCTCCACACGGTCCCATAGAGTTGCAGAATGGTTTAGGATGGAAGAAACCTCTGAAGGTCAGCTGGTCCAACCTCCTGCTCGGAGCACGGCTAATGCCAGGCGACGAGCGGCGTTGCCGACACGCCGAAATACCTGACTCGTGGGACCAAGGTGGCAACAGCCTTGTGTTGTTTTAAGCTGCCCTGCAGCTGCGCTCTAAGGTGCAAGTTGAAGTAGCATTTGCTGCCGTGGAAAGGCATACCCTTTTGATTCCTGTTCCTGTTTAATTCCTAAGGTAAAAGGTCCTTTGGTATTTTTGTGGATCTGACTGCTATCATTCAACTAAAGACTAGAGTCTGAAATGAGATTAACTGAAAGGAAGCGTAGCCCTTCCTATGTGGACTCAAAGCACAGTGGTCCCAGTAAGGTGTAGTTAGTTATTACACTCTTAAAATAAATTTTTAGAGGGGTCTGTTAGGTCACCATGTTGCCATATCCTTATTTGCAAGAGATGCTGTTGATCACGTTTACTTTAACTCTTTGTCATTGCCTCCGAGGGGATGACAAGGTCCGTCTGCGTTACCAGTTTGATTTGCTCCCTATTTTACTCCAAGGACCCTGACCATCTGTACTTCATGCATATTGGCTTGCTTCTGTGCTCCAGTCTGGAATAAACTGAGCAAACAGCTGGGACACCGGGCGTGAAATAAAAGGCAGCCCACCCGGAGATGAAAGCCTGCAGCATTACTGCTTGGCTTGGAACCACAGGTCAGTCCCCAGAGCGCCGGCAGAGCTGGGAGAGACCTACTCGTCAGAAGTCTTGCCGGATTCTGTCGTGTTAGTGTGACGTGGTTGCTACGCCAGTTGAACATGCCACAGCATATTTGGGTATCGTGAGCGCCTGCTGGTTTTTTTCACTGGTGCTTTTGTATGTAGTAACACGAAGTTTTTCTAGACTTCTTCCAGGTGTGTTTGGCAAACTTAATTCTTTCTTTCCTCTAAGGTCTGTTATCCTGCATATAATATCAGCTCCATGATTTTTGGCTTGTGAATTCATTACATTTTGGTTGTCCTTGCTCGTCTTAGTAACTATGCTATTCCCAAAATATGAAACTCTTGAATGTCAGCTTTTGCTTCATGCTTAAAACAGAGGTAACATGTTTGTGTTCTTTGGTAATTAGTGCAGCTCACAACATCCTAAATTCTCAAAGCACAATATTTCTTTACAATACAGCAAAGCCGTGTTATTCTCCTATACTCAAATACTTATCTAAATTTTCTTTAGTAGTCTTCATCTTACTCTTGCAGTGCTTGCTCTGCTTAGAAGAGGAAGCCGAGTGATGTTTGTGAAAGGTGGAGTGCCTCCGTGCGTGTCGCGTGCATCCTGTCTGGTCTGCGTGGTCCTCCAGTACACCCAGTTCTCAGAGCTGGCCAGCTGTGTGGAATGACAGAACACAATCATTGATGATATTCAGGGCATATCAATCAAGCATCCTGCTTATTAAGGGCCACTAATTTATACCAGATGCAAAACTGAGGCTTACAGCCTGCTAATCAGTTTACTCCGAAACAAATAAGCACAGAAGAGGATCAGACTTTTTTTTTTTTTTTTTTTTTTTTTTTTTTTTTTTAAATTTTCTTTGGTATGTCTAGCCCTACCCTAAACCTTCTTGTCCATACGTTCTGCAGGTTGTACCTGCCTGTTGGTAGTTTAGTCCTTTCTCAGAATATTTCTCTGGGGTTTACTCTATTGGAAGGTTCTGAAAACAATCCAAAGATATAAAATATAGTGAAAGCCTTGATTGTTGTTGCAGTATTGTTCATCTTCCTGGGTTTTGAAAAGGCTGCTGTTATTTGTACCTACGACTACCTTAGTACATAAGGCCATAATGAAAGTTTAAAGCCACAGGAGCCGCCTTCTGCCCTGTAGGTATGATGTTATATAGCACTTTATTGAATGCGTTACATTGCTTCATCTCTAAGTAAGGAAAACCAGTGTTGACTAGGTTCACCGGAGGATTTCTGTGGCGTTCGCAAAAACAGGAGCAACATCGCTGCTGCTGCTCTGGCCTCCCTCAGCTGGCGTGAGAGCGCTCGCGCTCACGCAGGCTGTCGGAAAGAAGGTTCGTTCCCTTCTCTTTCTGATCGAGATGAGGGATGTGAATGGAGGCTGTCCGAGTGCCGGGATAACGCCTCAAGCCAAAGGCTGACTGCGGTGTGCCGCTCCGGGCGTCTCCGCTCCCAGGTGGGGAGCCGCGGGAACAGGCAGCGGAATCGCGCTCTCTGGCCCAGTTATTCCCACCTCCCTAAAAGGGACATCCAATGGGATTGAGTGGCAGGCAGTTTAACAGTGATAAAAATAGTATAACCTATATAATTAGCAAATATAACTCTCAGCTACAGGTTACAGTGAAGCCTAAAATGCTTCATAGGATTTAAATGTACATTTGCAATATACATTTGTAATGAGACTTCCACTATCAAATTACATAGGATTAAAAAAAAAAAAAAATTAGAGCAGATATAAAATCGTATTTTTCAGACAAGCGGGTGAGTCAGCTGCTGACTGCCAAGGGCTAGGACGAAACTTCCTGTATTAATCAGGTTATTCTATAATTACAAGATTTCTTGCACCTTCCTCTGAAGCAGGTACTGAGTGCTGTCAGAGAAAGGATACTGGACCAGGCGGATAACAGGTCTGATTGGTATGGCAATTCTTGATTTTTTTTCTCTCTCTTCTTTTTTTTTTTTTTTTTTTTTTTTAAATTCCCTTGTCACTAATACAGACTTTTGATATGGATAGCGTGCTATTAGAGAAAGATTTCTGCTACGCTCCTTTCAGACTGCATACAAATTTGCTTTCTGTTGCTACGGGTTTGACCTGCTCAAGGACAGGATGGTATGGTGGGAGGGGGAGTGGGGCTAGAAGAGACAAGCGGCAGCAGGGACACTCGAACACAAGTGACTTTTTAAAGCAAACCTGAATAATTAGAAAGGAGAAGAAGGAAAATTATATAGCAACCTGTTTGTGTCAGTGGTCTGCCTAGAGACAACTCAGGCATATGGTGAGGAAGAAAGTATTGCGAAATCAGCTCAACCTCCTGAAGGGAGACGATGATTTAACAATCATCCTTTCCTCACAGAGAACTGTTGCTCCAGCCATAAATATGGCAGGCATAAACACGGCAGACAAAACGACGTTAATATCGACTGGGACAAATCATTGTTATAACGGAGGGAATAATAGCGAGGAGATGCTGGTTTGTGGGGTTGTTTTATCTTAACTAGAGCACGGAAAAACGGAGAGTTCGTTGCATTGCAAGGCAGCTGTACCTACGCCAGTTGACGGGCCGTAACTGGGGAGCAAGCCCCGGCGGCGCGGCTCCTTCCCTGTTTGCTGGGTCGCCCTTTCCGAGTCCTCCCTGGGCACACGTGCAGCCACCACTTGCTGAACCAAGAGGATTCCTCGCTGGGAAGGTGAGGGGAGTTACCCAAGGAGGTATGAAGGTAGGTGGGGCTACTCAGAAGAGAAGCAGCTTTTGCTCAGTCGTTAGCCTCGGCTTGCTGGGATGTAATCGTGCCTAAGCGGAGTACAGGGAATCGCGTAATTGAGGCCGCTGTTACGGCACAGATTTCTGAGCTGTGTTTCCGATTTGGTTTCTAGTGTTTTCTCCAAATGCAAGCTGGATGGGGACGCCTCAAAATTCAGAGAAGTGTTGCATCCTGAAAACTGGTATTCTTGTGTGTTTAAAGGTGGATTAGGAAGTAGAATCAAACTTCTGGAGCAGAACTGGTATAGAAAAAAAAAAAAAATCAAGGTATGTTAACCCAAGGTCACAATATAGAGAGGTGAGAGAGGTACCCTTCCTGGGAGCGTAAAACAAATTAATTCTTGTGAAAAGTTTGCGTGAGAATAGCAGCCCCGGTCGGAGCCTGCTTTTTCAAACATCTCTCTTGTAAAACCGAGTGCGGTTCCTACAGAATCGAGATTCAAAGCTTCAAGTTCTGGTTCCGCAAAGCCACGCGGGTGGTTGGGAGAGCGGTAGCGGCTCCTGAGAAGCTGTAAGTCTTATCTCGGGTCACGTGCTGGTGTCCCCAGTGGCGCAAACACAGAGGTTCTGCATATGGAATGGACCCAGGCCAGTTGATAGCCTTTAAAAAGAAAGAGGGTGAAGCGGTCCCTGAAACACCAGGAAGGTAGAATGATCCTGCAGGCCGTACCTTGGGGCCTTAGTGGCCGCAAGCTTGAAAAAAATAAATTAGGTGAAGCTTTCTGATACCCGGTGATGGAACTGGGAGCTTTCACAGCAAAGGCTAGGGGAAATTTCCCCCAGGCCTTCGGTTGTGGCATTCAGACAGAAATGTGCTAGAGCCAGGTTATAGAGCAGAAAAAAGGGGTGAGTATTATCAGAGTATATTGGTGCTGTTTAAATAGCACAGCTGAAGTACACCAGTTCATCATAGTGTATGTAGAGAATTTAAAACAAGTTTTCTAATATGTTATGCTGTGCCAGGAAATACCATATTGATGATGCCTTTCCAGCAGTCATTCATATACTAAGGAACTGCACGCTGAGGTGCATAAAAGCCAGCAAAGAAACTTTTGGCTTAATTTCTGTCTGTCATATTAATAAATTTACAGTTTTCTGTAAAGAAAATTAAGTATAAAGCCTACTGTAAAAGGTTCTTATCTGGAATGTTATTGTAGAACAGCAAGGTAATTTGTTTTAGAAAGACAAGATGATACTACCAACAAAAGCTTACTGAATTTTAATTCTCATTTAGGTTTTAATTGGCCTTCTTACAGTAAAATACTGCTTAATTATACTCCAAATGCTCAGCTCCCAAATCTAATGGTAAAAATCCTCATATTATGTATGTTGTCATATATGTGTAAGATTAAGGTAAAGAAATAGTTTAACAGAACTCAAATTAATCTAGTAACTGACAACAATATGACTCACTGCAATACTTTGAAAGCCATTTATCTAATGTTCGCTAGGATCCTGTGCCGTTCCACAGAAAAACTTCAATTTAAAATAAACCAATCAAACTGGGTGGCTGTGCAATTAAATATCACCATGGTAACGGGGATTAAGCACATAACGTAGAGACCTGCTGACAGTGCAGAGATTATTTCAAGTTTCTTACTCTTCCAGCAGTAGCCAAATGAATTTACATTTTCTGTATTGAACACTGGGAGATGTAAAATGAAAGAGATTGAGGTACTTGTGTGGCGTCTTGGGACTTCAGAGAATATTTTCCTGACAGGGGAAGTAATTAGCTGGAATTACAAATAGGAACTCAGCAGACAGATACGAATAAGTGTTTGCTCATGGGATTTATTTAGCGTTTCATAATTAAAACCTGGAGAGGCATATTATGTAGGATACAAATAGCATGGAAAAACTTTGCCATAGTTTAAGAAATTGAACAGAATAATAACGCCATTTTGCTTTTAATTTTTAAGTGAACTTAGGTTCACTTAGGAAAGATGGTTATTTGCAGCTCTGATATAAACCAACATTTCTAATGTGTAATATACGTATAAAGTTATAGTGCAGATAAACACACTGATACTCAGTGAAGACATAGGATGATGCTTTAATCAATCCTAATGAATTTCTGCTTGTCTGTGGCTCTGTTCCTACCTATTTCACATGGATTTCTAAAAAATACTGGAGATGCAATCTCCTGGGGTATCACGTTTTCAGCTTATAGTAGTGTGGTTTAGGGTGGGTTTGTTTTTCTTTTTTCAGATTGGCTTTTGATTTGATTGTAGGAGAGCTATTCTGATCACAGCGGTATGGTCTCTTACTGCTGCATAAAGCTGAAATACCGGGTCTAAACTGGGAACCTTAATCCCTACCTTTGGTTTATCGGCAAGTCTTCAGTGTGATGGAGGGATGTTACAGTCATGGGCTCTTCTGTCCAGGAAATGCCTGCCGATGGTTTTGGGCTGTGCCTGTTTTTCCATGAGATCAAATTTATGAGGATGTCTTCTGTCCCGCTTTTCTGTCAACCTGTGAG
This sequence comes from Aviceda cuculoides, assembly GCA_035590195.1. NCBI lineage: Eukaryota > Metazoa > Chordata > Aves > Accipitriformes > Accipitridae > Aviceda > Aviceda cuculoides. Next base: position 17,470,353 of record JAVJGG010000058.1, read on the forward strand.
AAGTGGAACTGAGCTGCCTTCGGTGTGCAAACGATCTGCAGCTCTTCATCCTGTATTATGCAGCTATAGGCTCTGTAGTGCCTCTGCTTTCCGAATATTCGGTCAGTATTTCGAGCTCCCAAAATGCTGCGATCAAGCCGTATGCTTCCCACCAGTCCTTACTGGTCTGTGGTTGGTCTCGGGATCATGCCGTTCTCATTTGTTGTGGTAGGATGGGCTTTCCACCCTTGCAGAAGATGTTTTGAGAGACCTGGTGGTAGATGGACCCCACAACTGTACCTTTTCTGCGGGAATCGCGACTTGCCAAACCTGTCAGAGTGCGTTTCGACGTCTGATTTTGATTATGGGAGTCTATGCAGTCTTTGACGTCTTTGGTTTCCTATTCATTTCAAGCATAAGCTTAGGTCTCTGTGTGTAAACAGGTTTTTTAGCTCTGCTATTATGAAAAGACGTTGCTTCAATTTTACTAGTTGTCTGACATCCAGTTTTGTTGGCTTTAAGTTAAAATGTCTTTCCTTGCACGTTGAGATGCAATTTGGTTTTTTGCATCTTGGGATGAAAAGCCTTTGTTAAAGATTCATGATAAAATCCTGCAGTTATATCAAAAAATCATTGCGTCTGGTGAGTTCCTAAAGGAAGAGATGAATACCAAGTACATTTTGTAGGAATGAGTGTCGAGAGTATCTGCTTATGGTGGCACTCTTTCATCGTACAAAAATGCAGAAGCCCTGTTAAAGTTAGCTCCTGGCATAAGCATCAAGCAAATGTAGAAGGAAGTAGTAGCGAAATATTGATGAAACATACGGTAAAATCAGAAAGTCAGGGATATACGGGAGAAGTTCCTTAAGAAATGGCTTATGAGATACAGGAGACAGTCTCTTAGGAGTGCTGTACTAGATAGTGCTGTCCCTGGGCTTCATCAGGTGGGAAGAGCAGAGTTTCACCTGCAGTCTAAAGAGGTACTTTGTGTTTCTCTTCCTGCTTATAATCCCTTTTGTGCAGCGTTTTCTTTTTGTTGCTGTTTTTGTTTTTGTTTAATCCAGTTAGTGCCTTGAGCTGGACAGCAGAGACTTGGCAAAAAAAGCCATACTGATAAACGACATTTTGTTTGGGGCCACCAGGGGCTGATTCTGGCAGCTCATACTAATGATATTTAGGGATTTTGTTGCATGATTCCGGTTGCCAGCATCCCGTTAAAATCCAGTTCCACCATTTTAACAGAGTCCTAGAGAATGATGAGCTAATGATCTACCTTTGAAAAGGAAACCGTAAAAGGATTAGCTGAGCATCGGTGTTGCGCCCTGACAAGTCACAACTTTCCGGTTGGGAATCTTTTTAGTTAAAACATATGTATAAAAAAATGGAGGTTTCCTTGCCTTCAGACATGGGCCACAATTGTGGCCAGCTTCTGAAAAGGTTCCCCAGAGTGTCACACCGTGACTAGCCACGAGTTTCCGAAAGCCATTGAATGACGCCCGGTCAGAGGAATCCAAACATCGGTATCCTCAAACTCCGTTTCAAAACAGTCCTGTTAGTTTCCCAACTAGAATTAATTAAAGCAAGCACAAGCTAATGGGCAGATCATAGGACCAGCTGCTTTCGTGGTGCGAGCCTTCAGGAATACAGTTCCTGAAGGAGGAACCCTATCACCTCAACATAACGTGTGATAGCTGCACAGCTGCTTTTCCAGCCTCGCCGCCGTGACTTGCCTAGGAATTGAGCCCTGTGCCGAAAGCCTGGGCGCCCTTAGGAAGAGGGACAAGACAAGGCTTTCTGTAGAGCTGCTCGGAGCGGGAAGCTTGGTTGGGTTGGCTTGTTCCTTTTCCATAAGCTGCTGCTTCCGCGAGTTATGCTCGGAGTCAACTGGCGTTTCCCTGACATCCTAGAGAGAAGGGATGTCGGGACCCCGCGTGCTCAGGACCTGGTCAGCCAGCTAGCGCTTAGCTTATTGTTACTTGATTTTGTGCTCAAATTAAAAGAATTGACCAGCTGAACCTCCAGACAAGTTTGCTCAAAAAAAAATCATGAGTTTGGGGGTTGGGTTTTTTTGTTGTTTCTTTGCTTTTATGCTACGGGAGCACACAAAGTCTGCCGCATAAAATTGGGATCCTCATGTGCTTGGTGGTTGTATTTTAATTAGCTGCTGCTAGAAGGACATTGAATTTATTCTCGGTTTTGATTGCAATGCTGAAGTATGGTAAGATAAGTGAATTTTTCAAGAAGGGATTTACTGCTGCCCTCTCCTCCCCAATCTGTGTCAAAACTTAAGAATTGCATGCAAATTTTTTTCATAGCTACCATTCAGTGGCAAATTAAAAAGCTAAGCAATCCACATGTTGCCAGCCTAAGTGTTGTGCCATATTTGAAATTCATAATGATGTTTTCGTGTAAATATTAATGATAGAAAAGTGATTTTCTGTAGAGTCTTTGGCTAGATTTACATAGAATACAGCACAAATGCTTCTGCTACGTGGAAGAGAAATCTAACATATGTTTGCACTGACCACCCGGTGTAATACAGGCGTTCCCTACTGAGCTTTTAAGTTACTTGGACTGCCTGCCATTCTCAGGCTATCATAAAGCTCAGCATGGACTATCTCAAAATTTATTTGGGTTCTCAAGCAGGTTTTACAACTCAGGCTGATCTCTCCGCTGCAACAGCTAAGCTGCTACTGGCATCTGACTTTTCTGCTTTAAAATTGCTTTGGTATATCTGTGCAAGATAGCATTATAGACAGGCTACCACTGTCAATTAAAAAAAAAATAAAAAAAATCATCGTTTTTACTTGAGAGGTAAATGTGGATGTATACAAGACTTAAGGGGAATTCTCAGGGAAAAAACTCAGAGGGAGAGGAGAGAGAGGCAGAGAAAGTCAGGAGTGTTTCATTCCTTGTGAAAGTACCTGTTTCAAGATTCAGCATGATGGCATGGAGTTGTGTGTATGACAGACACACACACACAAACACACGTATATATTTATATACACACACATATATATCTCTCCTCCATTTGTAGAATGATTCTTGCTGAAAATAAGAAAAGAATTGTAAAGAGTGTGTTACGTTTTTAAAGAAGACATTTTTAATCATCTGGGTTTGTAGTCTAGTTTATAAAGTCTTAAATCTTACGGTGATGTGCATGCACCTGAAAACTGAGGGAAGAGAGGCGTAATTAGCTGAATATCCACGTCACTAAAGACATTGCAAAAAAGCAACAAACGTGCAAGGAACCAACACAGAAAGCTTCTCATGAAGCAGAAACTAGAGGACTGAAGGGAGATATGCACAAATTCAGTAAGAGTTGCTTCTTAAAAGAAAATGTTAAAACACCTTACAAGTGGCTCTTTATCCATATAAAGGATAAGCAAAAGAGGAAAGGGGGGATTCTGTGTAGAGAACATACATGGATACAGCAAGTTTCAAAGACACCATTGGGGATTAATAACAATTTTTTTTCCTATGATCTAGAACTAAGTGTTCAAAATGACTGAGGAGAGGAATCTTGATTTATTAGCTGAATTGCTGAGAGACATCCAGGTGTTGTTATTTGGGTATGTCAATGGCAAATGCCACTTGGAGATAGGGAAGTATTATTAATTGTCGTTAGACGTGTTTGAGAGGGGGGATTCAAACTGTAAGAAATGCGGAAAATGCTGTTAGGAGGAGTAGGGGAGGGGAAAAAAATCATTATATGAAGAGAGACTAGAAGACATAGATTCGTCTAATACAGCAAAACTAAAATCAAGAGGGAATAAACACCAGGGAGAAATGCAAAATGTTTAAAACAAAAAATGATTTTTGGCAAAGAACTAAAGGGACCGTACATTTAGATCGCAAGGGAGAAGACCCTTAAACATTAGCGCAATGGAGTTCATTCCCAAACTTTCAGTCATAGCGCTGGGTTGAATAATCCCAAATGGGTTTATGCTGATCACTGGTAAATATTTAAAGGAGGTTATATGATACCGTTTATATGATGCAGTGTAAAACTACAGGGGATTGGAGATGATGGCAAACCAGATCCCCTTCCGTTCCTCTTTTCCCGTGAGTCAAGTGGCACTTCCCTTGTTTAGCATGTAGATGATGAAATTTGAGCAACATGTTTGCAAACCAGACTTTAATCCGCTGTATGCCCTCGGAACCTTTTGTAGACATTAGTGAAACACATTTAATTATCTCTGTTAGGCAAATTACTCAAGGCAATTTAGATTACCACATAAAAAGTGGAATAAAGATCAGTGTTTTTAGTAAGCGTATGGGTAATAAAAGTACTTAAATGGAATGGTATTCAGGGAGATGATATGATTTGACCAGGCTTTTAGATAACTGTATAAATGCTCTTTTCTAAATGCTGTCACGGAATGATGAATTATAACGCTATTTTAAAAAATACTTCAATTGAAAGATAGGAGAGGAAATATTTTTCCGTAAGTGTTTATACATAGTGTCAAGAAAATGTTTTTCTTTTTCTGGAAAATGGACGTTACCATCAATCTTAAAGAGAAAAACATGGAAATGGGCTGCAAATATAAGGACAAATTAAACAAATCAGGAGTATTTCTTGCTGGCAGTTTTGAGTTTTATACTGTTGCCTGATAATAACCAGGATGAGTTACTAATTTCACCAGGATGCCCACCTTTATAAAAAAAGTAATCGGTAATATCGGATACAATTTTTTTTTTTTTGAAGTGCCATTTAGGGAATCCAGTGCCTTGTGTGAACTTCTGCATAACTATGGTAAACACATTAAATGATGTAAGGGCTGTGACATTTTTGAGTGAGTAGACTTTTACGGCCAGTAATATAAATGGTAGTGCTTTGGGAATGTGCTAGTTTGACAGCTCCTCAGAGAGTCAAAAAACAACAATTTGAATTCATTTAGCATGTACATGGCACAAGTTGCCAAAGCCTCTAGTTCAGGCATCCTGTGTAATAATGAAGTTCTTCTTTCATCTAACGCTGCAAGTTACCTTCACACAGGTCGTTGGGTTTGGGTTTTGGTGGATTTGTTCGTTTGTTTTAAAGACTGACTTTTATTTTCAGTGTTAAATATCAATAGTGTACTTTTGTTGGTGGTTACAGACAACAGTTTCCTTGAAGAGGCCCATCAACAACTTGGGATGTTGCAGCACAGGCCCCACAATACCTACTGCACGTACCCAAAGAAGAGCTGCGCTTAGAGCACATTTCAAGGAAATATAGATATAAAATAGTATCAAACAGGTGATGGTATTGGAGCAAGGCAGCAGGCTACGTACGGTCAGCATGTTCTGGTGTATATTTTACATGCTGCACCAGACCTCTTTTCTAACTGGGCCAATGTCTTCTTTCCATCCTTCTCCTAATTTATAGAATACTAATGTGCTTTATGAGTTCTCAGACCTTTTCATTCTTATCACATATATTTTATATGTTACTGTTTCAATTAACAGTGACCCGCACATCACCTTTCAGCCAGGGATGTCATTTCTGATGCTGCTGTGAAGTTCCCCCATGTTAAGAGCCTTCAGAAAATTTTAGAAATTGCCATGCCGAGTAGAATGCGGAAACTGAAATCTCCAAAAGAACATCCATGCAGTGTGTCCAAAAATTGCATGGCTAAAAAGAAGTATGCCAATAATGACTGCTAGGAATCAGAATGGAGAGCTGACGGGGAAGCTAGGGAAGGGTAGGGACAATACAATTTGAGGAGGAACTAGTGTGAGTGGCAATGCTCGGATTACCCGAGTACAAGACAGTCATTAGGGAACAGGGGAGGAGGAGGATTAGGTGGAGAAGAATTGATCTGACAAGGAGTTGGGATGTGGAAAGATGGAGGACGGAGGAAGTGACAAATGCCATCTGTAATTTTTTTGTAACACAGTGGCATTGACTCGTGATCCGGTTATGACCTGTAATAATCCTTGCTACAGTTCTGCAGAATTTCTTTCCTTAATGTAGGTCTGGATGCTGCCTGGTTTTATTATAAATTCTTTGCTTATAAATTCTCTGTGTTTATGCCTGTCAAATGGATAGGAGCATTAGGTCTGCAACACGAATGTTAGTATTTTACCTTGTCAAATGCCCAAAACACATAGCCATGTGTTATAAGTAGATATATAGTCTACATTATTAAAACATTATGAGAGTTCAGGAGTGACATAAGATGAGTTAAATATTGCAATTCTTGGTAACTGAATCAAAATTTGTCTTATAAAGCGATATTATTTAGTTGTCCTGAAATGTGACTGCTAGTAGTTAGTTCTGAAGTATTCATTTCATGCTGTGTTGCTACCTTTCACAGAGGTGTTATTAATATTTTAATTATGTATACCGGTGCCAACGGCAATATGAGGCCACAAGATGAATACAACAATACAGCTCTCCTGCACAGACTACATTTGTGTTGTATGTTATTATAGACCTTTAATTATAATTGCACAAAATCTGTTGTTGAATTCAGACATCAGTCGTCATTATAACAAATAAAGAGCTAGATTCTCTGCCATAAGTCGGCGTAGCTTCATTAATGTCAGCAGAGTCCCACTGATTTACAGCAACAGAGATGACACAAAAGCACTTGTTATATTTTACTGCCTCTCCCATGAGTTGTGCTATTGCAGTGTTTCATGACTCCTAGAATAACAGTTGAATTTTTTTTTTCTGCCTGTCTTTTCCTCTCTATGCTTTCATTGTTTTGTCAGGCACTTGAGCTTGAAAATATCCTTCCCTAGTTTGAGTAAGTTTAGGAGAGTGTTCAATATTGTGATGTTTGTCCATAGCTATCGCGGAGGCATTTTAGTTTTTAGTTTTTAATCAGAGATAATAGTCAAAGTGTGCTTGGGGAGTTTGTGAATGGTAAGCTGGCTGCCTGTAGCCTTTCTGGCTTCGTTCTGCAATCACTTAAATGTTTGTGGATGTGAATGGATGTCCTGTCAGCCCCATAGCAGAACCAAAACTGCAAATAATTGAGCACCTACTTTGCTTAATTAGGCCTGCTGAGTTCATTATGGGGACCTTGATGCACTTCCCTTAGCTAAGTGTGTTACGGGGTCATTTTGCTGGATTGGTGTCTCACTTGTGACTCGGGAAGAAAAAAGACCTAGCCAAAAGCCAGGGATCTTCCTGCACTGCAGTCACAGCAACGGTTGCTGTAAATCCTGTGGGCAATGTATCCCAGTCACCCTTAAATGAGCTGGCTCGGGTACCGGTACAAATCTTGCCATGGCAGCACCAGTTTAGGCTGACGTGAAGTTGGGCAGATCAAACCTGTGCTGCGCTCTGCAATGCAGCAGCCGGGCTTTCCGCGGCACCCAAGTGCGCTAGTTGAAAAGCGTATACGTTTCAGGCTCGGTACTCAAGTATTCACTTTTATAGATAGTTGTCCTTACTGATGGACTCCAATTTTTAGGCTGACCTAGCTTCTGATGGAAATACTCTCTAGGGATGTAGTAGTCTTTTCTGCATGGGAGAGTCTTATGTATTTTGTTACAGTTAACAGGCTCCATGAGAACTTGCAGCTATATTCTGTGGATAATTGTATTTTCAGCTTGGTTGGTATTTTGGATCAAATAAAATATAATGTGTATTACTGTTCCTTCTCTTCCTGGTTGTTCCCTGACTGGAACAAAAAGTACTCCAAAATTCACTTTCTTCTACACAAAATAGCCTGTTCAGAGCTAAATTCACAAAAACTGCCTGAAGACAGGAAATTGCATTTGCTTTTCAAAGTGATTCACGCCTTCCTGGTGGCCAGTTTTGTCCTCTGCCTGGTGAGGTAGGCCCACCATTCCTGTTCCCTGTGCAAGATCCCCCAGCCCTTGGCACTCCTGGTCACGACAGTACGGCTTCATGTTGCATAAACACGAATGAAACGCTCGCTGCAGCAGAGGGGGGACCGAGTGGGACACGCGTCCCATGGGTCATTTGGCCTGGCTCCGGCTCGCCCCTGGGTAACGTTTTCACGAGACTTAACCAACGGACTTTGACTTTACAACGCAGCCTTAGGCTAAGGTAACAGTCAGTCTTCCTCCAGTACCGTGGGCTGGGAAGCTGAGGAAAAAGCTGGTTTTTTTCCAGTCCTTGACACTGCTCCTCCTGGGCAGGAGTAAGTCCAGTCTGAGTCCCAGATTCTTTTCTGCTCCGGTGATCTCGTGTTTTTAGCTCCTCTGCTGTTGATGCCCAGGACAACACTTTAGCAAGATAAAAATCTGTACCGAACCCCACAGCAGTTAACGCAGGACCAGCTCATTGCTTTCCAGGACTTTGGTTTTATGGGGGAACTGAGGGACTGCATCTCAGTTGTCCTCTCTTTTGTACTCTCCCATGGGGAATGTTAGGAGGCGGAGAGCAGCTGCGTCACTTTGTATGGATACTGATAAATCAAGAAAAATCAGTGTTGTGCACATGTAGCGAATGTGAAAATGCAGTAAGATCTGTTCTGACCTCTAGAGGAACCTTCTTTGCTACAGAATAAGCCCTTGGTCTTCAACCTACTTCTTTGAAAGCTCTTTTTGGAGATCAAATAATTATTTTTCCATTCAATGAAGTGGAACAAAATGCCACCTTTTAGACCGAAGGCAAGAGAGGAGTCTGAAATGATTAAAACAAAGTTATAAAAATTAACTACCTTTCAACAGACTGTTTATTTTAATAAATCTTCTACTGAGTTGCATTAAAAGATGTTGGGTTTAATTTCTCATGCAAAATTGCTTATAATTCAATGACTTATTCCACATAAACCTCCAAAATATTTTTTCAAAATTAATGTTGTATAAGTCTTTTTTACCCCAAACACTTTATTATTTCTTCATTTTTCATAGTCGATAAGGTTTTTTTAAAGTAACCACTAATTTTGCATGTGTGCTATGAAGCCTCAAAGAGGGCGATTCAGAGCTTGTGAAAGTGTGAAGTGCTTATTGTTTATCTGAAGAAGCACACTCATCACTAGACATCTGAAAAATCTTGAATTGTGGTCAAGCATATCTTAATCAAGGTAAACATGAATAATGGTAATAATAGTTACTATTTTTTCTTATTCTGGGTCCAAGTGTATAGCTAATGGCTAACACACACCATTACTTTTTGTTGCCAGCATCATGTCTTTTCTTAGGGGATATAGTGTTTGGGAAATGAAGTCATATATCCCGTATCTGATTTACGTTCCTATACATACATATGTATACCTACAAAAAACATGGCATTTCTTTGAGGTAGTTAACTATAAAACTAACTTATTACAAATCCTTAGTTGGCCTATAATGAGCAGTAGCACTTTGCTCATACACCGCCTTGTATTTAAACTGTATTATGTGGTTTGTTCCATTCAGTTCTGTTTATTTTATAAAATTACTTTGGGCTGTGTTATTTGGCATATGTGGAGTAATGCAAGCTATTTTAAAAATGCGTAGCTCAGGTTGAAGGGGAAAATGTTACTATATGCTATAGTACTATACTATATTATAAAGATACTGTACCGCTTTGCATTTGTCGGTGCAAGTGATGGGGGAGAGCCCTCAACGGCCGAAGCGGTGGACGTGGCAGGCATGCCAAGGGCGGGGGGTGCTGGGACCAGAAGGGCCGTGGCAGTCAGCGACACGAGGCTGAAGTGGAATCCCCCGAAGCGCACAGGCATGTTAAAAAAGTGCCTGCAGGACAGCCCTTACGTTGAAACTCCTCGTGCCCTTTCTGGGGAAAGAGCACGCGTGGGTGTCCCTCCCCGCTAATTCCCACAGCCGGGGAAACAAACTGAGGGGGGATCTTATCAACGTGCGGAAATACCTGCTGGGAGGAAATGAAAAAGAAGAACCCAGGCAGGGCAAGAGACAGGGGGCACAAATAAGAGCACGTGGAATTCCATGTGAGTGCAAGAAAACACTTTTTTTCTGTGAGGATGGTCAAACACTGGAACAGGTTGCCCAGCCTAGAGAGGTTGTGGAGCCGTCATCCTCAGAGGTATTCAAAATCCAGCTAGACACACTCCTGGAGAACTTGCTCTAAGGCACCCTGCTTGAGAAGGGAGTTGGACCAGATGATCTCAAGAGGTCCTTTCCAGCTTCAGTTGCTTTGTGATTCCCTAACTTCTCTGTTACCCTTTCCCATCTTCCAGCAGTCTGTTAGGGTGAGGCTTCCTGTGCAGAAGTTGTGCTTAAAGAATGTGTTTGCATTTTGACCAGAAATCGGTTGGATCTTTTTACATGCTTCTTCTACTAATATTGCATGTAGAACGAGACACAAGATGATGGTAGACTTAACACCCCAAAACTTCTGTTATCAAAGCTTTTATTGCTGTTATCAATTAATAAGCACTAAAGCTGCAACAGACTTTCTCAACAAGAGCCTATTGTTTTAGACACCATCGTCTTGGAAGCCCCTGTAAATTAAGCAGCATCACCTGATGTTTCCAGGGACGAGAACTTGATGGGGCCATACAGCTGAATTGCTGGAACGGTCCTTGGCGTGCTTGTGCACGTGCAACTTAACACTTCCCAAATGAATCCTGGCCTTTGGTTGGGATTTGGCATGGGCTGTGGTCTCTCCCCCCGAGGCTTTTTGGACACGGTACCTTTTGTTGTGGAGGTTAAGAGAGTAGCTACCGTGAGAACTACAGTGCAGTAATGATGTTGGCACAGGCTGTTCTGTGCCACTTGCTCTCAGTGCCAGGGAACAGCCTCTGGCATAATTAATTTATTAGTATTGCTATAGTAACGGAAATGTTCTCAGGCCAGTAGTGCTTGCATATTATTTGGAAATACACAGCTGAGAGGTAGGGGATACTGGGAGTCTTTTGGTCCATTTCCAGAGAATGAGAAATACCTGGGGAATGAAAAATGAGGAAGTACTTAGAGAACGCTTCTATCTTAGTTAAAACTCCATTTTTAGTTTTCACTATATACGAATATCCATTTTTGTCAATAATCCAGCTGGCCGAAGTTGTTTTTTGCCAAAGGAGAGTTTCTGTTTCCTAGAGAACCCATGTTAAAGAAATTATTTCCTTTCAAGCCTTGATAAAGGATACTTGAAACACATGCTGCGTAAACTTGAAAAGGTGCACTCCGTTGTTATTGAATCTTACAAATTGTAGGATGTGTGATGTTATTACCTAGCTGCTCGAGGCTTTGCATTGGTTAAAAATCGCATGGCAGCCCACAGCCACTGTGGCCATCTGCAAAGACAACGCCTGTCAACGGCGAGCTTTGGCGGGTAAGAGCAACAGTGCTGACAGGGGCAAGTCCACTTAAAGGAGAGATTTATCATCTGAATGGCAGAGAGAGACAGTGAATGGGTTTGTTCTCAAGCTTGATTTATGTGCCCCTGTATCTCGCTTGGCACCTTATTGTTATAATGAATTATTCCTTTAAAGTTGCTTGGAAGACCTTAGAAATTCCTTTAACGTATGCAGGCATGTGTTGTTTCTCACGATGAGTTAGTTATACCATGCTTTGGATAAACATGAGCAAATCAGCAGGACTTTTCCATGGAAGTTAACCTTTGTCATTGAAGCAGAAGATGCCTTCTTGTTATCTATCGCTTGTATTCCAGAAGAGATCCAAAATAGGGCCGTCTGCTTTTGATTGCCCTGAGCAATGTTGTGGCATTTTACACTTTTGATACGTGAAAGTAAGCGAATCATCTGTAGCACCATGTGTTGCAAAGCTAAGAGGTCTAGAAACTTCATCCATCCAGAAGCTTCAGAGGGGTGTATAGAAGGCTTCATCTACTTTCCGCATATGATTTATCATGATCTGTAGCTGATTGACTGAACAGAGCAGACAAGCAATACTTTCCAGCTGATATGTTCTGATATTTATGGCTGAATTTAATCTGATCTAAGATAAGGCAGGATAAGCCTGTATCCAGTATATTATCCAGTATCCAGTACATTAAAAACAATGAGTCAGAAAAACCCTCCCTGAGAAACAGTGACTAAATTTGCGCTGGTAGTGTTTTTCTAACTGTGATGCATCTAGAAATAGAAGTGAGGCAGTGCTTGTTAACAGAGATAGTATCTTTTACTGGGATGACAGAGGTAGTTTGGAAAAAACCCAAAACAAAAACATGCTTTTGGGCAACGAGATCTTCTGGTTGAAAGCTTGCCTGTTTTTCCAGCTACATAAACTGCTCTAATAACTTGTTACTAGGCAAACTGGCACTCAGAGGATTTTTTTGTGCCTAGAAGCTTATCTTTTTTCATTTACTGCCATTCTTACAAAAGATACCGTTCCTGCCTAAATAAATAGGTACAATACAGCCTTGCTGTGAAGCAGCATGCCTTCCAGTATACCTGCAGCTTGGTTAGAGGGTGATGAACTTGTTACAGGCAACGTCATTCTTTATAGAGCATCCATCAAGAGGTTTGTTTGTAAGGATCTGAGCACTCCCCAGAAGCGTGTTGGACAATCGCTGTTGGACTTTGGGTCTGGTTTCCTACGTACTCCCCCAGGGGACAGGCACAGGGAGCGTGCTGCTGGGGTTGTCACTGGTGCAGCAGAGCTTTGCTCCTGGAGCTGGCGAGATTAGAAACTTGTTTTGCTGGACTCTATTCGGATAGACGCGAAAATAATTTTAGAGGTTTCCACTAGGAGAAGACACAGGACGATTCAGAAGCTGCTTGTCTTGTAGCTTCTCCTCAGTGGATGTGTTTCCCCGTGACTTGAGGACCTAGTTCCCAGTCAGAAAGATCTCAGCCCTGATTTGAAAAGACTCCAAGAGCTTGCTGCCAGAGCCAAGGACGTCAAATACCTGCCGTAGCAGACTTACTGCTCAGGCTTGGAGGACACCATGTAGTGTGGGTTCAAACTTGACTCTACGTGCGATGCGTGCTGTACCTAGGCCTTCAGACTGATGCAGGCAGCCCTCAGGGGAGCTGTCGACCTCGTCGTCTCCTGGATGACGGGCATGGTGCTCCGAACTTATCAGCAGGAGTTCATTCCTTCCTGCAGGACCGCGGCAATACAGTCTGTCTGATCACGGCGTAATTGAGAAGTGTGGAAGTTTGTATGAAGCAGGTGACGATGAGAGCAGCGTGTTGGATCTTCATTCGCTGTTTATGGCCTTTGTGGATACCATGAAATAAGTCTTCTCTATATGTAAATAATTTGAGATGGAGGTCATTTTCTTTCCTGAGATCAGGTCATTTGTCCATGATTTCACTTCTTTTGGCACAGAAATGTGTACTGCAATGCTTAGCACTTAACTTCCATTGAAGTTGAGCTTTCAGAGTCTGCTCCAAAAGTAGGAAGGACAAATACTGCATCAGATCTTGTTGCTTTCTGATCCAAGCACAGAGTGTACTTACACAAGATTATTACTATGCAGAAACCCCAAATATGACTTTTCTTTTTAATGTGGAGTTATATTGAATGGAGGGCAGCACTTTACCATATTTAGTAAATACTGCCCATGTTGCTTTGTGCTCAAGCCACCAGCTTCATCCATATGATACAATAATTTTACAAGATAAGTTTTATTAACAAATTCAGATTTATATGATGGATCTCCTTGCTTTGTAGACTCATCTGCTCTGAAGTTTTTTTCTGATCAATCATTAGCTACTCCCATATCCATACCTATTGAAGAATTCTGGTTTTATGTTTTAAAGAACATGTTTTTCTGGACTAAAACGCAGCCATTTTATTTCTTTAGTTTCACAGTCTTTATAGTACAGTCTGTCATCTAATTTAATATTTATCAGTAGTAATAACTGACTGCCAGGGTATTTTCAACATTAATTCCGGGTGTCTGTGCACTGGGTAGTCCTGCATTCAGAATTACTAAGCAGACCATGCAGGCAGACACTTTGGCTGTAACTTGTTTGCTCATTTATATACAGAAGAATGGAGATGAATAGCTAATTTTGCTGCAGAGAGTTGTCTGCTCTGAATCCCAAACGTTCCATATTTTGTAACTCCAAGAGCCTGATCAAACCGTTGTAGCAGCCTTCCACTGGCAGAAGGGATTATTTGTTCCAAACTTCCTTTTTCTTTCTCTCCCCATCACCCCACCCCCCAACTTTCAGTAAAAGGGAATCTGAATCATGATTTAGAAAGCAAATTAAATACTTCCAGCATGACTGATTTAAATTACTCCTAAGGATTGCACTGGAAATGTAGTCTTGCCTGCAGATCCAGAAGGGAAAGCACATGCAAAGGCAAAGGAAGGCAAGCACCAGCAGAGGATTTGGATGTGCAGATTTTCCCAACTGGATTGTGCCACATTGTTTCGGTCTAAGGGATTGATTTGACCCTAACAACACATAAAATGCAGGTTTATGCCCAGCTGTTCAATATGGAATCCACACTGCAGCCTCAATTTTACAAGAGCTATGCAAAAAGGGAATGAAAACCCCATCTTCTGATTGCCCTTAGTTGCAGCTATGAGGAGATCTAACGGGAGGACAAGTTTTGTTCTCGCAGAAAGCGCTCAGTTCGTGCTCGTGTTTTATTTCATCTGGCAACATGTACGCAGCTTTAGCGTTGGATTAGTGATGGCTTTTCCTCCAAGGATCTAGGCTCTAGAGTAGAACATTTCCCAAGCAGTGTAGCCATTGCAACCGTGAGAAAAGAGGATGCCGGTGGGTGTACGCTGGGATCTGTTCACAGTGGCTGTACCTGAGCTTGTGTGTGCTGGACTAATTAGTACCCTTTGAAGTTAGAAGTTCTTTTGGTCTCGTTCCAGTGAGTTTACAGTGCCTCACCTATGTTTTAGTGGGAAATGTCCTTTCAGTGTGAGCAGAACTACAGGGAATGGAGGTTGATTGAGCACGCTGAGGGCAGCAGTGTTTGATGGATGGTGAGATAATAACGGTTGCCAAGGCTTCCCGATGTTTTTCTGCTTCCCACAAACACAACCTTTGTCTTGCCTGGGCTCAGTTTCACTCAGGTGTTACTATAAGTCAGGCTGCCAGTGGACTCAGAAAGGAATTAAATGTTGATTGATGTTTGCTCTAAGCTTTAAGAAAGCATCCTGGTAGGAGAACAAGAAGTTGGGGTTTTGTCAGTCTCTGGGAGGAGGCTGGAAGGAGGTTATGGAACTTATGGAGGTTGCTAGAAAGTTTTCCTTCTACTTTTTCCTGCACTGAGAGTCTGTAATGTCACGGGTATAACATGGAGTATTCCCAGTAGTCCAGAAGTTTGACTGTGAATTTCCTCTTGACAGTGACAACGCTTTTCCCATGCTATACACAATTAAAAGGAATTGAGGGGTTTGCTGATGAGTGGCTTCTCTGATTTCATCTCTACAAACTCTCCTATCCTTCCCATTCCTCCTTCTGTTGCATGGTTTGACTGTGGAAAAAGTCACCCTGGACTTGCTGTGCTCATGTTCCTTAGTGTATTTTCCTCTCCCATCACTCTTCAAAGATTGTATATATGGCCTGTGGTTTGCTTGGTGCCTGGTTTTGGGGTGGGTTGTTTTTTTTTTTTCCCAACACAGTGCTAGTGTGTCAACTTCTTATGAGGATGGGATTCTTCTTTCACACCTGGGTACTCTGAATTGTTGCCAGGCATCTACCTACATTTTAAAGAGAAAAACTTACAGTTTATTTTAAAAGTGGTTTCTTTTTCTTATCATTCTCTCTTAAGAGAACAGAAGAGGAGACATTTCACTGAAGAATTGTAACAGAAAGATTTTTTGCAGGACATTTTCTATTATTTCTGGAGTTGCAGTTTTTTTCTGAATTTTGTTTGTTTGTTTGTTTGTTTTAATGCTTTATGTATTTGGAGGAGGCCAAAATCAGGAGGTAGAAATACACTTCCTACAACTGGCAATAGAATAACCTACGTAACTCTGCAGAATGTGGGTACAGAAGCTTAAATGAGACTTCTTCTAAAACTCAGATTGTTGGGTTTTTCCTGCTATTTCATTTGTAGCAAAACTATAATGGTCAGACATAATGTCCCCTGAATTGCTGATGCTTTAGTGGATCTTATTTTTTCCACATCAGAGAATAAATTGTAAACTATGTTCTACAAGGATATGAATCTGATTGAAGACGTTAAAACTTTTCCAACATCAGTTCCTTATGTTTATGGACATTTTGATAGAACAGTGAGTAGGATACTTATCCATCACTGGAGAAGACTTGTAATTTTCTCTTGCCAGGTGTTTTAATTAATTTCAGAAAGTAGTAGTGAGGTTTGTCTTTTTTTAGTTCCAGTTGTTTTAAACCAATTGTGAGAATGTATGACTCCTGTTTCAAAACACAACTTAGAGAGTAATTTTATTTCCAGATGTGCTAGATGTTTTCTCTCCTGCCCCCAGATGTGAATTATGTAGGTTTTGAAGTTGAACTGTTTGTCAGAACTGAGTAAAACTTCTCTAATTAATCTTTCTGAGTTCTTGATTTCTGCAATAATAACAATTTGATTTGCATATTTTTTAAAATAAAAATGCTATCTGATTAAATGATGAAAATTGGTTCCATTTATAGACTAGACTTTATGTGATCTGAAAATATAAAGGTTGGTTGAGTAGCTAAAGGTGCGAAGGATTATTTTTCTTTTGAGGAATATGTGCTTCCTACACGTGCTGACCTCTTCTATTAAAAGCTGGTCTACTAAATGCCCAGAAAGTCATTTCCTACTGTCACGTTTGTAGACCGTGACATGCCCAAGAAGCGCGTAATTTCTGCGGACGTAAGCAAAGACGTTCTGTGTGCGTGCACACGTAAGTTGCCGCGTTTGTGGTGTTTTAACATACCAAAGCTGAAGGAGGCGACGACCACGGCGAAGTCGGGGCGGTTTGGTGGGAAGGTGTCGGCCAGCGGGCGCTGCTGGGGAGATGGGGGAGCCCGGGGGGGGGGGGGCGGGAGGCTCGGTGAGCCCGCGCGCGTCCCCAGGGTGAAGGGCGCAGGGCGATGCGAAGGCGTTACAACCTCCGAAAATAGGGGACGTCCTTCTGGGCTGGGGTCAGCCTTGCCCTGGAGCTGCTGGGCGTACAGGTGCTTCAGCGCAAGGGTCCACCGGAGACGGGAGGCTTAGAGCAGCTCTTCTGGCAGAGCCTGGTTTTAACAGCTGCTTGGAAATACCGAGGGCCCGACTCCCGTTTCAGCCACAGTGCGTCAGGCCGCTCTGACATCGGTTTGCGTGCCACGTAAATGAAAATACGGGCTTCTGGTTCCCCTGGAGCAGCAGGCTCAGACCGAAGTCAGCAGGTTTGGCTCAGCTTTTCGTTCCTTGGTGGGAATGCTCTTTACGTTTACTTCTATAGCAGACATTTAAAACCAAAGGTCAGTATGCTTCGTGTGGACATTAAAATGGGGCCACAATATATTTCATAAAGAGTCGAGGGTTTAACTGATATAATTGTGCAGAGGTTTCCCTCTTTTTTTTTCATGTCCTATGCTATGCAGTTTAAATTCTGCCTGTGTTTTAAAGGCCACTATGGTTCAGTGTTGTTATGCAAAAATTAAAGTACTTTGGGCCAGGAAGTGTGATCTAACTATAAAACATTATTATAGAATACCCTGCTTAATTGAGACATAGTAAACTGGGGACTTCTTCACTGGAACATTTCCTACAAAATTGATTTAGCCTGATGGTAGAGACTGCAGCTTAATGGGGAGATAGTAGTGGCCTAAATTTAGCTACCGCTATGTAGTCATATCATGTCACGAATGATGGCTAAACAAGTGTGTATTTCAGCACTCTTCTTTTCTGTTCTCTTCTGGTTTTGTGGGGGTTTCTTTCAAAAAAAAAAGCTTTGCTGAATATAGTGTGTGGGTACTGAATAGCACTCCTTCCTTTTGACCCTGAACCCCAGAGCAGCCTGAGCCTGAAGGTGACCAGCACTTACGAGCTAAACCAACTCATGGCCCAAATCCATCCTCGTTCTTAAGCTTGAGAAGATAAGTAAGAAATTAACATATTTCAGAACATTAGGGCTTATTTTCTTCACATTCGGCCTGTTCTGTGAATCTGACCAGTATATGTACAGAAAGAGAGATTACAGTTTGTATAAAGTATTACAGTAGGCTGAAAAGATGAGTAGTATCAGTGACCAAGATTTTGTTTTAATTGTACTTGGTTGTCTGAATGTCTGAGTCGCTGAAGTCTTTGTTTCAGCACTGTATTTAATGTTAAAAATGCGCCAGTGTTGGTTTTGATTAAAAAAAAATCAGTATTCCAAAATACTTTTTGTATGTTTTCAATGCTGAAACTTCGAAGGCCCTTTAATTATGTTTTTCATTAGATTGGGCTTTGCAGAGTTTATCAGCTTTTAGATTTCGGAAGAAAGTGATATGTTTGTGGCTTAACCAAAAAGCAAACCATCTGTAGAATTGCTCTGAACTCCAAAGTGAGTATTGTCATAGTTTGGAATTAACTGAAACCTGTAACGCTGATGGAAGGTAATGGTAAGTATAGAAGTTAAGGATAAATTCTCCCTGATCCACAGGAGGGGCAGCTCTGCTAAACCCCTGGAGCCGTCGCAGGCGTCAGTACCGCCGGCTGCGGTTGCGCTCTGTATGGATGCTCCTGTCGGATCTGATGGGGCTGATGGCGACAATAACTCGCCTTTTTTTGGTGCCCTCACTGGAGATTAAAGGGAAAAGTGAGTTCTCAAGACCTTGCAGAATTGCATGTTATTTTTATAAATGTCTCCAAGATGGCGATTGGAGTTCAAAGGTGAAGCTTGTGGAACTTAATCGTCTATCAGCAGAATTAATTTTTAGAAAGTTCTGACCTTAAGCATATTTACGCCACTTAACTGTCTCACATTCTTTGTTAAGAGTTTATTACATGTATAAAGACTGCATTTTTCATAAGATTGTGCCCATTATAATGCGATTATAATTAAACTTGAGTTTTATGTGCTCTTAAAATGCAAAAATGCTGTATTAAAATCTTCATATTTCTGCCTCATCAAAATTAAATGCCTATTTAGAAACCTTGTGAAGCTCTACTCTGAATTATTTACAATAGGTAAAAGAGAAAACCATGAAGCAATATGTGGCATGTAAATTGTAGAACAAATTTCATTCCTTAATTCAGTCATTTGTTACATTTTTCTCAAAATGGTAAATTTGTCTTAAAAAAATATTTGTGATAGGTGAAGAATAGTAGAAGAGCAACATGCGGTATTAAAAGAGAAAATGTCTCCAAATACCTTTCTTCTCTGGTTTTATCATTTTGCTCTGCTGATGAGACGCTGGTCTGTGACTGTCACTGCATAGACACTGTGAGTTACACAGCTCACTGTGCCTATTTGTTTCTCATTTTATTTCAGAAGTGGTAAAGGTTTGTTTTTCTCGGTTGGAAAAGAACACAATCCCAGTGTCTTAAACTTCACAGGAACTTCACCTAAAATTATGATTCCTGTTAGAAACTGCTAAAGCGAACAAAAGTTTGGCTATGTTGGCAGATTACATAATATTTATATTAAAATTTATCAACAATCTCGTATATATTTGGTATATTAGTAGTATTACTACAGTTGGGTTAGACATTGGCTGATTATTAACTGGCTCAATAAATTCCTGTGGTTTTGCACGTAGGATTTTGTGATCAGTGTTTGTTATTCTGCTGTAGTGACACAGCCACTGCCTGGGACAAAGCATCCCAGCTTCACCTGGGTATACACCCTTCTCCTTTTTTTGTCCCTAACACAGCATTTTCTTTCACTTGCTTACCCTTTGAAATCAGAGCGTTTCACTAAAACCCATGAGCTTCATTCCACAGTGTCTAAACTCCCGTTCTGGCACGTTCGGTTTGCCTGCCTTATTAAGAGCTTCCACTATCTTTTTACAGTGAATTGGGACGTCTTGAGATGAGCAGGGAGATTTGATGTGCTGATCAGCCTGGCTGCAACTTCCATTATAATTTCCTTTTTATTTTTTTATTTTTTCCCAAGGTTACTGTAAATGATACTTGTGTTTGACCTTTTTCTTTACCTGAAAGTAGGGGGTTTCTATCTCAGTAGGCTTCCCTAGAGCAGCTGTCAACCCAGTTTAACCCCAAGGGGTCTGTTTCGAAATGTCGAATATTGCCTTTTAGCTCCTTTACCTTTTGAGGAAACTTGCTGGCAGTTATGAATGCAAGGAAGTAATGTTTCTTGTACATCATTACCATGCATACCGTCTTTAATAATATTTATATAAATACTGTCAAACATAGTGGATTAGTAGTTGGGCATTTTTTTTCATATATAGGTAAATAGAAATTACCATAGGCTTTAGCGAAAGCTTCTTGGATATAATGAAGCTGAAATATGATCAGCAGCACCCCTATTTTTAAGGTATATAAAATACCCCGTGGTTACTAGAAGTGCTGTTGCTTAGAAAGGTTAGCAACTTACTTTGAAATGACAAAGTAGGCCCGGAAAAATCATTCAGCCATGTCATGCTGAAGTATAGTGAATAATCTATCAGGGAAAAAAAAAGATCAAACGCACCTGATTTTTCTCTTTTCTATATCCCAAGTTTAATTTTCTCATGACAGCTCTATCTGGCAGCCCCACCTCCCATCAGTGCAATCTGTCATTCTAGATTATTTCAATTAAGTTCTCTTTCTCATTTTGCATTTGCTGAGGAGTCGTAATGGCACGCTCCCAAATCAGCAGTCAAGAAGAGTGATCCTCTCTATTTGTGTGTCGTTAAAAGAAAGGGGAAAGAAAGAGATGGTTTCTCTTTTTCCTCTCTGGCCTGGAGGCCTTCTCCGGAGTTGTTACCAAATTAGAAGATTTACTTTGATGACTGACTGTGAAGACTTAGCTATAGAACGTGACGGCTTGATTTGGGGGCTTTTATGAGTTATTACGAAAATCTTTTAAGTTCATTCTATATACCTTGGTTGCTTGTAGATCCCTTTCACTTTACATAAGCTTGCTTCCGTCTGGTAGCCGGAGAATGAGAAGCTTTTTCTTGCACTCATTGCCTCAGTGCAGAAGTTGGACTTCTTTATAAAAGCACAGCAACTTTCTAAGCTTCCCTGCGCTTGAGTCTCCAGGGAAGAGAATTCTTGCCTGGCATGGGAAACTGGAGACAGCTTATCGTACTGATATACAGATTGCTTCTCTGTGTGCCCTTGAACTCAGTGAAACTCACCTTTCTAACTGGGTTGCCTTGTTGCCCTTTGCCGAAGTCAACGCTCCAACCTGCTTCTGAGTGCAGAGAACCGTACCGGAATGATATAGTAGTTTATATCCCTGATCCTTTACATACGTGATTGTGGATAGACTGGGCAGCTGCGGTGTTGAGTACCCACTTTGTATCTGCTAAGCTGTATGTTGCTACTTTCACCTGATAGCTGCTTCCACCTGGTGTTTAGTTTCCACCTGAGAAAGGCTGCGTTTCGCTGAAGAGGCAATAGATGAAACGTGGGGTTGAAGTGGTACCGCTGGAAGGGCTGGCTTTGGTTCAGGAACCCTCCAGTGTAAACTGTGAAAAGGAAGGAAATGAGTAGATAATTCGGAGCCCTTTCTGTCACCTGCTCATCCATTCGGTTGCTGAAGAAATGAGGATGATTAAGTTCGAAGGAGAAACAAATGGGTTTTCCTTCTGTTGTAAGTGCTGATCTCCATACGCTCATAACTGGACTGAGTTACCAGGAGTTGGGCAGGTACAGAGATGCTGAAGCAGAGGCTTCGGTATTTCAGCTGTTCGTTCATGCCAAGCCCAGCTGTACCAGGGGTTACATCTGGATTCCGTCTTCTTGCCGTGTTATCAGGGTACCCACACTTGGCCTTTACAGAGAGTGCTGTGTGCGTGTCGGAGCAAGCCTCCAGCGTTGCACCAGACCAGATTTTTTTTAGTCAGGAGCCTTCCTAATCTAATCAGCACCTTAAAAGCTATTTTCACGGTGTTTCTCCTCCCCCTTTCTTTTTTTAACGTTTCAGTTGGACAAATCATTCCTGTTGAGTTGGAGATGGCAGCTCCTTTTGCTCGCTGGAAGAGAAACCTCAGTGCAGGTCTGCGCTGTTCGCTGCAGAGCTCGGCTAGGCAGCAGCCGACAGATCGCTGCCGATGGGGTTGGAGTGAAACCTCTCAAAAGCAGGATGAATAGGAATAGTTTGTTCCGTTTTCTAGAGGACACTTTCAGCCCAAATGAATTTACTATGTATTTGCAGTTCAGAAAGTCTTTTTTTTCCCTTTCTATGTCTTTAGTTGCAACAGGGTTTATTGATGCACGTTATAGAAGATAATGAAAATCTACATTTCAGCTCATCTTCGAAGGCCTCAACGTAGTTCGCTCTCCTAGATGGAGTTGCTCAGATCACATAAAGAAGAATGCCTTTTGTGAGGAAACAAACAAGGTGTACTTCAGATCCTGCCCCAGTAACTGTAAAAAATGCCTGCCTTGGAGGAGAGCCAGTAATTCTGATTTCTAACAAAAACGATCTTGCACGATTTCCTTCCTGAAGGACCTGGGCCAGGCAGGTGGTCAAACACCTGGTCTCCTGGAGCTGTACCACCAGCCCGTGCTCCGTATGCGAGAGCCATCTTGCTGAAAGGCTCCTTCCAGGAAGGAAATGCCAGTGACTTGGTGAGGTCCTAAATCTCTATTCCAGGAAAAGGCAAGGCCCAGCTTGGCGTAACCAGCTGATGTTAGTCCCAGCCTTTTCTGGGGCCTTGCTCCTTCCGATGGTGAGGTTTCCCTGTGCCCGTGGAGCCCAGCACAGGGCTTACCCTGGAATTGCTTGTGGGAGGCAGTTGGCTCTTCAGCCACAGTCTAGTACATACGAATAATTTGTGAGCTTCCTTTGGCTGTGAAAACCTGCTCAAGCCAACAGAGTGGGCCACTGAATCTCCTTCCACTTACAGGCTTCCAAACTGGGAGCATCTTTGCTGAAGCCAGCACCACCCTGGTGGGAAAAGGTTGCCAGTAAAAAATACTGGGTGCAGAAATGCCATTCAATACAGGGTGTAGCAGCATAATTACACATTAAACGGGGGCTGTGAGCATACATCGTGTGCCACGTGTGTACGGGTGCAGTTTAGACATACTCGCCGTCGGTGGGCCAATATTGGCTGTGCATGCCAGGCAGTAAGGAAGGCAGAGGCTGGCTTCATGCTCTGCTTACAGGGGAGGCAATTCCAGCATTCAAGTGGCCAGTGTTGCTGGGAGTTCCTATTTTTTTCCTTTGGGAGAGTTTTTCGGCTGAGATTTTTTTCTAACGTAGTCAATGTTGAACACCCCCCCACACACACTTCTTGTCCTTTTTTTTTGTTCTGTAACTCATCTTATGATATTCATAACTCCTCTCTGCAGGGGCCCCTCATATCTTTCCTTCCCAACCTCTGTGGTCCTTTTTTTGCCATGGCCAATTTCCACCGTGATGTTTCTATGCGATTTTTGCTATTTAGCTGGCGCCTGAAAAGCTCCATCTCAATACAGCAGGCAGGAAAGGCAATGTTCATCGTGAGCAGAGCTCCAGAAATGCTTGCAGCCATCCCGAGAGAAGGAAAATGAAAGGGAACCTCTCTGGCAATCTGTATATACAAAACTCAAACCAAACAACTGCTCGTCGGCAGCTGGGGCTTGAGGCTTATTTCCATGTTTTTGTGGGATTCAAGTATAGAAGTTTGTTTTCTTCCCAATATATAGCATTCATATACGGTATATGCAGATTGTAGGAGCATTCACATATTATACATCTAATATTCTCAATATTGAGAGTGCTAATTGTCATTGTAAAATATACTTTCAGTGTATATCTCCCAGTGCCTGCCTGAAGCTGAGCATAAATCTTTTTATCCCTCTAAATTTGTATTCATGTCAGTTTTATTCACTGCGATTTTGCTTCACTTTGTCTTGCTTTAGATTGCACATCATGCCCGGCAGTGGAGGAAGAGTGGATTTTGAAATTTTTTACGTGTCAGATTTCCCTGTATCCAATTTTATCAAAAAGCTGTCACCAACTTCTTCTGAAACCAGCAAACCTTTTTCTTTCTAATTACATTTTTACCATATGTTCATCCAGATGGCATATGCCAAACGTTTTCTAGGGTGCTATAAAATGACCTGACTTTAGGGGATTTAACTGCTGAAGAAGCTTATGAAAAAAATAGAATTGACACTGGGGCAGAAAAATAGTCCTAGAAAGAAAGAAAGGAAAAAAAAATCTTATAAGTCTTGCCAGTTATATTTTGTGCCTGTGATATCGAATTCTCAACATACACACCTGCATGAAAACATTGAAAACGTAGGGAATATTTTCTTGAAGTGTTAAAAGTTGACTCCTTTTTGAACAGCCGAAAATAAAACTTTTGTCTGTTGAATATGTCTAAAAAGAACTCTGGAGCTGTGAGCAACTGGTTTGCTGCAAAATGGAGCAAAAGAGTTTGTCAAACCACCAGATTCTCTGTAGGAGCAGCGATTTTACTTAGCAATGTAATAACTATTTGGGCACCTTTTTTTCCGAAATGTCATTTCCAAGTAGAAGACAGACAGAGTTGATGCATGATTTTGACACTTGTGTCCTAGTTCTTAATAATTCACGTGGGATTTCTTGGAAAAAAGAAATTAACTTGAGGTATCCTGAGAGGTGCTGGGAACTTGAGGAGGGAAGGAAGGAGATGATTTTTCATATTTCACTACTAGTTAAGATAAATAAATGAAGGTGAATTTTTCATCTTCTGGAGAGTTTGTGTATTTGTTCTCACCTATGACTGTTCCATTTAACTGTCATCATTGTTTTGATAGTCTTTCCAGATTATCAAAGGGAAAACTATAAAATACCCTCATGTTGTTATCAGTTTCCATAATGCTCTCTTGAGTCTCAAGCCATTTTACTTACAGCTAATTCCTGAAGGCAGGTGATTGAGTGAGAATCAAATTTACTTTCTTTTGCTGCTGTACTAGCTTCTAACGACTTCAAGTTGCAAAGGAGATTTTGAGTGCACAACCTGAGGCTCTTAATAGAGTGTGAACCAAGATGTAGTTTGGGGGCGCGATGGGCAGGGTCTCGCGGTCTCAGGAATTCAGATGGACAATTGCAAATGCAGGTTTGTTCGGTGTCCTTAACTTGCATAGGTCTTTTTTGAAAATCACAACTGCAATCAACAAAGCAGATCCTCCACCTCCTCTGGGTTAATGAGACAGGATTTTAACAGTGCTCAACAAATTGAAGTGGTTTTGTTATTTCTGAATTAAACCTTTGTTAAAAAGTCCTTATCTCCCTCCTCCTCGCCCACTTCCACTCATCAGCCCGTGAGTGGTTTGACATTTCCACAGACTCTTCTCCTTCATTGACCAGGATTACACCTGCTGTGTCTCAAGTCAAAACAGAGTCTATTTTGTAGTTAAATCAATCTGTATAGCAGAGACATTGTAACTATTTAAAAACTAAGGATTAAAACCCTCAAAATTGAGAATTGGTATTAACCTTTGAAGTATTGAAGCAAGCTGTAATATGGAAATACAAAATGAAACACCACAATGCAGCCTGTCTCCACGCTGTCGTGGTATGATGCAACAAACATTTGATTACGTTTAAGATGTTTTAGTGTTTGTGGGCATGCAGCTGTATTAAACTCACCTTGAGGTATCACCTTTTCTGCTCTTTTTTTTTGGATGTCATTGCAGAATGGAGCTAAAGTTGTTTGGGTGCCTGCGTTATATATTTGCAAAATAATGTTTGTCATAATCAGGGTTGCTGGATTCATGCTGTAGTTTTCAGTTTTTTAGAAGAGCTAGACCCCTAAGCATTTTCCTGGGGAAATGCGAACTGCTGCATAAGAAATTTCAGTCTGCTGAGGACAGGCTTTCTCGGCTGCCGCAGACAAACCTCTCAAAATTGGCCCACTAATCTGTAAGTGGTCAGGGAATGACACATCAAAATCCAAAGGCTGAAAAAGCATTGTGCTCAGATACTTTGCTTTTAATTATTAATATGCATTATTAAATCAAGTTCTCATTTTAATTATAGTCGTTGTTTAGATATTCCTTAGGTTATTCAGCATGTGATTTGAATGAGGAAAATGCTAAGAAGGTTTCCATAGAAAGCGTTACCAAGTTAATCGTTATGAAGCTAATGATGGGAAGGTTCAAAGTACCAGTCTTAAACCATACCTCCGACTTTCCTGAGCGTGAATTCAGGTATGCACTTGTTACGTTAGGCTCCCCATAGTGTCCTGGGCAGTTGAATTTTGTTTGCAGGTGCTGGCTGCCCTGTCGCAGCTGATCAGTGTTCCCGAAGGTGTTTTTCTTTCCCAATTTTCTTCCTCCTTCACTCACCGTAGGCCCCTTTGTGGATGAGTGTGCACGTGAATTTTATGCCACCCTGCAATGCCTCCATTCTGCTCACACTCAGATGCATTCTCTCTCATTTTCCCTGTTACCCTCTCTTTTGAGTAGAATAGTCGCCACAGAGAGCTTTTGAGAGTAAGTACTTGGAATTAAACTTCTGCTATGATTTCCCATAGTTGGTAGTTTATCTCTCGGAAGCGGCTGATATGTAAGATCTCCGTTCAAGAAATTCTCGAAGAATTACTCTCCTTAATAATGGCAGCTGTCTCCCACTGCTCACAATGAGAGTACATCAGAAAAGATAGCCTTTCGTAAAGCAGAGACTCATCTCAGTCACTGAAAATGGTAGGAAATAAGAATCTCTTTTTGAAAAGGCGATCTAAGGGCAGCTCCTGTTTGTGTATGTGGAAAGAACAGTTCATACTTAAAATCCTAGCCTTTTTCCTTTTCTTCCATTTTTCCTTCAGAGAAGTAAATCTTTCCGTATAATCTAGGCACAGTACCATCTAAACACATCTTTAACTGTGTTTGAAGCAAATGGGAAGTTCGTAGTGTTGGAGTTATTCTTATGTTTCACTGTTTAAGTGATGCTCTGTGTAAGGTTCCCCAAGGCGGCTGTTTTGAGTCCAAGTTTATTTGATGCTGGCTTAGAACTCTCAGCATAGTTATTCTGCAGGAGTCAATATTTTCCATAGCTGAGATAGAGATCAAATACCTCCAATTAATGCAAAATTCAAATTAGTCTTGAACTATGGTACTACAACTGGCATCTGAATAATGAACTAGCCACAGGAGGAAGCAGGTTTGTCAACGTACCATCACACAAAGCTTTGAGTATTCATCTAATCTCTTCTGGGATCATATTCATCTATCTTGCTGCTCTCTTGAAATACACTTCCAACATACTGAATGATACAAGGATATCTGATGCAGCAAGCTGGGGAAGCGTGAGATACAGAGTCTTTTTAGTTGATGTATTTGAAGGTGGATAACCTTAAAAATCAATAAAACCTGCTGTGCCACTAAGAATCGTGATGGACTGTTGCTCGCTGATCCTCTTGCTTAGGCTTTGAATAAGTGATGCTGTGCTGCTGCAGATTCTCAGTCCGAGCCGATGGAATGGCTGGAGCGAGGCACCCAATAAATAGCAGAGCTATTGCTTTGGGCAAATATCCGTGTCTGCTCTTGGAATTTGTTATCTGAAGTGCAGCTGTTGGTGGGGTTTTTCAGGGGTGGTTTGGGGTTTTTTTCTTCATGGTTTAGTTTTCGAACCAGAATACACAAGTGCTGGAAGAGAAGAGGGTGTGCAGTGGCAGAGAAGTAGTTCTCAAAGGCCCAAGCGGTATTCTCAGGTTGCTTGTAAATACGGCATTTCCTCTTTGTCGAAGCGTCAGCTTGCAGTGCTCCGATTGCAAAAGTGGAAACAGCTATTAGACAGAAATTATTAAATAGAACATTTTAACTTTGTGGGAAGTTTGGTAAGGCTGTCACCTAAAAGAGGTTACAAATGCAGAGTTTCATATTCTCTACCAAAGCAAAGCTCACAAGTTGAAATAGATAGTTTTTGACATACCAGTAACACCTCAGAAAGTGTACCATTTGAAAGACAAAATGTTTGAATATCTAGAAGCCCAAATCATAAATAGGAGTTGATGGGGAGGAGGTGGCTGGGAGGTCTTGAAGAGAGATTTCATAAAGAGTCTGCATAAAACTCTGGATTTTCTAACAGTTCTTTTGAATAAACATAATAGAAAATTATCTAAAATGAATTGATAAAAACTGAAGGAACAGGAGGAGAGGAAGAATGAAGTATCAGATGTGATGCTCTACCTAGTAAAAGAAAATATATTTTCTTTGCTGACTTGACCTTATGCAGATACTAGGAGAGCACAGATACATTCTGTCCCTCTCCTATTTTTGTAAGGAAGTAGCTTCTGCTACCCTGATCATATGCATAAAAAGGCAGCATGTTACTCTTAGGCAGACTGAATCTAGGGATAGAGAGTTTCTTTGAAGAAAAGCTCTAGAAAAATCCAGTCACAGGAATAAACTCCCACTGCGAGTTCACTGAGATTTTGCTGCTCTTCTGTGTATCGGTAGTAGAAGCAGATCACGGAAAGAACAGAAATGGATGTCATGCCCAAGGTGCATGCATTAGGGACAGATCAGAGAAGTTTTTGCACGTCATTGATGCTGAAAACAGATCTCTCAATGGTGCCTTTCTCCTCATGGACCGCCTGTCTGGAGTTCTTCAGGGAATTGTGTTTGAAGGTGGCAAAGGGACAGGAGGTGAAAGCAACAATTCTGGTCCCATGGGATGACCCCTAACTCTCACATTATAATATGTTACATGTAAGATTATCAAGGATGTGGGAAAATTACTTGATTTTCATATTGTTAGTTATTTATGAGGAGACCAACTTTCAAACTGATGAGAGTGCCTGCTGCCGGAGGGATGGCTGCCTCTCTGCTGTCCGTTGCAGCGTTCTTGGGTTGGGCGGCTGGCCATCGCCTTTCTCAACGTGCCCTCCCTGCAGACGGGCTTGGGACTTGGCTCCGTTCGTCTACTGCATTTATCTGCCGAGAGCCGGAGTTGGTTCAGCACCTGCAGATTTACAGTCTCTTGAAGATAAAAAAAGAGTTAACTCTTGGCCAGGCGGCTTTAAACAAATACTATCTGAGCTCTGCCAGGACTGCAATGACCTGATGCCGGGAGCTGTAGTCTGTCGTCATGCTACGCTGAGCAGGTATCGCTTGTTGTCTGCAGTGCCGACTAGGTTTCCTGAAGTACATGAGTTCAGTTAATGGCATTTGGAAGGGTACGACACTGGAGTGGTCTGTCCGTCTGTCTAATCGGCACTGGGAATCGGTAGCTGTGATTCAGCGGGGAGGTCCGGGCACTGGGTGGGAAACACAAAGTATGTTCCAGTTCAGTCTGCATACAGCATCAGTCACATTTCAGTGTTTATTAATGTTAATTTAGAAGTCTCTATGCTTTTAAACCATGATCCCTTTCATGGATATGTGATGTTAGATACCTTTCATCCTTTTTATTCTCTGCTTGAAAAATCAAGATCTTTCTCTCCAGCCATGAGAATTTTTTCTTTTAGGTACAATAAGTAAGCTTCGTCATAACACTGTAGCTGAAAGTAAAGTATTTTAGTAATTGCTGATAAATATATTTTCTTAGTGGGTTTTTTTTTGGTTTGTTTTTTTTTTTGTCCTGGAACATTATGGAGTGAATTTGGAGAGTTTACCTGATTAGTAAGTATAGAGCTGTTACCTGTGCCTTA